>APFE030102372.1:92114-173313 GCA_000404065.3 Pinus taeda | reverse complement strand
GTTGTTGATGCTATTGCCAGTGTTGGCCCGGGGTACAAAATCCCTTCTTATCATGATTTCAGAGGCCGGATTCTTCAAAATGAAAAGCGTGACTGCACCCAAAGATTGGAGGATTTTAGGGCATCATGGGCAAAAACAGGATGCAGTGTTATGTCATATGGTTGGACTGACCAAAAGGGGAGAACCCTTATAAACTTCTTGGTTAGTTGTCCCAAGGGGACTATGTTTATCAAATATGTTGATGCATCTAATCAAATCAAAGATGCAAGAACTTTATGTGATTTGTTGGATGTGTTTATTTTGGAGGTGGGTGAACAATATGTTGTCCAAGTCATAACAGACAATGCTGCAAATTATGTTGCTGCTGGTAGGATGCTTATAGACAGGCATCCTACTTTATTTTGGACACCTTGTGCTGCCCATTGTATTGATTTGATGTTAGAGGACATAGGGAAAATTCCCTTTGTCAAAGATATTGTTGACTCATCAAGAAGCATTACAAAATTTATATATAATCATACATTTGTGCTTAGCTTGATGAGAAGATTCACCAACAACAAAGAGTTGGTGTGCCCCGCCATTACACGGTTTGCCACCAGTTTCATATCTCTTCAATGCCTCTTGATTTCTATGTGGGATGTGAAGAGAATGTTTCTTTCAGAGGAGTGGCGTGCTTTGCCAATGAGCCGCAAACCAGAAGGAGAGGTTGTATGCAGACTAGTTTCATACCAGGAAGACTTCTGGGTGGGAGTGTAGGAGGTGTGTGCCGTTATTGAACCTTTGGTAAAGGTTCTTCGGTTGGTTGATGGTGAGAAGCCCACAATGGGCTACTATTTGTATGAAGCCATGGACAGGGCCAAAGAAGCCATTTGGGCCTACTATAATGACAAGGGAGATGATGGGTTTCAGAAATAACTCCTTCTATGGGGAGTGATTGATGAGCGATGGAACAACACACTCCATCGTCCCATTCATGCTGCAAGGCTTTTCCTGAACCATGCATTTTCTTATGCATGTGGGTTTGATTTTGATGTTGAGATCATGGATGGATTCTTATCATGCGTCCAGAAGATGGTGCGATCTCCAGAACAATGTATAGAGATCTCTAAACAAATTGAGACATATAGGATGGCAGGTGGCACATTTGACTTTGAAATGGTTGTCAATGATAGGATGATTAAAATGCCAGGTATTTTTTAGTTTGTAACTTTGTTTCAAATTTCATTGTCTCTTCAAATTCCATTTTTTTCTTATGTTTATTTAAAAATTTATTTGTAATTTTGTTGTAGATGCATGGTGGAAAATGTATGGTGGAAGGGTACCCCTTCTGCAAAAGCTTTCCATTCGCATCCTCAGCCAAACATGTAGCTCCTCAAGATGTGAGCGCAACTGGAGTGTATTTGAAAAAATACATAATAAGAAGCGCAACAGGTTAACACTTAAACATTTAAAATATTGCAAATTTCCAAATAAATTTTTGAATTCATTAAAAAATATATTTTTTTTATAATTATTAATTATTATTTTATGATCTTTGTACAGGTTGGAGACCCAAAGACTTAATGACATGGTCTACGTCAACTACAATCTTCGATTGTGGGTGAGGCAACTGGAGAAGACACCTAATGTGGAGGCCATCTCATTGGATGGGATTGACACCACTGCTGCATGGAGGGTTGAGGACGAGAGGCCTCTCATGGAGGCTGCTGAAGATTGGTTAGGGCAAGATGTAGTGGAGGGGGAGGAGGAGCAGGAGCAAGAGGAGGAGCAGGGGGAGGAGGAGGAGGAGGAGGAGGAACAGGAGGAGGAGGTGACACCGCCTGCCCGGCCTACTGCCACCAGTAGAGGACGTGGTCTACCTCCTATACCTCCTACTTCTAGTTCTTCAGCTACTAGAGCACATCAGACTCCACTACCATCTCCACCAGCATAGACACCAGCATCTACATCTAGAGGGAAAGGGAAAGATGTGACATTTTCTCGCAAGAGGGGCAGAGGAAATCAATAGGATTATACTTTCATTTTATTGTATATGAAATTATGACATGATGAGATACATTATCATATTTTTTGTTGATATTTTGAGGCTGAGTTGGGACTCAGGAGTCAGGACTTACTATTCAGGACATGATTCAATGTTATGTGTGATTTAGCGCTAGAAATGATATTAAACATCTTATATATTAGTTTTTTTATCATATTTATGTGTCAATGTATTTATTTTATGTTCTAGATGGTTTAGATATTAAAAAAATTGAAAAAAAATGAATATTTTGTTCCAAACGCTTTTTTCCCGCTTTTTTCCGCTTTTTTCCCGATTTTTCCGATTTTTTCATTTTTTTCCCCGCGCCGATTAAATCCCGCTCGCGCTTTTCACAACATTGGTTGAAACGCTTCATGTGATTTAGGCGTATCATGCATCTATCACAGAGAACAAGGAAAGTTCACAACTCGTGAACTTGAAGAAACAGAGGAAGCCGTAGGTTTGGCAGATGCAGAAGGTGCAGTAGAAGCCGAAGGTCTGGCAGATGCAGAAGGTGCAGTAGAAGCCGAAGGTCTAGCAGACGCAGAAGGTGCAGTAGAAGCCGAAGGTCTGGCAGACGCAGAAGGTGCAATAGAAGCTGAAGGCCGAGCGGAAAAGGAAGTTGAAGACAGACCATGAGGACTATCTTTTGCCCTGATTCATCTTGAAAGATAAGGTCAGAGCCCTTAGGGTTGGTGCCTCAGAATTGGAAGGATTGGTGTCCTTGGAGTTGGTGCTCCTAAATCCAAGGTTGGTGCCTTGACAAGATAGGGTCGAAGCCCTAGAGGTCGGAGCCTCATCAAAACCAAGTTGGAGCTTGGAACACATTTATATTGTATTTATTATTTTACTCAATAAAATTATACTTATACATTTCTTTATTTAAATTGTGAAGAATTAAACTGGTAATAATAACAATTGAAAGAAAATATTGATTCAGCCCCCCTCTCAGTATTTCCAACAATTGGTATCAGGGACAACTTCTTCATATCAGCCTAACGGCTAGAAGAAGGATTCTTAGTCACAATGAAAAATCAATAAGTGTCAGGAAGACCTCCTTTGAATGATGGCACAAATTTTGGTTTTTGGAAAAAAAGAATGTCCTACTACTTAATGTCCCTTGGACTTGAAGTTTGGCATTCGGTTTTAAATGGGTACACAGCTCCTTCCACTCTTCCAACAGATCAAGACGAAAGGAAAGCTTACATTGCAAATGCAAAAGCCTTAAATTCCATCACTAGTGGAATCATTGATTCTAAATTTACAAAAGTCATGAATTGTGACTCGGCCAAAGAAGTATGGGATAAGCTAGTTAGCTTATACGATGGGGACTCCAAAGTTAAGAAGGCAAAGCTTCAAACTCATAGAAGACAATTTGAAAGTCTGAAAATGGATGATGAAGAAGATATTGCATCATACTTTCTCCGAGTAGCTGAAGTGGTCAACTCTCTTAAAGGATTGGGAGAAAACATTGAAGAAAGCACTATTGTTCAAAAGGTCTTAAGATCTCTCCCAAACATATTTGACTCCAAAGTAAGTGTTATAGAAGAAATGAAAGACCTAGATACTCTCACGATGGATGAACTTCATGGAATCCTCATTGCCTACGAGATGAGAAAAGAAAGCACAAGTTCCAAAGATGCAGCATTCAAGGCCTCAAAATCAAAAAAGGGGAAAGAGTGGAATACCAGTAGTGATGACTCCGATGTTGAATCTGAATTGGCGCAATTTGTACGAAGACTAAAGAAAGGATCTAAGCTAAAAGGTAAGTACCTCTTATTTGTTTCAAATGTGGAAGAATAGGTCATTACGCTGCAAAATGTCCTCTTAAGCATGACAGTGTTGGTGAGGAAAATTCTAAAAGGATGGTATACAAAAAAAAAAGGGTTCAATAAGAAGAATTTCTTCTCTAAGCAAGATAAGTCTGATGAAGATGAATTTGTAGTCATAGAAAAGGAATCAACTAATCATTTCCCTCATCGCAAAGGAGGTAATGATGAATCAGATGAAGAAAATGACTATGCTAGAAGCCAAGAAGTATTATTCAGGGCATTCACAAATGATGATGATTCGGGTCTAGAAGGAAATGTAGATGAATTGTTAATGAGTGCCATTGAAGAAAATGAGAAATTACGAAATAAAATCATTTCTCTCAAGGTAGAAAAGGAGGAAGCAAAAAGAAGGGAAGACCTCTTGAAAAATAAGCTAAAAGAAAAAGAAGAAATTTGTGAAGAACGTGAAGCCAAAATAGTATCTCTGAAGAAGGAATTGGAGCAAGTCAAAAAGGGTTGGGAAAGCTCTCAAATACTTGACATTATCCTAAATGATCAAAAACCTCAACATGATAAATCTAGGATAGGTTTTAAAGGAGAATCATCAAGTACTAAGAATAATGCGAAAAGCTATGCCGACATACTTTCCAGCAACCCAAAAGAAGAAAGATTATTTCATCAAAGGCTCACCTCAAATCCAAAGAATGAAGAGAGAGTAACTCCAAGGAAGAACGTTGATTCAAATCATGGCTATTACAACAAGTACAAAACTATCTTTTTTGGGCATTGTTTTTATTGTAAAAATTTCGGTCATCAAGCTAAACACCGCATGGCTCATAAAAATGAAACACCAAAATTGAAGGATCAAACAAACAAACCATATGGTCTCAAAGGGCAAGGACAAATCAAGACCTACAACTCTATTGATCCCTTGGCCAAATTTGATCCAATTTGCTCGTTATGTAATGATAATGGACATAATGAACAAAATCGCCCCCTCAAAAGAAGAGAAGCAAAAAATGAGAATCCCAACATAGATAAATGTGGCCTAGCTCTATGTGCTCACAGTGATGAAAATCATTGGTTTGTGGATAGTGGGTGCTCCAGACATATGACAGGTGACAAAAGGAAGTTTGTCTCATTGAACAAAAGGGAAGGAAATGTATCCTTTGGAAGTGGATCTCCCAAAATTGCTGGAAAAGGAACTATTACCCTTATTAATGGAAAAGGAAAGGCTCAAAATGCTTTGCTAGTAGACGGGCTCAAACACAATCTCTTGAGTGTTAGCCAAATCTGCGATCAAGGACATAATGTTGTCTTTAGCACTAAAGTTTGCGAAATAAGGAACTCTTCCTCAGGGGAACTTGTGGCGAAAGGAGTTAGAACATCAGATAACGTCTACATTCTAAACAAAATTCAAGAAGATAAATGTTACTTGAGTCAAACAGATGAAATTTGGTTGTGGCACAAGCGACTTGGACATACAAGTTTCGATAACTTGATCAATATCAGGAAGATTAATGCAGAGTACGATACATCCCAAAATTATTCAAGCCAAATCAATGAGTATGTGGTCCATGTCAACATAGAAAGCAAACTAGAACCAACCACAAGACCAAGGAGTTTTCTACATCAAAACCTTTGGAGATCATCCACGCTGATTTATGTGGACCAACTAGAACTCTGGCACTCCAAGGAGAAAGGTACTTTGCTTTATTTGTAGATGACTATACTAGAATGATGTGGGTATATTTCATAAAATATAAATCTGAAGTATATGAATGTTTTAAGAATCTTAAAGCTCATGTAGAAAATGAAAAGGATTTTAAGATTAAATGACTTAGAACGGATAGAGGGGGAGAATTCACATCAAAAGAATTTGATGAATTCTGTAAAGTACATGGAATCGAAAGAGAACTCTCGATTGCCAAAACACCCAAGCAAAATGGGGTAGTTGAAAGAAGAAACCAAACTATTCAAGAAATGGTAAGAACAATGTTAATAGCAGCTAACTTGCAGCCAAATTCTGGAGAGAAGCAGTTGGGATAGCTGTTTATACCTTGAATCGAACTCAACTAAGACCAAATAATGAGAAGACTCCTTATGAATTGTGGAAAGGAAGACTTGCTTCAGTAAAATACTTCAAAATTTTTGGAAGCAAGTGCTTCATAAAAATCAATGATGACTCACCAGGAAAATTTGATTCTCGGGTTGACAAAGGAATATTCCTTGGATATTTTACAAGGAGCAAAGCCTACAAGCGCTACAATAATCGACTATGGAAAATAGTGGAAAGCATTGATGTGAAGATTGATGAAGACCTTCCAGAAAAAGAAATTGAAGATCATGAAGTTGACCCTCTCATTGAAGAAAACGAAGAAGAACCTGAAAAAGAGGAAAAAGATCAAGAAAAACACAAGGAAAAAGAACCATCTCAAACCCCTTCAAAGGTGAAGTTTCTCGAAAAATATCACCCAAAAGAGCATATTATTGGCAATATAGATGAAGGGATGCCAACCCGAAGAAGGATGACACATACACTAAAGAAAAATGATGTTGCCCTCCTATCTATGATAGAACCAGAAACATTTACTCAAGCAAGGATCCTCATTGGGTAAAAGCCATGGAAGAAGAAATGTCTCAAATGGAGAAGAATGAGACATGGGAGCTGGTACTTCGTCCAAAGGATAAAAATATAATTGGAACCAAGTGGGTGTTCAAAAACAAAATGAATGAAGATGGAAAAATCATCAGAAATAAGGCAAGGCTTGTTTGTAAAGGTTATTCACAAATTTCAGGAATCGACTTTGAAGAAACCTTTGCACCAGTAGCTCGTTTGGAAGCTATAAGGATGTTCTTGGCATTTTCTTGCTCAAAAGGATTCAAAATCTATCAAATGTATGTAAAATCAACATTTCTGTATGGGGAATTCAAGAAAGAAGTCTACATAGAGCAACCATAAGGGTTTAATCTTGTAGAAAGAAAAGACTTTGTTTGTAAGTTGAAAAAGGCATTATATGGGTTGAAACAAGCTCCTAGAGCTTGGTACGCAAGATTGGATCACTATCTACAACAACAAGGCTTCAAGAAGGGGGTGGCAGGAAGTAATCGCTACATAAAGATGGATGAGGATAAGTCACTGGTCACCCTTGTCTATGTTGATGATCTGATTTTTGCTAGTAATAATGATGAGCTAAGCCATGAGTTTGATTAAAATATGTCAAAAGAATTCGAAATGTCGATGATAGGAGAGTTATCTTACTTCCTTGGACTACAAGTATCTCAAACCACGGCAAGCATGTTCATATCTCAAGCAAAATATCTTAAAGACGTGCTTAAAAGATATGGAATGGAAGACTTTGCACCCATGAGCACACGTATGACCACAGATTGCAAATTAAGCAAAGATGATGACTCTCCTACGATAGATGCAACTCATTACAGGTCAATAATTGGAGCCCTCCTATACTTAACTGCTACGAGACCTCACATTATGCAAGCAGTAGGAATGGTGGGAAGATTTCAATCAGCGCCTAAACAATCCCATTTGTTGGTTGTAAAAAGAATTCTTAGATACTTGAAAGGAACTCCTAATTTTGGTCTTTGGTACCCTAAGAGCTCAACTCTTACTGTGACTGCATACACCGATGCTAATTGGGGCGGAAGTGTCGATGATCGAAAAAGTACTAGTGGAAATGCATTCTTCTTGGGAGATTGTCTAGTATCTTGGCTCAGCAAAAAACAAACATCCATATCACTATCTACAGCTGAAGCCGAGTATATAGCTGCTACAGATTGTTGTACTCAAATATTATGGATGAAGGAAGCTCTGAAAGATGTCAACATAGGTACCAATCAACCAATCACCATCTATTGTGATAACACAAGTGCTATCAGTGTCAGCAAAAATCTAGTGATGCACTCAAAGACCAAACATATACCAATCTAGTATCATTTCCTTCGTGAACAAGTAGTTGAACAAAACATCAACTTGGAATATATCAATATTAAGGAGCAGATAGTTGATATTTTCACAAAACCTCTTCCTCGAGAAGCATTTGAACATCTTTGCCAAAAGATGGGGGTTATTTCTCTAGCATCACATTAATTTGATTCATAAAGATGTTGCATGACAGAGGGAGCAGTTCGACAGGGGGAGTTCTTGTGCACCTTTTTGCCATTGATGTCAATATAGCAGTGTTTGTGATGGCAAATTCTTTAATACATGATGTTTCCCATTGATACCCATTGATCATAATAATGCTCATGGGGGATCCAAGGATTAAATACAGACATAATAGAAACAATGGAACCGAGGAGGAAAGATATCAGAAGCCATCAGAAGAGAAAGAGAAAGAGTAAAGAGGAGAAGCCATCGTGAAGCCAAAAAGTGAGAGGAAGAGTTCATCGGAAGCCATCAAAGAAGTAGGTTACGAAACAACAAAAGCAGGTTTTCGCATATGCCCAAGGGTAAGTGCTATCGAAAGAAAAATGAGGAACATGGCATCGGAGGAATTATATCGACGAGTTATTGGCGGCTTTACCATTTTATTATGTGTCACATTGAATCCCCCGACTGCAATATGTATTGCGGACCCAAAAACAGGTTATGGTAACTGCCCTATTGTAATATCACATCGCGTGTATTGAAACCTTCGCGTCGCAAGTTATGAAGGCTTGTCACATTGAAACTCCCGATTGCAATATAATGGAGTGAAGAAATGAACGACGAAGATCAAACCCAAGTGCTTGCAGAAGGTGAATCGCGGAAATAGATATGAATCGTCAGATCGACAGATCTGTTAGGTCGACGGTGATTAGCAACTGCGGGGGTAGGAGAGTACGAATTTCCTTGATCGTGGCTGAAGTCTCGCACTCAATCCTAGTCGTCGATCTCATATTCAACTCTTAAATCACAGTCAACTTCAAGGGTTAAAGCCGTTTTAATCCATGTGCTAGTCAAAGTCCTGCAAACCATAGATTGCGATATATATGCGGACCAGACCGCTCTATTAGAATACATTGTTATGTTGTATCGCGTCCACCACATCGGAAGTTATGTACCGCAAGTCTTAAAGGATGTCACGTTAAAAAACATCAATTGCGATATTATTGCGGACCTGACTACACCACTATAATATGACTCAATAAGATATCGCATCTATTGAATCACACGTTTCAAAGAAATGTCAAAACGTCGATTGCGATAAGGGTGTGGACACAACAAACCGCCGATTGCGATAGGGTTGTGTACCCAACGAGCTTATCAAAAACAGTTTATTGTATACCGCATCCACTCCATCAGCCATAGGGGATCGACTATGTTATGAGAAGACCTCCGGAAGTTGCGATTGCAATTATGGTGATGATGTGGCAGGTGGGACCACCCATTATATGGTTTTAACTATGTTGATATGTGAATATCGATGATGTTCATATCGGAGGACAGAGCATGTGCACACTTGTAAAACCTCCGATTTTCATGAAAGTTGCGATTGCGATTAAAAATATGATGTAGCGTGTGGGGACCTCTATTAATGTGGATTTTCATGAAGGTTGTGATTGCGAGGGTAAGGTGATGACATGGCAAGCCCTCCAATATATTTTAATATACCACCTCATGCACAAGTCGGCCCCTCCACCTTTGAACGAGTCGTTTCGATTCATTAGCAAAACTCATCCATATATATATATATATATACACACACAATTTGAAACGCTTCATGTGATTTAGGCATATCGGGCATCTATTACAGAGAACAAGGAAAGTTCACAACTCGTGAACTTGAAGAAACAGAGGAAGCCGAAGGGCTAGCAAATGCAGAAGGTGCAATAGAAGCTGAAGGTCTGGCAGATGCAGAAGGTGCAGTAGAAGCCGAAGGTTTGCCAGACGCACAAGGTACAATGGAAGCCAAAGGTCTGGCAGACGCAGAAGGTACAATAGAAGCTGAAGGCCAAGCGGAGGAGAACGTTGAAGACAAAGTGGGAGGACAATCTTTTGACCTGATTCATCTTGAAAGGTAGGGTCGAGCCCTAGGGGTTGGTGCCTCAGAATTGGAAGAATTGGTGTCCTTGGAGTTGGTGCTCCTAAATCCAAGGTTGGTGCTTTGACAAGATAGGGTCGAAGCCCTAGAGTTCGGAGCCTCATCAAAACCAAGTTGGAGCTTGGAACACATTTATATTGTATTTATTATTTTACTCAATAAAATTATACTTATACATTTCTCTATTTAAATTGTGAATAATTAAACTGGTAATAATAACAATTGAAAGAAAATATTGATTCACCCCCCCCCCCCCCCCCCACCTCTCAGTATTTCCAACAATATAGGCCCTAGAGGGTAAGATCTAGCTTTTCCAAGCCCTAGTTGCTCAACTTCCATCCCAAAAATGAAGCCACAACTCTTGGAGGCAATTTTTGGCATTGGTTTAAGGTAATAATTGTGAGTTTTGTGATTGCAATGGTGTCTTAGGGTTTTAGAGCCTCTTGGAGGCAAGTTGCAGGACTTAGAGTCCCCTCCTCACCAAGTTGCAACACCTAAGGACTTGTTTTCCCTTAGTTATAGCCCTGATAGGGTTTGTTTCTCTAGCAGTAGCCCTTTTGAGGCCTTTCACTCTAACTGCAAGCCTTAAAGCCCTTTTTCTTGGGAGTCGCAGCCCTTTTTGGCTTGTTTACCCCTGGCTGCAAGCCTTTGTGGGCTTGTAGCCCTATAGACCGTGTTGAGAAATCTAACGACAACAACTGAAGGTGATTTCTCTTGTATGATAATTGTTTGTGGTGTATTTTTACTTTTCTTGATTAGCTTCTTCTTTTATTTGATTATTATTATTATTATTCTCTTTCATCAAACAGTTACCAAACTATAAAGAACAATAAGACAAAGAACGCAAGACATTAGCGATCAGTCAGGCCAAAACCTCTCCAATCTGAGAGGAAAACCCACAAGAAATATTCTTCTTATAGAACCTTCAATTGACGAATTCCAAGACCTAGACCCTTGACAAAACCTCCTCCAAGACCAAGTCAAATTCTGTCGTTTACTTGTCAATTCAAACAATCTGAATTTTGACTTCAAGCTATTGCAACTTCTTCTTCTTCTTGACTTCAGTCCTGATATACAAGTCAACTTCACTTCCTACAATTGTCGGCCTCCTGTAGATCTATGCACTTTTATGCACATGCGAGGTAATTATGGCAGTTTCAGCCCTTTTACCTTCGCTTAACTCGGCTTCTATTCTTCCAGACTTCGGTCTTTGACATGGACAACTTTGGCACTGATCTTGGCTTCTTTTTGGACGACTGTAATTTGATCTCATTTCTGCAATTGATGCCCTAGCTACAGCCCGCACATGTGAAGGTTCTTGCCCAAACAAGAAAATATGTCTTTTTCTCTTCACTCATCCTATTTTTCTCTTCATTGATTGCAATACTCTTAGTTGAGATTCTTGTGTGTATTGTATACTCCTCAAGGTGATCGACTAGACTTCTTTATATTGTCTTTTGGTCCCTTCAAAATAGGCCAACTTATCCCAGCTTCTAGGCCGACTTGCCATGATTGGAAGGCCGACTTGTTGCAAGCTTTTTGACTTGGTCTTGGAGGGTTCCTTGACTCAAATAATTTTTCTTTTACAGTATGTAACTTGCCCAAATGGGTCTTTCATGCATGACAATAACTTGATAACTTGTAGGCTCAATGACAAGCCCTAGAAGCTCACAATGGAAGCTTGACCTAAAAATAAATTCCTATTGAGCATGAAACCCGTGCCTCAAGAAAACAATAACAAAATTATTACATCAGATACATAAAATCATGATTACACGTCATTATGAAGACCAAACCTAGTTACATATTTCAACAGATCGCAGGCCTAGGTAGCCTTTTCACCCCAGTTGCAGGCCTATTTGGCCTTCTTTCCCATAGCCGCAATCATTTGTTGGCATATTTTTGAGTTTGGCACTTGATTTTGGCACTAACCATTGTGGTTGCAGGGTTATGGTAAGTTTGGCAAGGATTTGAGTTGATTTCCATAATTATTTTACCATTGATCCCTTGTGTTTTCAAGCTAATACTCGGTTTTGCAGACTCGCCAATGGTTGAGGAAGCATCTCAACGCCTTGAAGCTTCATCAATCTACCAATCAACCCTAACTCAAATCATAAGAGGGTTGATCTATAATTTCTCAAGCTAACATTTTTGTTGAAGGTGGTTAAAAAGGCCTTACTCAATAAAGGAAGTTCATCTATCTATCCACACGGCCTTTTGGCCTAAGGGTTTTCCTTCTTACCCTTTCTTCCCCTCTGCTCTTTATAATCAGCTTTGAAGTGTGTTTATAATAGTGGCATTAATCTGATATAATCACATTAAACAAACCCTAAAGGATCTTCACAAAAGCCTAAGAACATTGGACACTTAAAATAGAAGGCTAATCAACTTATATGCTTTCAATTGTTGATGTTCCAAGTGATTTTGGAAGTCTGATATAGATCTAATATATGTCATGTTGTCGCACAAAATGTCTAGGCACCGTGACAATGGCTCAAATCAGGGCTTGTCATCTTGATCCTCAATCTCTTCATTTAATTTGTCTCCCTACAGCAGGCTAAGGGGGGTAGAACCTACAGATATGGAATGAAGGAGAACTAGTTGGGAACCAACCAGTTCAGGAGACACAATGAAGCAACCAAGAAGTTGATTAAGATTTAGCAAGACTTACAGGATTTGATTAGATTTAAACGACCGATACCAGTGCCTTATGGAGTCAACAATCTTGCTAGGAAATTTAGGACCAAGTAATTGATTGGCAATTGTTGCATGGATGAATAACTATGAAATGGAGATCCTAAAACTAATGTGAGATGCAGGAATCTTGGTCAATATTAATTAATTGCCTATCTAAGTTTTAACCCTTCGATCCTTTCAATATTGAGCTTGATTTCGTAGTAATTGGCAGAGAGAAGATAAGGTGAAGCACACTAAGGTGTAATTAACGATATCTTTCCTGAAAATCTAACATACCCAGTGCCTTCAGCGTTGCAGAGAGTTGTGGCTCTAACGATTGCAAAGTCACCGTTTTAGGTACTATTAAAAGCAGGGTTATCAAGCAAAGATGGATGGATACCTATCTCTCTATTGACTAAGCTTATGCTTAGAAGTAAATTTTAATTAGGCAGAACTAACTTAATATGCAAATGTGTGATATGATTAGAAGATGAGATGAAATTAGATTCAAGGATGAAAAGCACTTATGTCGCGATCTATCAAAGCTCTCAATCACCAAAATGAAATGTTCACTTCACTAGACAAAGATTGAAAGATAAACTTCTTAACAATATCGCAATTAAACCATAAGTTTACTTCAAATATTTTTAATACAATTATAGCTCAAAGAGAACAAAAGCTTCTTCACAATTTAATATTAGATTCTCAAAAAATACTCAACTTAGGAAACAAAAGATATGCAATTCATCACAATTCCATGACAGAGCACTTTAATAATTACTCGAAATATGCGCAAAATATTTAACAAGCAATAAACATCAAATAATTCAAGTAATTAAATCACGATTAGAACTAATTCAACGACGAACAATCACAACAAATGTCAAGCATAAGAAAATGCTCAGAACCTTAGCATGCAAAATATTCTAGCAATTAAATTTTGAAAATTTAAATACCATGAAGAACCATGAAATTCAAATGCTACAACACTTAACAATTGCAGAAATTTGATTTTTGTTAAATGACCCAAATCCAGAAAAAATTGTTGATTTCCTATAATCAATCTTTTAGAGACGATTTAAAAAATACTTAAATGTGTTTGACTATGAATAAATTAAAAGTTTTAATACCACAAAATTTTCCCTTTAAATTTTAAAGTCCCAAAACCCCCAACACAAGAAAAAAAAAAAGGGAACTTTAACTTAAAAATTTAATTATTCCTTGGGGAAATTTTAATGTGCTAAGTTTTATGAAACAAATTTGATGTGCCAAATGATTAATTAAGTTTTTTAATGTGACAAATGTACAAAAACAAACAAACAAACAAAAAAACTCGAAAGACTTTAAATTTTTAATGGGCCAAGGGCCACATAAAAATTTAAATTTTTAATGTGAAAGCACAGGGTTTTCTTCTGATTTAATTCTTTAAAAACATTAAAGTCACATTAAAAAAATCAAAATGGAATTTTTTTTTTAAATAAAATCAAAATGTCATAAAAATCAAAACAAAAGGGAAAAGCCAATATTAAAAAAATGAAATTTGATTCCTAAAAAAGTTCAAAGTCACACAAAAATAAAAATAAAAATAAAAATAAATTAAGTTTTCTTTTTTAATTTTAAGCAAAACTCAAAACAAAAATAAAATGGAAAAGCAACCTATAAAAAAAATCGATTTTTTTTAACGAAACACCGTACCCGAAGATAAAATTAAAACAAAAGAAAAAAGAGAAATCAAGAGGAATTCGTATGGGCTTTTGCAAGCTCGAAGAGGATAAGCAATGACGGCAGAGGAGAATGAGGGAGACTGGAATGCGAGCTCGATTGTAGGTGCAACAAGGAGGGTCGTGAATGAAGAGACACGCAAAGAAGAGGGAGATTGAACAATAAGGATGACAAGGGACGCGAAGAAGCATGGAGGACGAGGAGGCTCAGGCAGCAATGAAATCTTGCAGGCAACACAGATGAGAAAAGAAATGAAGGGTCGCATGGGTGAAAGAGAAGGCTTAGGCAGCGAAGGGAGAAACAGGAAAAGCAAAGGAGAAACCTACGCAAAGAGGACGCAGGTCTAAGATGCAAAGAAAAAATGCAAAACGCAGTAAGGAAGAAGACTGAGAAACATAGTTGGAGAGGGTTGCGATTTGGCAACAGAAAAAAGAGGAGAAATTTCAGAGAAAAGAAAGAAAACACAAACAAAGGGACAAAATTTTAAAGGGCTTCAGGGTTGCAGACAGTAGCCCAACAACCTTAAAAATCTTTCCAAAATAATATATTTTTAAAATGATATATTCCTACTTCAAATCTTCTCAGGAAAACTCATGAAATCCACAGATCTAAATTTCGAAACCCTCAGACTGTAAAAAACCTTTAATAATGTCCCTGCAAAATGGTATTGAGGCCAAATCTTACCCTCCTGGGTCTAAATCTAGCTTCAAATAAAAGAAAAATTCTTCAAATCTGCACCTACAAAAACAAAAACAAAAATACCCAAAATCCAAATATAGAACAAAATGAATAAAACCCAGAACCCAAGTTAGAAAAAATTTTCAGATCTATATAAAAAATTTACAAATCTATGCACAAAGATGGTAGATCTATCAAATCTGAAGAGTATGAGTCCAACTTCGCTCCCAGATCTGATAATCTAAGGCTCTCAATACCCAGATCTATCAATTTTTCCACAAATATTTAAAAGATTTTGAAATTTTAGAAAGGTACTAGCCCAAAAACACCCTGCAGAAGAAAGATAAAAATAAAAAATAAATAAAGAAAATCTTTAGATAAGTCCCTGAGCTTATATAAGGTAGGCTCTTCAGAAAATACATATTGAGAGTTGGCTGGTCCAACCGAGGACTATCCCCAAACGCTCAACAAAAGACCTGGGAGATCTCCTGCAAACACTAGATCAACCATCAAACCAAGTAGAGAAATAGAACAACAATGAAATTCTGAAGAAATAGAGATACATCATACTTCGATCAAAATTTAAAAAGTTACCCTAAATCCAACAAACTGAATAAGATACTTGTATTCAGATCATTCTAAAAGAGTTATTGATTGATAGTTTTCACATAACATTAAGCAAGAATTAAAACAATATTACCATAAATTCATGAAAAGGAACACCACCACATGTTGAAACCCCAAAGACTTTTGCATTAATTCAAAAAAATATACAAGAGAGTTTGAGAGCTTAGTACACGATTCAAAGATCAGATGAAAAGATACACTGACATTGACCTCTTAGGTATAGGTAAGATCTCCAACGGCTACTTATCTTGATCCCTGTCAAATTAATATCAATCGTTCATAAAGCTTTAATTAATTTTTAATCATCATCGTCAAAATTATTTAATTTTTGAGGAAAAATCGAATTTATCATTTAATTGATTTTTAATTAACTCAAAATTAATTATTTTGAGTTAATTTCCTCAAAAAATTGATTTTGACTTTGACTTAACCATCAAGGCACAAGGGTCCAAAATTTCTTGATTTCCTCGATATTCCCTAGTCGAGGACATCCAAAAATTAACTTCTTTAAAACCCAAGAATTTCATCATTGGAGAATTTAATTTTACTTGGAACACAAAATTAATTAAATTTCTAGCTTAGGATTTAATTTAATTTTGCCAGAAAATTTAATTAATTGACTAATGAGGGGATTAATAATTTTTACAACCCTCTAATATTTAACCATGGTGTCTAACTATGAGGAACCATGCACTAAATATTTTTTACATGAAGATTTTACAATTTAATACATGAAGGGGGAACACACCAGTTCGCTATAGACCCTCAACATTTACCCATTTCTGCGACACAAAATATGATCTAGTAGACCAAGTAATCTGTAATAAAATAATCTAGCCAATTAGCTAAGATTATTCCCAAATTACTTTTACAAAGACTATAAAAAACACTTAGGGACTTACTTAATATCTTGACGACAAAATCCACCCTAGATTTGGGGTGAGGTTGGAGGGAAAATATTTGTCGATCATTTGTGTCTAGAGACACAAATGAGTCAGTGAGACAAAAAACCTCCTACGGCGAAATCGTCATCAAAATACCATACTTACCTAGGTTGTTACATACATAATGATCTTACTAAGATCATTTACATTATAACCATGTAGAATGGGTTTACATCTTTAACAAAATTGTCCACTGATGATGAAATTTAAAAGGCGTGAACACTCGAACATGATAGATCCCTTTTGCGGAAAAAGGGGTGTATTGTTATGGGGTCATTGACACAGAGTGGTCAACATGTCCAAAATTCTGATATGCAAGGTTGTAGCAATAAATAATCATTTTGCTAAGGCTTGATACTAATAAGAACTCATATCTAGGTTCTTCTAAGCTAATAATAAAGTGTTAAAGTGATCACTTGTATAAGAAGTGGTTTATTTTCTAACTGGTAATTTCATTGGAAAATCACTGTTGGCAATCTCATCTCAAGATAATTGTCCTTCAATTGATCATCATCATAATAAGCATTGGTAACAAAATTGGCATAATCATTGTAGTGGATATTATCACTCTCTCTTTGTCGATAATTGATCTTGTTATTGAGCTCATAGTATATCTTGTCATTTGTTTCATTTGTTGGATTTCTAAATAATTTTATATCACTGATGAGCATTGAATCATTAGAGTAATTCACAGTGTTTTTCTTTGAGAGATCTTGTTACTTTGGGCATCATATCTTAAAGCATTGTTAATTCAAGGTTTCTCTTGTTAATTGTATGAGTAAATCCCGATTTCATAATATTGCTAATCACAATATAAGTCCTTGGAATCATTGGCTAATCTTGTCTCTTTATGTGCTAATCTTGTCACAAGCCCTTTGGCTAATTGTGATCTCTCTTATGTTCCACATTGCTTCACCTAAATTGCTCTCATATTGAATATCTAAAATAACTTGCCTTATTGGAGTACTTAATCTAATTAATTATCTCATTGAAGCATTCACTCACATCTTGTATTTCATTATATGACTAAAAGTGCATATTTAAAATTTACCTCCAAGCATAAGCTTGGTTGTAAGAAGATAGGACAAACCTTTCTCATCCAACTTGCAAAGTCTAGACCTTCATTTGTGGTCAACACAGGGGACCTTGCAGTTCTCTTGTGGACAATCCCTTGTAGGAACGGAAGCACTTGGATGGTTAGAACCTCACGGGAGGTATCATTGATGAGGCCATAGCCTCCTTCTTGTGGGTTTCTCTCTACAACCAACATTTGGGACTAACTTCAAAACAATTGACGGAAAGGATTCACCTAGACAGGGTATTTAATTAAAATCTACCAAGATTTTGCATTTCACTTAGATCTAGGGCTTGCACTTCATTTAGGATAGATTTGCATACCTACAGCAACTATTCATTCGGTAACTTGGAATCTAAACCTAATTTGAGCAAGTAAATAATCCTAAGGCATTGGTCTCTAACTTTAAAATCTTGGAAAATCTAATCAAGTTGTGCTAAATAATTAAACTTATCAATTATCCTTACCCAAGTTGCTACGCCATTCAGTTGTGTCTCCTTAGGCTTGTTGGTTCCCAGCAGGTTGTCCATCATTGCATTCCATAGGGACTACCCCCTTAGCTAGCAATTAGGAGACAACTTAAACGGAGAGGGCAGGGATCAGAGTGACAGCCCCGGCCATGAGCATTGTCGCATTCTAATGTACAATTTGGGCGACAACCACTCAAACCCTCACTTTTTACTAGATAAAATTCTAAAGCACAAGTAAGAATTTTGAGGAACTAAGAGGTGCTACCCTTTGTCACCACAGTAGCTCCCTCTCTAACTTTAGGCCGGCTCTCCTCCAACACAAGGGGAGTATCCCTTGAATAGGATTACTAAAGCTAATCCAAAATAAGCTCAAGACACAATGGAGTTATTGTTGTTGTATAGGTTTTTATAAAGTGATGTGTGGGCCTAGGCTAGTGCCAATTCATTGGGCAAGTGGAGTCAAAGGATAAAGCTAGGAGGTTGTTTTCTTATGTGACAAGGAGAGCACAAGGTTAAAATAAATAAACATGTTGTAGCAATCCTATCTTGTTGTCGACAAAGCCAGAATTGATTTCATAACCCTAATGAAAGAGTAACTTCAAATAGGTCCTACTAGATGATGTAAATGGCAACACACTCTATGAAGAAGAAAGACAATCATTTTCATTTCCAGCAATAACCAACAAAGACATTTAGAAGGGAGATGAACAACAAATTAATCCTTCCAAGTAGAAGAATGATGTTACCCGATTAGGCATTCATAACACATTTGATGCAAGCAAATTCCAAACTTTATATTCAGCAATATCGAATCCAAAATAAAATGTGCCTCAACAAGAAAAACCATTAATTTTGATTGCCTTCAAGATGTTAAAGTAAAATCAAGCGAGATATCTCCCCAAATTCAACCATGCAAAATATTGGAGACAGCATATTATTATATAGATTTGTGCTCAATCACCCTTACAATAAAATATTATAGAGTGGAATCTAGATCCACTGCCTTCACTAAGGGATAACAATAAAATATTCCAGATCCATACTTTTCTCCAAGGAAAATACTAGAATAAAATACCAATGAGGCTCTCCAAGCCAAAGCGCCCTCAAAGACAACAAAATAGTGAAACGATGATGAGGGGAATGCCACATGTGGAATCTAGATCCACTGCCTTCACTAAGGGATAACGATAAAATATTCCAAATCCATACTTTTCTCCAAGGAAAATACTAGAATAAAATACCAATGAGGCTCTCCAAGCCAAAGTGCCCTCAAAGACAATAAAATAGTGAAACAATGATGAGGGGAATGCCACATGTCATATTCTCCTTTGTCATACCCATTCAAAGATAGCCTCAAAACACGCAAAGCTTAGCCCTATATAAAAGGCATTCTCTACAATGTGCATTCATTAGTCTCACTTTTCCCAATTAACCAACATTTTCAAGCAACAGAGGTAGGGAAATTTTCAAAAAGATAATCAAAATGTGGCAAGGGTTTTAATTCAACATATTTGCAACCACCACAACTCCCTCAATATTTGTTGAAATTTCTATTATGACCACAAGTTTGAAATCCCATAGCCATTCTACATCAGCTAGCACTGATCTAGCAACCATGGACACTTTGTCAAAAGATATCTATTAGGAGCTACAACAGCGCTACAATAAACTTATCAAACTCCTCCAAAAATGGATCTCATAAATAAGCGTGCAATTAGAGGTCCATTAGTTATTATAACAACCCCTCAAACATATGGCAACCTCAATAAGTGCGTTAAGGCATAGATCCGCATGCAAATACCATCAATCTCCCCAAACCTGTTATGAATAAAATATATATATAAATAATATAAATATATATAATAATGATTAATTAACTAGTGATTAGTATAGAAAAGGCATGTCTTAAGGACACAACCATTC
Organism: Pinus taeda; assembly: GCA_000404065.3. Lineage (NCBI taxonomy): Eukaryota > Viridiplantae > Streptophyta > Pinopsida > Pinales > Pinaceae > Pinus > Pinus taeda. Next base: position 153,359 of record APFE030102372.1, on the reverse strand, counting down.
ATAAAAGGGCACCTACCTAGGTATATAAGTGGGCCCTCATTTGTAACATCAATCATCATCTCATATCTTTTGAACATTTATTATATAATATATTATTGTCCTATCATGGATATTTATATATTTCAAATATTTTGAGTATTCTACTACATTTATGAACTTTGTTTATAACATTGGTATCATAGTTTGTTCAATCCTCCAGTCACTCAACCACTGCACAGAGCCTTTGGCCATTAATTTTCATTAACTTTATTACCGTCGTGATCGAAGCAATACGCTACTCAAGTTTTTGGAGATTCTCCATTCCGTCATTAGACCCTTGGCCATTTAAAAGAAAAAGAACAAAAAAAATTATCAACCAAAAAAAAGTGTTAGTAAAATAAATAAATAATAGATTATTATAAAATATATATATATATATTATATATATATATTATAAAAAGGGAAAATATATCTACATATACATTTGAAAAAAAAAATCAAAGAAAAAAAATCAAACAATAAAATAATAATATAAGAAAAAATTAAAAAACAAAAAAAAAAAAAACCAGACAACCACATAGTCACAGTCGTCGTTTACCTCAGTGGCAGCGTTCCAAGTCGCCACAATCCTACAGAACAAACAGATCGCCAATGCAGTCACCACAAAAGCCACAATCTGACAACAACCACTGATTCAAACCATGCCAACCCTTCTGGCATACACCCCTGCTCCGTCGTCCACTCTTGCAGTCGATAAACTGCCATATCCCCACCTCCATCCTTGATCTGTATCATTTGTTATACAATCACCACCTTTTGTTGCCCTTTTCTAGTCGATTATCGCAAGTCCCCACCACCAGGGTTGTCTACTATCCAAACACCTGCATTCCTACATTGTGCATTACCTAGCCTTGCAAAATTTGTGGACTGTCTTTCCGAAATCAAATCCGAAGAAGAACAAGAAGGAAGGTCGAAACATTGTGACCTTTGATAATTAAAATAAACTTTTATTTAATGATTTTAAACCAAAATCGTCAAAGTTTGGAGTTGCAATTTAGTGAAAGGAATTAAAAGTCATCATTGCATGAAAAGGAAACAAGGTTATTGAATTAAAAATCAAATAAAATATTTTGATTTATTATTATTATTGAAAGAGAAGTCTAATAAAGTATTCAATATTGAAAAGTGGTCATAATTTTTATAAAAGCTTTGTAAAATCAAGTAAGAGGGTCATATCAAGCGATTATATATATATATATATATATGAAAAAATATATATTATTATAAGGATTAGAGGGATTGCTTTTAAATCTTAAGCTCACACTCAAAATAGTAAAATGGAGATTAACAATGGAAGATTTTTAGAAACCTCACTCAGATACACTCCAGTGCTATTTAGAATTAAGGGTGCTCTTGGAGAAAAATATATTACTATTTCTATCTCTCCCACTGAAGAAAAAAATTATATAAACCCTAACCTTGCTAACCAATTGGTGATTTCCAAGTCAAATGTAACTGACAAATTAAACCTACTGAATAAAAAACAATATGACATAACCAATTTACAATTAAACATTGGGGATTATACATTTATATCGCAATTCTTATTTCGATACCTATCGAGCTATCAAGGTCACATTATTTTGGGTTCACCCTAATAGAAACTCTAGGGTCTTTCATCCTAAATACAAAACAAAACAAAAATGACAATTTCATACAAAAAGAAAAAAATAACACTATAGGATGTTACATTGAAACCAAATTCAATAATACCAAAAGACATACAAGATATTTCAAAAGTATTTTTTCAAGAAGGTAAAAAAAATACTACAAAATATGCAAAGAGAAGTTGACAAGCTTTTAAACCTTAAGCTCACACTCAAAAAAGTAAAATGGAGACTAAAAGTGGAAGATTTTTAGAAACCTCACTCAGCTATTATACTCTAGTGCTATTTAGAATTAAGGGTACTCTTGCAAGAAAAGATATTACTATTTCTATCTCTCCCACCGAAGAAAAAAATTATATAAACCCTAACCTTACTAACCAATTGGTGATTTCCAAGTCAAATGTAACTGAAAAATTAAACCTGCTGAATTAAAACAAAATATGACATAACCAATTTACAATTAAACATTGAGGATTATACATTTATATCGCAATTCTTATTTCGATACCTATGAAGCTATCAAGGTGACATTATTTTGGGTTCACCCTAGATAGAAACTCTTGGGTCTTTCATCCTAAATACGAAATAAAACAAAACAAAACAAAAATGACATTTTCATACAAAAAGAAAAAAATAACACTATAGGATGTTACATTGAAGCCAAATTCGATAATACCAAAAGACATACAAGATATTTCAAAAGTATTTTTTCAAGAAGGTAAAAAAATACTACAAAATATGCAAAGAGAAGTTGACAAAATCATCACTAACAAAAACGAAGAAGTTTCTCGACTTAAAGACTATAGTGAAAAATTACTAATGCAAATTAAGAAGCTTATGAAGGACAAGAATTCGTTGGAAAACAAGGTACAACATCTTATTGAGAAGGAAGCATCGAAATCTTCAAATGTAGAAATTCAAATTGAAGAGTAAGAAATGAATATCGATGCAGTGAATATCACAACTCAAGAAGAAAACAAGTCAGTTGAAGAAAAAACACACTCAGATGTTGCAGTTCAAACGATGAAAATTCCAAGTGAAGATTTTGTAACCAACTCAACAACATCAATACCCGAAGTAAATCAGAGTATTGCCACACACATGATAAGGGGAAAACAAACCAAAAGAACTCCTTACCTACATTTGAATCACAATAACAAACATATCAATCAATCTACAAATTTGTATCCTTCAAAACATAAACAACAAACTTATGTTCCAAAAAACACTGAAGTTTGCACAATCCAACCCTGTTATAACAATTCATCACATGTTTCTAGCAACCACAAGATTCCACAGAAGATTGAATTAGGATGGTCAAATCTTTTCTCAATACAACAATTTTGTTTATCACCCAGATGATCCTATCATCATGTATCAACAAAGATAACAACTCAAAGAACTCTGAAAGATACAAAAAGATTAAAAAAAGAAACAGATGAGACACCTTGTCAGCAATAAGCTTTGAGGACAAAGCTTTTTGAAGAGGAAGGCAATGTTATGAATAAAATATATTTAAATATATATGATAATGATAATTATAATAATGATTAATTAACTAGTGATTAGTGTAGAAAAGGCATGTCTTAAGGACATGACCATTCATAAAAGGGAACTTGCCTAAGTATATAAGTGAGCCCTCATTTGAAACATCAATCATCATCTCATATCTTCTGTACATTTCTTATATAATATATTATTGTCCTATCCTGGATATTTATATGTTTCAGATCTTTTGAGTATTCTACTACCTCTATGAACTTTGTTTGTAACAAAATCATGAACCATAAGTGGAACAACATAGGAGAATGGAAATAAAGGGGATGTTATCCTGACAAAATAATCAAAACCATGTGTTGTACATAGAAACCATGTGCCAAAATCACCAACTAATTTCAAAAACCGCAAGCCTCAGAAAAGTGAGACGATGATGCCAAAGATAGATGCTAATCTATGAACAGCATGCATCCACAAGCACAAAAATATGGCTCCTATGTCATCAACCTCTAAATGCAACCTGCTCGGGCAAGGTCTTCATCACAGAATAATTCTCATGCTATATGAGGAGTAACATAAAGCAAAGATGGCAGACACTCTTACCACGACGAATATCATGGTTTGTCTCAAAACTACAACTAGTGAGCGCAAACCCCCCACAACAAATCAAATGGAAGTTTAGCAAAGAAAGTAAATGAGAACATCTTGCAAGAGAAAACCCCATAGTGATGCAAGGGTTTCAACAAACTTATGAGAACCTCTTCTTATGGAGGCTAGAAAGAAATCAAGAGGGTCTGGTAATTATGGCTCTTTTGAGGCCATGTTTAGCATTAAAGAGAAAAAGTTGAAACTAGACAATAGAGTGGTTGGCGGCATCTTTGCATGTGGCATCCAATTCAATGTGATGTGCTCACTTTATTGGAATGAAATGGTGAGGAGTCCAGTCAATCAACAACGCACCCTAAGGATACGAAATCCAACATAGAAGGTCATTGTAGGAAGTTAAGATGTAGACACCATGCTTTCAAAGATTTAAGATCAAAAAAGAAAAGCTTTATCAATAGCAAATTTTGGCCACAACAAGTTCCCGAGGATATTAGAACAATTTGATTGATGTGATAAATAGTGCTCTTCAAATCCAAAAATTGACAAATAAGGAAGATCAAGTTACCCATGCTAGTGGGTCTCAATAAACTTTATTTGATTTCAGCGAATATAAAAAGATAAATTGGGACCTTCATCGAAGATTTCCAAGTCACCATTTTCAACGACAAAGTTGTTGTGTAGTGGGTGCTTGTTTGAAATATTGTTACAAAGTTTATATTTTGTAAATCGTACATTATAATTTCACTATTATCTCTTTATCTAATGTATGTCTCAATTTATCCTTGAGCGTGTGTTTTATTTGAAAAGTACACATTTTTGGAGAATGTAACTAAGTTCGGTCTTCATAATTTGTACCATTATGTATTTTCTGTAAAAAGCAGAAGAAAAGAAAAAGAAAAAATATTATTATTATTTTCTAGTCAAGCATGTTCTTCATGCTTCTAGGTTTTTGTGTCAAAGAATCAAAGTCCTATTTGGACCTGTTGTCGCACAAAGTGTCTAGGCAGTGCGACAATGGTCAGATCGGGGGTTGTCACCGCGATCCCCAATCTCTCCGTTTAAGTTGTCTCCCTACAGCAGGCTAAGGGGGGTAGATCCTACGGAAAAATGGAATGAAAAAGAACTAGTTGGGAACCAACTAGTTCGGGAGACACAGTGAAGCAATCAAGTACTTGATTAAGATTTAGCAAGACTTATAAGATTTGATTAAATTTTAAAAGATTGATACCAGTGCCTTATGGAGTCAAGGATCTTGCTAGGGAAATTAAGACCAAGTAATCGATTAGCAATCACTACTTAGATGATAGTCTATCTTATATGAAATGCACACCCTAAAACTAATGTGAGATGCAAGAATCTTGGTTAATTTTAGTTAAATGCCTATTTAAATGCGAGTCCTTCAATCTTTTTTGTGTTGAGTCAGATTTTGTAGTAATTGGCAGAGAGAAGATAAGGCCAAGCACATTAAGGTGTGATTAACGATACCTCTTCTGAAAATCTAACATACCCAGTGCCTCTAGCGCTGTAGAAAGTTGTGGCTCTAACGACTGCAAAGTCACCGTTTTAAGTACTATTAAAAATAGGTTTCTCAAGCAAAGATTGATGGGTAACTATCTCTCTATCGACCAAGCTTATGCTTGGAAGTATTGAGAAGAAGTTAGACCCTAGGATTAGAAACACTTGTGTCAGAAAAGCCCTTAATCACCAAAATAAAATGTTCGCTTTATTGGATGAAGACTTAAAAATAAACCCCTAAAAATATTACAATTAAACCACAAGCTTATTTCAAATCTTTTTTGATACAATTATAGCTCAAAGAGAACAAAAAATCATTTGCAATCAATGTCAACAGATGCTCAAAATACTCAGTTTATGAAACAGAAGATATGCATTTTATCACAATTCCATGACAGAGTACTTAATTTTCAGAAATTGGTTTTTAGGACAGCAATAAGAAAAACTTTATGACAGCATCAATATGACAATGAAAATAGGAAGCTATCAATAATATATTTGTGCTAAAAATTTACTGGAAAGTTTCCAAACTTGCCCACATGAATTATCAAAAAATTTCAGTGTGTTATGATGTGATTTCCATAATTATATCAAATCTGATATACTTATTACATCCAGCAATTAAAACATGAAATAAGCCTGATGATGAATGCCCAACTCAAGAAATTAATTCCTTAATGTATTAAACAACTTAGGAACTAATTTTAGGCTAACCCACATGAATTTTGCCACTGTTATATTTCAGACTTCAGAAACAGGATTATTCAGAGATAACAGTCATCCAAAATGTAGATCTAGGCCAAATTCTTGATACACATCAAACATAAATGACTTATTAATGTATTTAGCAATTTTTTTAGTTAATTTCAAACCATCTAGATGTGTTTTCACCACTATTAGAAAGGTATATGACTGTTGTAGCAAACAGCGAGGAAAAAGATGGTTAGAGATCAAATTCTTAGGCCCTAGGCCTTGAAGATCACTTGCCCAAGTTGGCAAAAAAAATTCGATACCTGAAACAAATTTTTACCAAATTTTCTGCAAAAACCCACCAATGATTAACTTCAGAAAATTAAATATTCAGATCAGAAATGGAGCAAAGGGAATCTAGGGCCAATGAGAGCTAGCACTTGGGCTAGAAGAAGGCAAATCTGGGCTTAGGAGCCCCAAAACTTCAAACCCTTGCTCTGAAAAAATTATTTTGCTTCAGCTCTTCAGATTTATTGCAAAATCTTTAATGGTTGGCCCTGCAAAAAACTTTGGGACAAGATATTGCCCTCCAGGGCCTAGATCTATCTCAAAACCCCCAGATCTGCTTGAAAAAAATCTCAGATCTGAAGATTTACTTGGCTGATTTCCCAGATCTATTCCTGCAAACAATCTTTGAACCCAGATCTTGCCCTCCAGGGTCTAGATCTAGCTCAGATCTGAAGATTTTCTTGGCTGATTTCTCAAATCTATTCTTACACACAATCTTTGAGCCCAGATCTTGCCCTCCAGGGTCTAGATCTAGTTCAAACCTAAAGATTTTCTTAGTTGATTTCTCAGATCTATTCTTGCACAAGTGAAAAGAGAAAAACCCAATACCCAATATGTACCAAAATAAAGGAAATCCCAAAAACCCAAGTGTTAAAATTCAAAATTATGTTACAAAATTTTAGATCTACACAAGTAAATAACGGATCTATACAAATAATTTACAGATTTATACGAATAATTTACATATCTATCAGATCTGAGGAGTATGAATCCAACTCCGCTCCCAGATCTGATAATCTAAGGTTCTTGATAGCCAGATCTATCAAAAATTTCACAAAATATTTAAAAGATTTTGAAATTTTAGGAAGGTACTAGCCCAAAAACACCATGCAGAAAAAACATTATCGTTAGATAAATCCTGAGGCTTATATGAAGTAGGCTCTTCAAAAAATGTGTTGAGAGTTGGCTGGTCCAACCAAGAACTATCCCCAAACGCTCAATGAGAACCTGAGAGATCTTTTGCAAATACTAGATCAACCATCAAATCAAGTAGAGAAATAAAACAACAATAAAATTTTGAAGAAATAGAAATACCTGCTACTTCAATCAAAATTAAAAATGTTGCCCTAGATCCAACAAATTGAATAAGATACCTGTATTCAGATTATTCTAAGAGAGCTATTGATTAATAGTTTTCACATAATAATAAGCAGAAATTAAAACAATGTTACCATAAATTCATGAAGAGGAACACTATAGCATGTTGAAACCCCAAAGACTTTTGCATTAATTCAAAAAATATACAAAAGAGCTTGAGAGCTTAGTACACGATCCAAAGATCAAATGAATTGACTGACAAATGACTTCCTATTTAAAGATAAATCTTCCAACGGCTAGTTCAACTGATCCTTGTTAAAGCAATCTCGACTATTGATGAAAATCACAATTTCTTTTAATTTCATCCATCGAAATTTTAAATTCTTGATGAAATTCGAATTTTTCAACTAAATGCATTTTAATTAATTCAAAAATTATATTTTTGAATTAATTTCCCCAACATTTTGACTTTGACTTAACCCCAAGGACCAAATGCTTAAAATTTAGCAAAATAATTAATTTACCTTAGTCCCGGGACCTTCAAAATTTTGATTTTTAAGGACCGACGAATTTTGCCTTTGGAGAATTTAAATTTACCTAGGATCTAGAATTAATTAAATTGTTAGCTTAGGATTATAATTTTTTTTGCCAGAAAATTTAATTAATTAACCTATGAGGGGACAAACTATTTTTTCCAACCCTCAAGACACTTTACATGATAAGGGGGAAAACCCATCTGAAATAGACTTTCACAAACTACTCATTTCTGCGACACATATAATCCAGCAAACCAAGCAACTTGTAATAAAATAACCTAAACAAATAGTTAGAATTATTCTCAAATCACTTTTACATAGACTTGATCTATAACAGTAAGACTCACCTAAGATCCCAGCGACAAAATCCATTCCGGCTTTAGGGTAAAGTTGAAGAAAAACTCTGTTGACCATTCGAGAATGGATCAGTGAGACAAAAAACCTCCCGGAATGTAGATCATCCCCAGAAAAGTAGGTTTACCTAGGCAATTACATACACGACACGGATCTACTGAGATTATTTACATTTTACACATGCAGAATGGGTTTACATTATAACATGATGATCAGGGTAATCATGATAGCTGGAAGGCACAAACACATCGATCAGGCGCTATCCCTTTTGCGAAAAAAAATGGGTGTATTGCTATGGGTCATTGACACGTAATGGTCAACAAGACCTATTGTAAAAGAAAAAGAAAAAGAATTTTCAAATATGTAATTTTGGGTTAGAAACCCCTCTAGGTGCCAAGTCAGCCTACATGTCAAGTCGACCTGCCCCAATCGACATGTCTATTTGCACCCCTTTGGACTGTATAAATATAGGGAAGATGGAGCTCATTTGTACTCACACACTTGGATGATTTTGGTTTGAAATATCGCGTAGAGGATAGAGATGAAGAGCAGGGTCGAAGTATGAGAAAAAGAGTTTCTACTTGAGCATAAAGTTTGTGGAAGTTTTGCCTTGATACATTTCTTGTTGTTGGTCTCTTGAAGATGGATTTGTTGTGCAAAAAGGAAGGTTTGACTTGGCATCTAGACGGTGAGGTTTTATGCGGTTATGGGTCTTGTATATCTCATTTGATCTGATTCTATGACAAGAGAATTTTTTTTGGGATTTCCACTTGGAGGGGTTTTCCCTTGCTTGGAGCATATATCTTGTGTTCTCTTGTTTATGTGATCTTCATACTCATGTTATGGTAATTGTTTGATAAAAGAATCAAAATTAAGAATAATAAATAAGAAAATTAGATTCACAAGCAATTACTATGAAAGTAAAATCTAAATTGAACTACAAGCCTGCCGACTTTCCAACATGGTATCAGAGCTAAGGTGGCTTTAAGTTGGAGACTTGGAGATCACTCTCAAGTTCGCATATATCTAAATCAATTCAGTGGATCCTCTATGGAAGAATTCTGAAGCAATTGACTAGTTGTGACATCTTCTAACACATAATGTGAAATTTCTAAGGAAGTATAATTCAAGGGTCTTTTCTGAAATTAATAAGCTGTGGGATTTGAGTTCCTTAGGTATAGAATTGATTACAATGCAATCCAAAGATAATTTATCCTCCTTAACATAAGAATTCATTCTTGAGTTCTAGGCATACCAAGTAAGTCGAAGTTCTTTCTCTAAGATGAATACAAAGTATTTCCTTTACCAGATGTGAGTATGTGATAAGAGTATGAAAACATATTTAATAGTGTGGATAGTAAAGCAAAATGAAGGATCAGAAGGATCACATATCCACTCTGTGCTCAAATATCGTTGTAAAAGGTCGTAATAGCTCTTTCTGTGAAATAACCCATGCTCTGTGGTATCACTGGCATTATTACAGTGTATTGTATAGCTCAATTTTGGCTCACTGTTCTTCTATGGTTTTGTTCTCAAATAGTTTGCACATTGTTGTGGCTTTATATCAATAATATATATGACCCGAAGACTCGTATTACACTTCTGTAAATCACATATAGTCAAGATGAGGGCTCCCATCTATGACCTTGCTATGATACAGTGTGACTGCAATGGCTCACACTTATAGTTAACTGAAATCTCATGGGATCTCGCATGAATCCCTATAATTTTGAAATTGTTTTCTTTAACTATAATGACTCACCAATTTCATTACCACTAAGGTAGGCTAATATTATGCACTGTGATCTATATTAGAGGCTTTCTCTTGTAAACTGTGGAAGTCTCACTGAGGAGACAACAAGTAATACTCTATGCTTGGTCTAGTTGGTTTCGTTGTTACGTGACCATAACAATGAAATTTGATTAATATATCCCACAAATCTCTGTGGAAGGTATAGTTCCTCTGAGCGCATTGTTGGTAGGATGGTTTAGTTATCATATGATAAGGAACATTGCCATTCGAACACAATGATTCTGGTTTTAAGCTTTGACACACAGAAATCTGACTATATTTGGTGGAGAAAAAAAAATTAAACCTTCGATTATGATATAATGCAAGTCCAAGAATGGAAGCAGACTTAACATTCCCAAGCATTAACATGTCGGATTGAACTAGCTACGCATGGTTCATGTAAAGAATTGATACATCAAACAATATATATATTATGTATACGCCAGTTAAGTTGTTATTGGATATGGCATCAAAATGAAGTCGTCCTACATATATCGAAACAATAAGAATTGCTATGTCAACTATAGCTCGTATTTACATTTCAAGGAGGCGTGTTATACTACCCTTTGTATAGTTGTATAGCACACCCATATAGCTTGCACCTATTTACTTTGGTTTTGAAGGAATGATAAAGGTTCACATAACCGAAAATGACCATGAATTGAAGAGGGTGACAATAACCTTACTGCAGTAAGAGACAATAATGAATAAAGATATAACATAGGTCTGTATAGCAGTTCTCTGAGCTTGTATCAACAATGGCATATATAGTGACCATAAATGGAAATAACAATAATATTGAAGTACAACTACATTTATGATATCAAGAATTTGCGAAGCGGATCTTTGGGAAGCAGTCTCTTTCAAATGAAGTCAACAGGAGACCAGACCTTTGCAAGAAAGGATAAAGAAAGGTTGCAAAAAGATACGTATGATCTCTACATGTATATTCTGTTGTACGGTCATTTGTAAGGCTTTGCATAGAGGGTCTCTAACGTTTTTCAATTCCTTTATAATAGGCCTTGATGACTATGAAGTTGTTATGGCTCATAAATTTGTGAAGTTTTGAAGACCTTTGATATTTAGGGTTTCTAAACCCTAGATTGGACTAACCCAAGGTATGAAAACCCTAACCCTAATTGTTTGTTCCCTCAAAGAAGCCATAACTCTTGATATCTAGGGTTTGCAAGAAGAATCTAGGGTATATGGTAAAACCCTCACAAGGATTGAAGTAAAAATGAAACCTAGGTCAAAACCCTAGGGATAATGTTTCTGCTAAAAGTAAAAACCCTAATAAGGGTTAGATCAAGAAATATAGGGTTTGTAACTAGAACCCTAAGAGTGCACCTTCTAAGAAACCATAGAAACTCTAGATTGATAGAATTGACATCATGCTCTTGTCTTTGCATATTTTGCTTGGTTGTACTTGTTGCTGAGAATTGCATGCAAATAATGAAGGTTGTCAAAATTATGAAAGCAAAATGAGAAGGATGGAAGAACAAAGCAAAGCAGCACTCGTGCTTGTTGATGACTCCTTGAAAATGACGAGCATGATGGAAAGAGCGAACTGTAAGGACCCTGATGGACATAATGTTCAAGCTTCCAGCTAATGAGTTCATTGATGATTGAAAGATGAAGCAAAACCTTGTTGCAATATGGAGATAGAACATGCAAAGGAATGTTGACTTTAGAGGGAGCTAGTAACAAAAATTCGACATGATGCCTTAACTAAGAAACTATTATGATCTCGTAACTCTGATATCGATGATCCGCTTGGAATATGACTTGGCTCCCTAGGATGACATATTGCAAAAGCTTGTGAAATAGCTGGTAGGTGAGTTTACGTGATGATATTGTACCTATAGCTGCGTGATTTGATCATGAACACATGAATTATGTGGATTGCATTGTTGATTACTTAAATAAGCATGAGGAACTGATATGACTCTTTGAAAGAGTATGAGGCAGAACTCAACATGTGCATGCAGCTATGAGAAAGATTGACTCCTTAGAAGAAGAACAGATGAACCAAGTGATGATAAAGTCGGTTGATGATTAACAAGAGGTCATTATGTTGAGGTAATTATGATATTGATGTTTTTGTATTGGTCATCTTGTTGGTATATGGCTTTTGGCACTTGAGACAAGTATTTGTTTTGAACTCAATTCATTGAATACATGGATTGAGTGGATGGCTTGGTTAATCCTTGGCGGATTATGTGGTCAAGATGTCTACATCATCCTGGGATTGAAAGATAGCAGTACAAGAAGATAACCTAATGTGTATGTTTCGATGACAATCACTTTCATGATTAGAGGGAGCTAGGATTAGCTCTACCTCGACTGGCTCAATATAATGCCTTTGTCTATGATGACTAGAGGAAAGTGATATGAAAGGTTGATGGCTTGAACCCTGCCATAGAAAAAGGTTGGCTCCATCATATCCAGAAAGATAAAACCTCTATATGATGAAAAGGAAAGGAGGAGCCATACAGTGACTTGAAGATCTCCATGAAGAATAGTAGTTGATGTATTAATGAAGACACGTTAAAAAACTTATGGTTATGACTTCCAAGTCGAAAGGAAGTAAGGAATCTCCTTCCGGGTTGAGAGGGAGTGATGATGGACATTATATTCTCTTCTTCATGTGTCATGTACTAGGCCAGGACTAATAGTCGTACATCTAATGAAGGCCATGGAAGGAGAATGGGGTCCAGAGGGTTGGATAAGCATCTGAGATTTCCTTGAGGATAGAGAATCCATGATAGGAAGTAGACCGACACTCTTTGAGGATTGGACAGGTATCCAAGACAAGAGTGCTCAAAGAGGATTGATACTCTTTGAAGATGGGTATTCCAAGATAAGAATAGTCCTAAAAGGACATATCTAGTGAACATCCAGATGGGGGGTGTGCCTTAAGAGGTAGTGCAGTGTCTCACGTAAAGCCTCCCAGCATTATGCTTTGAAATAAGAAGAGCTTGTCAGTTAAAGGCCTTACTATGTTGACAGTGTTGGTTATGATAATGACGTTGAAAAATGGCTTATCAATCCAACTCCTTTATGAGAATATTTCAGTTTGTGAGTATCCTTGTACCAGATGTACAATTATGAATACCTCCCTAATTAAAAGGGAGTGTTGGAGAACGTAACTAAGTTCAGTCTTCATAATTTGTACCATTATGTATTTTATGTAAAAGGAAAAACAAAAGAAAAAGAAAATTTATTTTTATTATTTTTCAGGACAACCATGTTCTTCAAGCTTCTAGGTTTTTGAGTCGAAGAGTCAAAGTCCTATTTGGAATTTGTAAAAGAAAAAAAAAATCAAATATGTAATTTTGGATCAGAGACCCCTCTAGGAGCCAAGTCAACCTACATGTCAAGTCATCCCTGCCCCAATGGACATGTCTACTCGCACCCTTTTGGATTGTATAAATAGAGGGAAGATGGAGCTCATTTGTACTCACACGCTTGGATGATTTTGGTCTGAAATATCACAGAGATGAAGGGGACGGCCGAAGTATGAGAAAAAAGTTTCTTCTGAGTTTGTGGAAGTTCTACCTTGATACATTTCTTGTTGCTGGTCTCTTGAGGATGGATTTGTTGTGCAAAAAGGAAGGTTTGACTTGGCATCTAGTTAATTTTAGGCAACAATGGTATGTTCTATGCCTTAGAGCAATTTTACTTCAATTTCTTTATTAGCCCAGTATCAATATTCAGATTATCAATCACATCAACATGATAGTAAAATGCAGATAGAACATAAACATAAACAGTGGAAGACAAGCCAAGACAAGAGGACACAAGATGTGGCACCAGTCAGGGGCAAACCCCAATGTGAAGAAATCCTTGATCAAATCTTCTTTTTAGTCTTCAATAGTTCAGCAGAGAGAGATAGAACAATTTACAAATCTGATAATTTATAACAACAACAAAAGAGCCCTAACCAGAAAAGTCAACGTTGGTCAACAGGGTAGAATTGACCCTCAGCGAATCGGTCAACTTCATCCTCCAAACAGCGAGATAAAACAGCCCTCAAAACAGTCAAATTCAGCCCAATCAAAGTCTGGTCAAACGGCCCACCTGTGGTTAGCCCTAGCTACAGTCAATGTTGGTCAACACTTGGTCAAACTGTACTGAAATTCGGTGTCCTGAAATTTCGACCTTCTGAAATTTCGCTCTCCTAAAATTTCGGCCTCCTGAAATCTCGCTCTCCTGAAATTTCGGACGTGTGGAGAGAGAGAGGCCCAGAAATCCATACCCAATCAATGAGGAGAGAGAGAGAAAAGTGGGAAGATGAGTGTGTCCAAATGAGGCTAAGTCGCCTTCTATTTATATGCAACGTTGAGGATGAATAGACGTGGTTGTTGGGCTTCTGAGCCTAATAAGTTTGTTGGCCGACCTTGACAATTTGACCATAATCAAAATAAATTCATAACTTCATTTGTACATGTCAGAATCGGATGTGATCTTTAGATTAATCCTAGACCTCTTGGAGAGAGGAATCCAAGAAAAATATCAGTTGTCATAAATAAGATGACCCATGTGGAGTTTGGCCCTATTTGCCAATTTTAACACATCTAAAGGGTGAAGTTTTATGTGGTTATGGGGCTTGGATGTCTTATTTGATTTGATTCTATAAGAAGAGAATTTTTTTTGGGTTTTGCCCTTGCTTGGAGCCTATATCTTGTGTTCTCTTGTTTCTGTGATCTTCATATTCATGTTATGGTAATTGTTTGATGAAAGAATCAGAATTAAGATTAATAAAGAAGCAAATTAAATTCACAAGCAATTACTATGAAAGGAAAATCTAAATTAGGCTACAGGCCTCCCGATTTTCCAACACGCACAAGTAATTATTTTAAAATAGTAACTCATATTTTGATGGACAATAAACCCAAACAGAAGTTCAACCTACCCTCACCCTCAAGTGAGGAACAGGTTTGTTAGTACCTTTCCAATGCCATATAATAATATGCCCGAAGGCTACATCAACAATGCTCAATATAATCAATAGCCACATTTGGCAAACCACACACAGGGCAACATCATGCCCACCAAGATTTGAATCTAAGTCATCGTCACAACAATTGTTCGAAGTTGCCAGTATGCCACAACATGACAAACATGAAGGATCATAACGAGTCTGTGCAAGCAAAGGTATGTAGAGCTAACCATAATATAATGTCCTATTTTGTATTTCAAGTTGATAAAAGTTCTCTAACTTTATAAGACAAAAAAATAAAAATTACTAAAAAATAAAAGTATGCACACTAGTAGGTGGAACAAATTTGACTCCATGTTTAACATATTCACACTTGCTTTGACTCCAAAATATTGCGATGATTGATTCCTTTATGGCTTCAACAGGATCAGGAAAAACCTATGTAAGGGAAACAAAGCCTCCACTGGAGTAAAGACAACAACCAACTAGACCTTCCCTAGTTGTTTATAATTATTTGAGTGAAATAAAAGTAACATTAACATCAAGACATATGCCACATTAAATGGATGATAATGATCTAAAGAAAAAGTTGCCCCATTTTATTTTAGTTATGATAGTGGATGAAATTTGTCATTAAATTGTGTACTATCTAAATCTACCCAATGCTTATTTCGCCTATCAAGCTCAAGACCACCTCATTTCTAATATGAATATCCTCATCAAAAGCCACCTTCAATAAGTTCTCATACTACAGGAGCTACAACATTGATTGCCCCATGCAACAAGTGTAGTCATTAGTTGGTTATAGCCAAGTGGCCAAGAAGGTTGATGCACAAGCCCAACTAGTGTGTTTATGTCTCATCCACTATAGAGTTCAAGAGGTAGTTCTAGTTGGGTTACATAGCTCACAACCAAGGCAAGATTATAGTTTTCAACCTCTTTATAGTTCACAAGATTAGAGCATTGTTACCTGTGCATATGCAAGGGTAACCATAGGAGAAATATTTCCTCCCATGACGTTGATTTATGAATTAACAACCACATACTCCTCATATAGTATGCGAAATTTTAATTATTGTTGCATTACTGGTTATTATTCGCCTATCTATTTATATTATTTGGCTTCTGCAATAATATTGTTGAAAATACTAAATAAGACACTATTGCAACTTTACTAAAAGGAAGAAACTAATATAAGGAAGAACGAATTAAAAGAAAGACAACAATTAAAAAAAAATTAACCACGGGAAAAACCCCGAACGGAAAACCAATTTGCAAATGAGGGTTTTATTATTAAAATTCTTCAGCAAAAATATTACAACTAGTTGTCATAAAATGGCAAACCTCCAGAAAATTCTAATCACTTTTGCAAGTCTCCCTAATCACTTTTGCAAGTCTCCCTGACCTCCTAGAAGCTATTCAACCCACCTGAACAAAATTGGCCTCCCTCTTAAACTAGTTTTGACTCACACGTGCAGCGTGGCAGATAAATTTTTCCCTCGTGGCAATTCGCACTAGCTGGGAAAATTAACTCAGCCTCCACTAGAAAATATCGACCTCAATTGGAAAATCAATCCTCCTATGCAAATCGATCTCTTGTGAATTTTCCTTTCTCCGAAATTTCTCCCATTATGAGCAATTCGCATTGCCTACTAGGGTAATTCGCACCCCGTACTAGAGCAATTCGCACCACTGGAAAATCAACCTCTCTCTGTAGAAAATCGAACTCTGACTCTCCTTGGAAATTGTTGTGAAGAATCTCTCCAACAATCTCTACTGAAACCCCTGTTGCTGATGTCCCTGTGTTGCCTCTGCGCCCTTGCTATCACTGCAACTTTGTGTCTCAATGTGTTCTCCAAATGTCCATCAATTTCCTCTTATAATCTCTTGTTGACGAATCAACAGCCATGATCTAATCTAAGTCAATGGCTAAGATCATCTTGATTCCTCCTCCTGACTTTTCCGGAAGTCTCTAGAAGAAAATCGATTTGCTCCAATTAATATTGATTAATTAAGCTTATTTCCCTATGTTAGACTTAAGAAAGTTAATTAATTGCTTAATTAAACCTAATCAAGGCTTTTTTCTCATGAAACCTTTTCTGGATGTTGGAGAAAATGTGTTCCTTAGCCTCATAGACACAATTTGAGACTAGAAAACCTGTCTGAGCTACACAAACTAACACTCCCTCTTAGCAAGGAATTTGTTCTACATAACACCCAACTTGCCTCTAAAGAAGATGAACCTTTCTTTGGCCAAAGCCTTCGTTAGAATATTTGCTACCTGCTCATCTGTAGGTATATATTGTAACTGGACAATCTTGTATTGCACACAATCCCTAATGAAGTGGTATTTGATGTCTATATGATGTCTATATGCTTGGACCTATCGTGAAACACTAGATTCTCTCACAACCCAATGCAACTCGAATTGTCACAATGTATCACCCTCTGACCATACAAGGCTACCAGCAGCTTCCTAAGCCAAATGGCCTCGCATGTAGCCATGCTCGATACTAAGTACTTTGCCTCGGTTGAACTCAGTGCCACGGGCTTCTACTTCCTGCTATACAAAGAAACAACTCCTCATCCCATGCTAATGCAACACCCTGAAGTGCTATTCTGATCCAATGTAATATTTGCCTAGTCTACATCAGTATAGCCCACCAACCTGACACCATCACCTCAAGCATATATGATCCCATACTCAACCGTGCAACCCAAATACCTCAACATGTGTTTTGTTGTTGTCCAATGCACTCTCCTCGGCTCCACCATGAACTGACTCAGAGTTTACTGCAATAGGATATGTTTGGCCTAGTGTTGACCAGATACATGAGAGAGCCTATCAACTAACTGTATAAGGCGGGATCAACCTCCTTTTCTCTAGATGCATCTATCTTCCTCCAATTCGTGATCATGGCAGTAGACATGGCCCTACAATCCTCCATCACAAATCTCCTTAGGATCTTTATGTAGTATTTCCCTTGACAAAGGAAAATATTACCATCTATCTGCCATACCTCCATACCTAGAAAATAGTGCATGAGGCCCAAATCCTTGATCTCGAACTCTATTCCAAGATCCTTCTTACCCTCCTCAATGAGCCCCAGTGACCCTGTCAAGAACAAGTTGTCCACATCTAGGGAAAGAATGAGAACATCTCCCCCAACCACCAAGTAGTAGAGGTTTGAATCTTACTCACTCTTCACAAATCCCATCCCTGGCAAGTATCTATCAATGCACTTATACCACGCCCTAAGAGCCTGCTTGAGCCCGTACAAGGCCCTCTTCAATCTGCACATGTGCGTCTCTCTATTGTGTGCCACAAAGCCTTCTGGTCGTTCAATGTACACCTCCTCCTCCAGTTCACCATTTAGGAACATTGTCTTGACATCCATCTAATGGATCTGCCATCCCATTTGTGATGCTAATGAGATCACGGCTCATATAGAAGTGTACCTGGCTACAGGAGCAAATGTCTCCTCATAATCTATTTCATCCTTCTAAGAAAACCCCTTGGCCACAAACCTAGCTTTGTATTTTTCAATGCTACCATCTAGATCATGCTTGATCATGTAGATCCAGCATGATCCAGATACTACCCTGTCTGTCGATCTCGGTACAACCTCCCAAACATCATTTTGCATGATTAAAGAATACCCCTCAACGATAGCATCCTGCCACACTTTGTTGTTGTACGACCTCTTGATAGCTGGAAGGCTCATTATCTACTAACTGATTGACTAATGCCATGTAGCCAGTGTACCTCTCTGGTTGTCTTCGCTCTCTCCTGCCCGTCCTAGGAGTCCCCACAAACTCTTAAGCATCTCTGAGTGTAGCTTGAACCTTGCGATTCCTCCTATTAACAATGGAGTTGGGAATATCCACCTCCATGTCCTCCTGATGCATCTCCCGGATATGCTACTCCATACTCTGTGAAGCCTCAGGAGCACTTGCACCTGAACTAGTGCTCGTACTGGTCATTGTACTTGTGCTCTAGTGTTGCCCCTAATTCTACTGCTCTACTCTTGAAGCTTTTGCTGCTCTACTCTAGGAGCTTTTGTTGGTTGCTCACACTGTTCTCCAGTTGTTCCCAACACTCTGGACTTTTTGTATGCCTTGCCCTCCATGAACTTGACATCTCGCCTGACTATAATCCTCCTAGCCCTTGGGATGAAGATCTTATATGCATTCAAGGTTTCACTATAACCAACAAAGGAACCTCGCTCTACAATCTAATCTAACTTTGAACATGGAACCTCGCTCTACAATCTAATCTAACTTTGAACATGTTTCCCCTAGAATGTGACAATACACTAGGCAGCGAAATATCCTGAAGTGGCTGACATCTGGCCTCTTCCTAGTGAAAACCTCCTCAGGGGTCATCTTGCCAAGTGCTCTATGTGGGACACTGTTTTGAATATAAGCCGTTCTTGTTGCCTCTGAAATACACTGGTTCTTCTTCTCATCAACCCGATTCTGCTATGGGTTGTAAGGAACCATCCACTCTCTCATGATTCCTACCCTAGTAGAGAACTCCTTACTAGTGTACTCACCTCCATTGTCTAATCGAAGAGTCTGGATCTTTCTGCCTGTCACATTTTCTACTAGACCCTTGAACTCTTGAAAGCGATTGAATACCACATCCTTGGTCTTCAAGAAATAGTTCCAGGTCTTCCTCGAGAAATCATCGATAAACATACAAAAGTACTCATACCCTCTAAGAGACTTCGTTGACATCAGCCCACATATATTTGAATGCACAAGGTCTAGAATCCCCGGGAATCTACTGTCACTCCTTGGAAAGGATGCTTTCACAAATTTCCCCACACACATCCTCTATATACATCATCATGATCTATGCTCACCTCTAGAACACCTGTCACCGTCTCACGAAGCAATCTAAGTGCTCCATGATGAATATGGCCCATCCTCTTATGACATAGCTCCCCCTGGTCTCTCGAACTGCTACTGCTAACTAGTGCCTCAGGCGTCTCCATCTACAACCTTTATAATCGGTCATTCCTCACCCCAACTACTATAGGTGACCTCCAATCCTTGTGTTGTAACAACACTCTAGCCGCTCTAAAGATGACATTGTAACCTTTGTCCAAAAGAATTGATATGGAGATCAAATTCATGCCCAAGCTTGGCACGTGCAACACATCATGAACAGGTATTTCCTTGCCATTCTCCCTCTAAAATAGAACAATCCCTTTGGCAACTGGGTTGCACTTGGACTTGTTCCCTATCTGAATCTAGAACTCGATATCCTCCTCCTTGTAAATGGAGAAGTATTCTCTAACTCTCGTCATATGAAATGACACTCCACTATTTATGTACCAGACACCATGTGAAGTCGAGCTGGTCAAGTAAGCAATCAATGCAAACTCTTGATCCATCCTGCTAGAGAGCTCATTTGTATCTGCAAAAGCTACAACTTGCTTCTTGCCCTTCTTCCTCTATGGGCAATTGCTGACATAGTGACCAAACTTGTGACAACCATAGCACTTTACCTTTGATAGGTCCTTCTTCTTCTTATCCCCTTTTGAGCTTGGTCCCTTATTAGAACCCTTCTTCGCATTCCCTTTTCCTGCTAGGGCAATGTTTTCCTACTCCCTCTCAACCTTCAGTGTCTTGCCGTTGTTGCTACTACCACTAACCAAGCTGAGCCTAGGCTCTTCCTGAGTGAAGTCGCTCCAAAGGCATTCCCAATTTGGAAGTTTGTCTCGCCCATTGATCACTTAAATGAAAACACACCACTCCTTGGTAAATCCATTCAGTGTTATTAGCACCACCTCCTCATCACTAGGCTTATCACCCACTACAGCAAGCTTGTCTCTGGAAAGTCTAACTCTAGTGAGATATTTCACCCTTCTACATTTTGACGGTCCTCAGCCTCTCTCTGAGAATCAACTTCCTATTTTTTGTAGGATCCTAGTACAATTTTATGATGGCATCCCACATTTCCTTCATTGTCCATTTCTCTGCGATATGTGGAACAATATGATCCTTGACTCCATCAAGAATCATTCTTTTTGCTTTGGTATTCTCCGTATAGGTGGCCAGTCGTTGTGGATATGTCCGTACGGCAATAATGTTCTCCGCAAACTCCTTCAGACCATACTCGCCCAGGAAGAACGACATCCTGGCCTTCCAAATGCCAAAGATGGAGGCTCCCTCCAACCTATCCTAATCTCTCAACCCTGTTGCGGCCATCTCTAGAAATTTTGCGAACTCAAATAAACTACAGAAATAAACTGAAGAATTTAATCTGGGTAAAAACCCTTGCTTTCTCTCCTTGTGCTCTGCACATATCTTCATTCTGCCCTCAGATTCGCTCTAATACCATGTGAAATTTTAATTATTGTTGCAGTTATTGGTAATTATTCACCTATCTATTTAGATTATTTGTCTTTTGCAATTAACTTGAGGCAAATATGAATAAAAGAATACTACAACTTCACTGAAAAATAACTAACCACGAGAACTAAAAAGTTATGTGCACACACAAATTAGGAACACCAGTATTTTTGGACATGTCCTTAGGAAAACCCCAAAGGGAAAACTAGTCTGCAAATGAGGGTTTTATTATTTAAATTCTTCAGCAATAATATTACAACTGGTTGTTGTAAAATGGCAAACCTTTGAAAAATTATCCTGATCACTTTTGCAAGTCTCTCTGACCTCTTGGAAGCTATTCGACCCACCATAACAAATTCGGCCTCCCTTTGAAGCTACTTATGGCTCACACATGCGGCCTGGCAAATAAACTTGACCCTCTTGGCAACTTGCACTGGCTGGGAAAATTAACTCGGCCTCCACTAGAAAATCTTGACCTCAACTAGCAAATCGATCCTCCTATGCAAATCGGTCTCTCCTGAGAATTTTCCTTGCTCCAAATTTTCTCTCTCTGAGCAATTCACATTGCCTGCTAGGGTAATTCGCACCCCTTGTTGAAGCAATTCGCACCATTGGAAAATCAACCTCTCTATGCAAAAAAATCAATCTCCAACTCACCCTAGAAATCATTGTGAAGAATCTCTCCAACAATCTATGTTTAAAGTTTGAAACCCCTGTTGTTGATATCTACGTGTTGCCTTTGTGCCCTTGCTATCACTGCAACTTTGTGTCTCAATGTGTTTTCCAAATGCCCATCGATTTCCTCTTGTAATTTCTCGTTGACAAATCAACAACCATGATCTAATCTCAATCAATGGCTAAGATCATCTTGACTCCTCCTCATGACTTTTCTGCAAGTCTCTAGAGGAAAATCAATTTACCCCAAATTAATATTGATTAATTAAGCTTGTTTCCTTAAGTTAGACTTGGGAAAATTAATTAACTGCTTAATTAAATCTAATCAAGGCCTTTTCTCACAAAACCTTTTTAGGGTATTGGAGAAAATGTGTTCCTTAGCCTCATAGACACAATCTGAGACTAGAATCCCTGTCTAAGCTACACAAACTAACATAGTAGCCTCTCACTCATTGGTTAATTCATTCACTTGATTATCATGCTCCTCTAATAAAGGTGACTCAATAACCATGAGGTACATTAGCCATTGTTTCATACAAATTGCTTACATTTAATGTTTAAGCGTTTAAGTAAGGATCATGGGTTGAAGTCGGATAATGGATCCTGGTGCTTAGCAATTATACTTGTTGCTTCATTTCACCCTATTGGCCATCATTTACTTCTAATAAAGTGTAACAACCACAGGGCTTCTCTTTCACTATGTAGGAGGGGCACAAATAGGAGGCCTTGATAGAGTTTGTGCATTCATATCCTTTCATACTTAACACTTTCCATCCATCTTGCTCTTCGTTATCCTTCATTTTGGTTGGTTGTTGTCAGTGGCTTGTACGAGTTCGCTATTTGCCTCATCCTATGAGAGGAAAGGGCTTGGAAATGCCCAAAGGTTGATGTCGTTGCAAGAAAGAATAAAATAGCATATGCTAAATATTAAAATGCAAAACAATGGCAAGGGATGATTAATAGTATGAGCATGTCATCGAAAATCAACGTGACACATTCCTACCCGCATCAAATCACGAATGTTATCCCAATGAATGGAAGGGCCTCTTCTACATGTTTCACAATGATTATTTTCAACATATCAAAAAAGATTTCACAAATGCCCAAGAAGAGATTGACAATTAAAATAATGCATGTCTAGAAGAATCTATTGAAGATCAAAATACCAAGGATAAGACCTACGACAATTTACTCGGGCTAGATCTTTGCAAGAATGCTAACATCCATGACAGAGCAAGAACAAGAGGGGATATTCTCAACCCCTTGGTTTCTTTCAAAAGGGACTTTTCTTCATGCTTGACCAGGGAAACCCTATATGTGACGAAGGAAAGGAGGCTAGTGCATTTATTGATTATTCTGAAGATATCCATCAACATGATTTGAAGGAAGACCCAATTCCCCTACATGAAGGTGAAGGATTGTGGTTCTTCCCAAAATATGATGATTTTAGCCTACTTTGCACCCCATGAATTGATCAGGAAGATATGCTTAGTGATGTGTTTGAGCTACCTTTAAATCTCCAATCACATTTAAGTCACATAATTTTTTAACATAATGAGCCTCCTTTGAATAACCCTTTTCAATTTGATTGTTGTGACAAACAATCGGATTGTTGAGAGCTTGCCCTCTGTTGTCGCGCAGATTGACACGACAACGCTCAGACCGGGGGCTGTCACTCCGATCCCCGATCCCTCCTTTTAAGCCTGTCTCCCACGGCTAAGGGGGGTAGACCCTGTGAGATAATGAAGACCAACTGTCGACCAGTTGGTTGGGAGACACGAGACACGATAAGACAAACACTAGATAAATTCGATTTCAGCAGACCAGTGCCTAAAATGATTACTTGTTAAATGATGTAGAAAACATGAAACGTGAACAGAATCATTTGTCATCAGCTAGGACGACATTCAGCAACTAAAAACTTCGACAAGATAAATGCTTGAACCACCACAAGAATCAGATGTCAATTTCGTGCCTCGCCTTGAAAGCTCAGATCTCAACGTGAAAGATAATAATTGAACAACAACTGAAATCTAGCAAAAATGAATTTCCACGATGAACCTTTATATCTTCTGACAAAATTAAAACAAAAATAAAAAAACTCAATGCTAAGCCCAAAAAAAGAAAAATTTTATTTGATTTTTATTTATTTTATTTTTTTTTTTTTTAATAACAAAATAAAATCAAAATTCTAAATTAACAAAACTCAAAATCTGAATTTAAAGTCTAAACTAAAATCCTAAATAGATTTTTTATTTTTATTATATTTTTATTATTTTATATTTTTATTTTTATTAAATAAAAATTAAAAAAAAAAAAAGAAAATTTAAATCTAGTCTAAAACTAAACCTAAAACTATGGATACGTGACCAAATAAAACAAAACGATTTCAAAAGAAGCTAAACTAACCCTAACAAAAATCTTTTTTATTTTTTTTTATATTTAATAAAACAAAAACCAAATTAAAAAAAAAACTAAATCTAAACTATTTTTTATGAGTTTTTATTTTATTCAAAATAAATAAAAAAAAAAGAACTAACACATAATATATATTTACAAATTCTAAAACTAAATCAAAAATTGACTTTGTAATTAGAACTGAAACTATGCTACCAAACAAAAAAAAAAAAAAAAAAAAAAAAAAAAAAAAAAGAAACGCAAACGTAACTATGATAAACCTAACCCTAACACCTACGCATTAACAAAATCGACTTAAATAACCCTGCTAACATACGCATGCTCACACCATGAAATCGACAAACAAAATTCCTTTTTTACTCTACGGCTAAATTCGAAAGACCGAGCTTTTAAAATCACGATGGTCATACAGCATACGCACCAGTCGAAGTCAGTTTATTCTGCAGCGTGCTTTGATTTACCTTATGTTTTGGATGATTGCAGGTGATGGATGATTGCAGGTGTCCAGGCGAAATGACTATACGATGATGCGCTGAACTGAGAATATTTTTGTCCCGTCTGGCGTGAAATCCTTAGCCGCTCGCCTCTACAATGCGTTAACCTGGCCCGTGCTTCAAAATTTCTGCATGCAGGTGACGTCCAGGACTGATTTCGACGGGTTGGAAATGCTGGGCAGCAGCAGAAAGTGCCGCGGCAAGGGCGAGAGGCACAATGAAATCGAACCTGGCTGCTGTTCTTCTTTTTGCAGGCGGACGTTGCATACAAAACTCTCGACACTGCCCCGTCTCAACCTGGACGGACGTGGTTACATGATCATGGGGTAATAATCATATGTGGTAGAGACAGTCGGTGGGAAAGGAATTGGCGTGCAGTTGAAGTCTGATCATCTTTATCATTCTGGTCATGACTCATTACTCATTGTATCTAAATAAATGGAGCCACGGCGTTCGATCTTATTTTCTCTCTGCGTTCTAATTCTAAATGCCTGCATGCCCAATGAGTGAGTGGACCAATCCATTCGGATCTGCAACTCTGTACCTCCATCCAGTTAGCATTTTGATATTATATTTGACGTCTCTCTTAAAATAAATGTTTTTTAGACTTTCGCCACGGGAAAACCCCTCATCACTCCATTACACTTGGAACGCAGGCGGCTAAAAAAACGGCTTCAGCAATACCCCTGGCTCGATAAACTGCCACGACTGTTTAATTTGCTGGAGGTTCACGCAGATTGAATGGAGCAAACAGTTGGTGGGAGATAAAATCTTGCTTGATGCCGGCAGCAAAATGAGAATGGTTATATGGCATGGGGAGGAGCTGAACGGAGCAGCAATTACTTTGGAAAACCTCAGAGAAACCTGCAAATCCAAAAAAAATTACCCAAAAAGATATCTGCATAAAATAAAATTAAAACCCTAAATCAGAAAAACCTTGAAACCCTAGAACAGCTACATTAATTTACAGATGTTGGCCCCTTAACAGCCAGATCCAACAATAAACTCAGAAAAATATTCAAAGAAATATTGATTTTTTTCAGATTTTCACTGTAAAGAACTTCAGAAAATCCCTCATGCAAATTAAAAAAAAATAAACTGAATGATAGACCCAGGATCCAATCCAACTGGGCTCAGCAAAAATGCTTGTGGGAGTTGGCTGGTTCAGCCAAGAACTTCCCCGAACACCCACAAAATTTCCTCCAGAAAATGTTTTCTGCACAGCTCAAAACAACCATCAGTAAAGAGGGCAAAATGCTGCTAGATCTCAGGAAGTAATGGAGATCCCTGCCATTACTTCAGAAACCCTAATAGCACCCAAACCCTAGCAAGTGAAAAAGATACCTGTGCTCACAATACTCTACAAAAAAGCTATTATTAACAGCTGAAAATAACATATGCAGAAAATTAAACAATCTCACAGCATTCAAGAGAGTAACACCAGCAAGATATGGACCCCAAAGTCTTCTTTATTAACCAGAAACAGATTTACAAGAGAGCTTCTTCAGTTTTTTGACTCACAGATCAGATGATCTGAAATGACCTCCTAAAACCCTATATAAAGGAAATGATCCCAACGGCTAGTTCGAGTGATCCATGTTGAAATGATCTCGACCGTCGATGAGGATCAAGACATCTCTTGATCTCATCCGTCGATTTAAAATATTATTATTTTATTATTTTTTAAAATTATTATTATATTTATTACTTTTTAATTTTTTAATTATTATTTTCATTATTTTATATTATTTATTTTTTTATTTTTTATTATTTTTTAATTTTTTAATTTTATTAATTTTATTTATTTTATTATTTTATTATTTTTTTTAAAACTTATTATTATTATTATTTTTATTCATTTTTTAATTTCTTAATTCATTTTAAACTGGATCATCGAACTAACCCCTTGGAAACATCACCTAGGACCTAGGACTTAGGACTCATGAGGGGATTTAAAACATTTTTCAACCCTCAGGACACATTACATCATGACTTTAACAATTTACATCTTAAGGGAGAAAAACCTCTTTAATATAGACCCTCACGAATCACCCAGTTCTGCGACACGACTATAATCTAGCAGGCTAGCACACTAGGATTCTCTAAAATTCCAATGACAAAATCTATCCCGGCTTTGGGGTCAGGTTTGAAGGAAAACTCTGCCGATCCGTGGATCGGTGAGACGAAAAACCTTCCGAGACGTAGATTATCATAGGAAAGTTAGGTCCACCTAGGCAATTTACAACACGACTCACATCTGCTAGGATTATTTACAATGAATACATGCAGACTGGGTTTACAATTATATTGATCAAGCTGCTGATGACTGCAAGATGGCACGGACACGCTGATCAGGTGCTGCCCCTTTTTGCAAAAAATAGGGGGGTGTACTGCATGGGTAGTTGACCGGTAGAGGTCAACACCCTCCAACCATCCTCCTCCTCATATCACCCGCAACATGTCCCTAATGACATCAACAAGAGTTGTATGCCTGAGGTAGTTGTTGAACAAGAATTCCAGAAATTCATCATTGATTACTCTATATTCAGGCTACAAAAAAGAAATAGCAAGTGTAGGCGAAATTTGGATTCTCCCTTTTCATCCTACTATGTTCCATCTCATGGTAGCAAAATTGATCCCTGGTTCATTTATTTTCTCACCTCCCACCCGCATGATCCAGCATGTGAGTATTATGATGGCTATGATGCTTCCTTGTTTTATATCATAATTGGTCATAGGTGTAAGAGGTATGATATTGATCTAATGATATGTTGGCTACATTAATTATATGACTATACTGGGTGATGTATTGTATGATAGCATCGGGTAGAGTAGGTAGTTGCATTACATTTTACTATATTCATTATTCATGTCATTGTGTTGCATTCCAGATTAAATTTCATTTAGCTAACTCTTTTCTTTCTAGTATGGATTTATTATATCATACAAATGCAAGGGTAACAATCAGCACCACATACACATGCTAGCAAACAATTTGATTTGAGTGTGCATGTAACAAGTCTGTGAGCCCAAGGATTGTTGTGGTTCTCATGAACTACCTATTCAAGCATATGGATTGTGCACTCTACAGTGAGCACATGTCCCCAAGTTGGAGCCAGATGTTACCTACCAAAATAGGTAACCCTATAGGAGAAAACTTTGCTCCTATCTTAGACAGCCAACAACCACACATTGGTTAGTGATGATGATATGTCACATTCCTCCACCATTTGCATGGGTCATTCACCTCTCACCATCCGGCATTCCTCCTAAAGGAAGTTGGGTTACCACTTAGCAAGTACTTTAACCATTTTGCAATCAAGTGCTTTTACTTCATGTTTTGGGCAATTTTAACATGGATAAAAGGGTGATCTAGATGATTGACCAACCTTGATTGTAAATTTGTCCTCACCTTACCAAGGGGGTTAGTCTTTGGCCTTATTCCAATGGGACCGCCTCTAAGACCTTAGGGTTATATAAGGGGCACTACATGGGAAACTTGGATTGAAGTAGTATGTCCATAACCATCCCATACATAACATTTTTTGTCATTCCCTTCTACAACATTCATCCTTTGGGTTAACCCTCATTGGTTCATTAGAATTTGGCACTCACAAATCCATATCCTTGAGTAGGGCGGAATAAATTTGCCCTGGAGGTTGATGCAGCTACAAGAATGAAAAAGCATAAGATGGCCACAATAAAAGAAAATGTTAAAAAGCAAAAGGTGGCCAGGACATTATTTGCGCATGGGCAAAAGCCTAGCATAAGCTCTACCTCCCCTCACTAGCCATCACCCGATTCATGTGCATTAGATGCTCCATTATATCATAAGGAACCCTTATAGGTCCCAACCCTCATGACCGAGAAACCAGCTCATCTGAAAGGGTAAAATATATGCTATATCGTAAAGAGAAAGCTTTGATTCTTGAGCTATGCACCATATAAAATCATTATCAATAAGAAGAAAAAGGCACACCAAAAGGGTGGAAAACGTAGGTTGATGAAAGGGGTAACCCATGCCTCCACGATTACTCCCTCCATTACATCTATACACTCGGGATGTGGACCTCCATCAGTTGGTCCCCTGACCATGGCACTTAGCCACGAACTCATTCTCCTTTGTTGCCACCTATTGTCACCAACACCTATGAATTGAAAGGTTGACCACGGAAATGCCACTTCTGCTTAGGGGCTGGAAGCACCTAACAGGGTTGATTACCTAACCGCCTCCACAAAGGTAGGGAACACTTTTAGAGGACTTGGTCTTGTTAGATATTTGAAGGTGATCCAAGTTTGAAGTATTATTATGCCCTTAACAATTAAGTATGGTCAACTTGGATGCATCTATGGTTCTTGTTTCTAATGAGTGGTTGCTTTCACTTTAGTTTGAGATGATTATGTCAAGAGGATTTTACATAGAGCAACTGAGACCTTGAGGGCACACTTCTCCACTCCTACTCCACATGATGCCCAAGCCATACTTCACTTCCGGAGAGCATGATGACCTTGCAGATGCAACCTTGCCCTTCTCCAACAGAGCATCAAGCACTTTGATGACCCTGAAAAATGATTGACACCACAAAGCACCTTCAGATGCCAAAACAGTGAGCTTATCTTGCTTGGCATTGAGGATTCTTGCCCAGCATGCCCTTTGGCTCACCTTAACACTACTTAATGGACATGCCCTAATCTTAAGCCCAGATGATGATTATCATCCCCAGGATGATTAGGGAGGGCTTGTATTACCTAATGAAGCCCCAAAAGTTGGAGAGAGAGTACACTACATTGTCTAGATGACACCCATGGAGATGACGCAAGGCACCAAAGTTTAATTTTGGACACATGGAGATGTTTTGAGGCTTGATTTGAGGACCCTTCTTCAAATTGAGGTTGATCATAACACATCCAACCCTTGCATTGCACTTTTGGAGCATTTTTAGCCCTTAAAGGGCATGATATCATGCTTAGAGATGCCTTACAACTCACACATGCGAGCAAATGTTGGCATAATTTATTTTGTCGACTTAGCCTTTGCTACTCACTACTTATGGAGATGGGATCATTTGTAGAGCTATTTTATTGGAGACTAGTTTGTGTATTGGAGACATCTTTTTGGGATTGAAAGAAGGCAATTTCTTGGAAAATTTGAGGTCCATTCCTCAAATTGGGGTTGATCATGAAGCTTAGAGACACATCTAGCCCTTGCGTTGCAGTTTTGGAGCATATTTAGCCCTAAAAGGTCTTGATATTATGCTTAGAGAGGCCTTATAACTCACACGTGTGGGCAAATGTTGGCATGTTCTATTTTGTTGAGCTATTGGGTTGGTGTGTAACCCATTTACTATGTCTACTAGAAACTAAACTTGTGTAGGGGTTTTTAGTTAGATTAATGAAAGTGATAGACCTCATGTAAAAGGAGGATCATTCCATTCATTTGTTCATCATCATCTTTGTGGATTTTGGCCTCATTAGAGAGAGTTCGACTTAGTCATTGCTACTCACTACTTGACGAGATGTGATCTTTTGTGGAGCTATTGCTATTGGAGACTAGTTCGGGTATTGAAGACATCCTTTTGAGATTCAAAAAAGGCAATTTCTTGGAAGATTTGTGAGCATTTATTGCATATCTTTTATGGTTTTACATGTGATAAAATATTGCTAGGGTTTTTCTATTTTTCCTTGTCTAAATGCAATTTTTTGTTGGAAAATTTTCGTAAATTATTGCATGTTAGATATATTTTCCTTGAATTCCCTAGAAGACCTTCTAGAGAGCTTTTCTTCTAGCTAATTTCTCCTTTCATAAAAAGATAATTGGGGTTTGCAATTCAAAACTAGGGTTTTCCCCTTACTCCATGCATGAATTTGGTATCTATTAAATTTAGCCCCTAAGACTCTATCACCCAAGTAGAAAAGGCACGAGGATCCCTTTGATGATCAAAACTCTTTGAAAATTTTATCATTTTCTTTCTTTTCTAATTTCCTAAGCCCTTAAGGCAAGCCACTAGGGCTAGGGCAAGGGTCAAGTTCAACTAGGGCTTGAGGAATCAAGTTGTTGGAGCTAGTTTAGCTTGTTTTCACCTTGATTGACCTCACACACTTAAAATCTAGCCTCTCATGGTGAAAATTGCCTTTATAGGGCTGACATCCTCAACCCTGGGTAATTAGTGCCCTAACAAACCATAATCTTATACAAGGCTTTAACTTAGGGCTTATTTGAAGGTTTTCCATCTCCTTTTGTTGGTTGTATCTTTAAGTAAACATTTTCCTTGTGCTTGCATGCCTAGATACACTCTTGTTGAACTATATTCTGAAACCCTAGGTATCAAGTACTCTTCAAGGCATATCTTATGGTACATTGCCCCTTTTACATAGAGAATTGTGACCTAATCCATAGAAGAAGTACCTTGCTCAGCCTCTCACATATATCACCTTGAGCTAACTGACTTAGAATATCCTTTAGGTGAGAAATTGCGAAGCCTCCAATGTGGTGAAATTCCACTAAAGACCAATGGGAACCACCTCATTGTTTTATCTTGGTTTGGCTCTTGCCTTGTGAGGCCTCTTACAAGGCCTGCTAGATTTTTAGGCAACAAGTCCTACAATAGCTAACATAATATTAGCTCAATTAGGGAATCAGGTAACTACA
The DNA here is from genome assembly GCA_000404065.3 of Pinus taeda. Classification (NCBI taxonomy): domain Eukaryota; kingdom Viridiplantae; phylum Streptophyta; class Pinopsida; order Pinales; family Pinaceae; genus Pinus; species Pinus taeda. Next base: position 121,796 of record APFE030102372.1, on the reverse strand, counting down.
CAACATCGAGCACTGAAAGTACTATGCATTCACAGAATATCATGCAATTTACTGGATTGCAAATGCAACCCTTTTATTTTATATTTGGATTTAAATAAATCTCTGTATAGATAGATAAGGACTCTCATTCGCACTTGGCTCCCACACTAATTCCTTTAGAGCTCAAGTAGATCAAATCATTTATTACAACCCTACAATTTGTTGATCATCTTCTTATACTTCCTCATCTTTTATGATCTATTTGACTTCCATCTCCATCAACCCCTTTTCGGTGAACCTGCAAGGATGCCCTATGGCACCTTCACTTTTGCAATTCTACTTGTGGTCTCTCAGCACCGAAAACTGCTGGAAATCATACTTGGATTATGGGTATCTTAAGAGGATATTCCATTTGCAACACTCATTACTCGGCCAAAACATGCATATATAGAGACCCAGGAATCTCATTTCAAGATTATTTATTCCGTAGACTTCTCACATCATTTATTGTAATGATTGTTGACTTTCTACTCTGCAAGGAGAACAAATTACAAAGGAGGAAACAGAGACATTCTCTTCGGTCAACTCTTTTTTTACAGGGCTTTCTGTCATGTTCATGATCTGCTTGGTATCCCTGTAAACAGCTGTATGATTTTTATTTTTCTATTTATATAAAGACATATAACATGTCTGCCCTAAAAGGCATTTTGTAGATGCATAAGATATTTATATAACTTTGTTTAATAATTTGGCAGCCTATGGACTTGCTGTTTTCTATGGTATTCGATTTGATATTACTCAGTAGATGTCTGATGTCTAAATTTCATATATACCACGCCCAAGACAAAATTGTCATGGAAGCAATAGTTGATAGAAACTTAGAAAACAATACAAAAAATCATTTTACCTGACAGAATTGCCCAATGTTTGCATGCATGCCCAGTCATCACCATCTCCATCCTCTGCCCAAACCTGAAACACGCACCGTGAGGGCTTTTAGGTCACATCATACATATAAGTAATTACTGACAGCATATATGCAACTACTGATGTTAATAAAAGCTTTAGCATTTATATTTTCCCAAAACTGTTATGTTAATTCCATAAAATGCCACCAACCTTGATAGAATTATCATAACTAGCAGAGACCAAAATGTCACGATTAGGGTGCCACTGGACCATCTTGACATCCTGTGTATGGCCTTGCAGTACTGAAACACACTCAAACTCATTCCCTGGTTGAACGTCCCAAATCCAGACAGACTTATCACGACCACATGTGGCAAGTAGCATACCAGACGCGCTCCAAGAAACACTTTTGACTTCATTCTCATGGCCCTGAAATGAAGATATCAGATACTATACAATTCCAAATCACAGAGATTCTTGAATTGGTGCAAGCTCACCTCTAAGGAGGCAATGCATTCAAATTCACCACCAACATTTTCCCAGATTGCAGTAGTTGCATCAAAACTTGCTGTTGCAAGTAACTTCCCATTAGGTGACCATGCACATGATCTAACAGTTCTTGTATGTGTTTCTTCCAGAACAGCCTGGTAAGTAAAGACATACGCCAGAGTAAAATCAGTATGACTAGTGTCAATGAAAACAAAGATTAAAAATGGACCACAACATCTTACACCAACTTTACTTTGATAAGAAGACACATTAATACAAGAGCATAGAAAAAGCAGTTCGATGCCAACAACATTATTTGTGTGAGTCAAAAGCTCACTTTTTGATTGCTTAATTTTAAACACCAAGCAGGTTCACGTTAAGATTAATTTAGACAAATCAGGTTTGAGTTATATTAATCAAAAACCACTTATGCTTTGTGAATAAACACATTGTAATTGGATTTGTATCAACTGAAAAAGGAACTAGCTACTAATTTTTGAGTCACACAATCATGCAAAGCACTAGCCAAAACCCTAGCCTTGCCTGTCTGAGGGTCTGACTACAGCAATGGTGGAGGCTGCAGAGGGGGGCGGCAGCTTCTCTCCTCTTTCTAACAATGAATCCTTCAGATCACTAGTTGTTTCTCAGGGCACATCTGTGAAATCAGAGCCAACTCAGTTCTTAAGGAACTACAGGAAATCGTCAAAGTGCCTTTGCCCTCAATCTCATGCCAAATGGCTATAAAAATGGCAGGTATAGGGCTAATCAGATAGTTTTTACTATTTAGGATTATCGCCATCTTGCAGAGCAACAGAAGTCTCGATCCAGAAAAGCTGGGAACCATTGTCCAAATGTAAAATGACTCATTCTTTTTCTGCCTTTGTATTTAAAACAAAAGAATATTGAGATCTCATTTTCCATAGCAGACCGTACTTTTATGGGACCAGACGGATGTATCTAAATCAATGTATGCCTAACTTCAATCTGGAAAATGAGATTCCTTCAACAGTCCCACTTTGGGTCTGGCTACCTCACCTACCATTGCACTGCTCGAATGACACTGTTATGAGATCTATGGGAAATGCCCTTGGAAAATATATAGACCTAAGTTACCAGGAAACGGAAACAGGGACGAGTGCAGATACAGATCCACCAGATATTTGAAAAGTCAGGATCCAGATATGGTTGGGAAACACCATGTACAAAAAATACAATACTATATATTTAATTTTAAAAAACATATTCAAAGTTAAAAATCAAAACCATTCATGAATCACTACATTAGCACTGAAATCATTGTATATCTGAAGACTGAAATCGTGATGCATGGTATTTTATGCAAAAGGGATAACAGTAAATACAAAATTGAGCATCTTATCAATGATCACTCTATTAATATGATGATACCGAGTAGGTCTAACTAAATGTCTAAAAACGAGTCTACATGCTCATCATTTGAATTTTTCAACTTTACATCATGATCAACCTATAATCTCCCTTGAAATTTGCATAAAAATCTAAAAATTCCAATCTAGTTAGAATGGTAAAAGAATATTATACATTGTTCGTGAACATTTTATAGTCTATGTATCATATTGTTCTAAGAGTACTCTCCACCTAGAGTTAAATGGGATTGATCTAATTAAATTATAAATGACACAGCCATCCTTTGTCCACTATATATTATTATCCATGTATTGTCTCAAAGCTTTCCTGTTAGCATTATGCCATTATGATGTGTCAAACCTCTCCTGCTAGCATTATCATGTGCTATACAGCCTTTAGTTAATTAATAACTTACTTATACAACTATACAGCCTACAGATTACTAATAAGTAATCTAACAAAAAATATAAATAGAACATTTGCCTTTTAGGGTTTGAAATTGGTGGCAAATATCATTAAAAACATAAAAAATAAACCAAAAACTCTAATGCTATTTCCTTGGGATCTGTGTGTGAGGGCTAGTTGGCATAGGATCTGTTTCAATAGCATGGGATCTATTTCCGGGTTTGAAGGATCCATTAACGTGGCATATCCAACGCGGATCTAGGTGGATCCGTATCTGAAACGCGGATCTGCAGATCCAGAATCGAGACCCCATGAATCCAGTAACACAGATATAGACTGTGCAGCACCAAAAGATCGAATGTTTGTCTGTGCTTGTCTCTGCATAGAAGTAGATCTGGAAAAAGGCTTGTCTGAGGCTATATAGTTAAACTTTAGGAACTGGAAACATATTCAACCGGCTGACTACGAGCGGCTCCCATTCAAATGTTGTCAATGCCATGAATATGGGTATTTCACCAAGAATTGCCCTAAAATCACTTCTACAGAACAGGAACCTGTGAACAACGAAGAACAATGACAACAGCCAAGAAGAAGTAACAATCGGCAGACAGCTTCCTCCTCACAAACAAAACAGGGACCGTATAGGACAATTCCTCCAAACCCTTACAGAACAAGAAAAGAAATGGACCAAATGCAGCAAACTGGTTCTACAGCAGAACCATCTCACAATAATCATGAGAATCCAAATGGAGGGAATCACAACAAGGACCTCAGGCCCTCTGGAAACAGCTATGTAATCCTCTCTGAAGGCGAAATTATTCCAGAAATGATGGTTTCGCCTCCCATAAACAATGGAATCTGCACCCAAACTACCAAACGATTGATCACATATTCACACTCCTGGCCATTATTGAGGAGGCTCATCATCGCTCTTCGAAGGTCTACAGTTGCTCTATAAACTTCTAGAAAGCGTTTGGCACAATTCCAAGGGAGGCATTATTCCAAAGACTCAGCGACATTAGCATATCATAGACCCTCCTAATAACCATCATGAGACTATAAGAGTCAGTTTTAGGATGCCTTGGGAAAGCACAAGGCCCTCCCGACTTCATCCAGAGTACCATCAGGGTAAAACAAGGGTGCCCCCTCTTGCCAACCCTCTAGTCCTTCCTCCAAGTACATATACAGGAGGAGGATGGTTTTCTTCAACATCAAGTGTTGATTTCCCTACTCCTATTTGCTGACGACTTGGTCTTGCTGGCCTCTACTCCTGAGGGCCTACAAAGACAGATCAATGCACTGGCCACCTTTTGTGACTGTTACCAACCAAAAGTGGCTAACCACTAGGGGAAAAATTTCTCCTCATATTTATAACCAATCAGCTAACAGCACTATGATGGTTAGCAAATAGCATTATGCCTCAATTCTCCACCTATTGCTTTGGTGAATGTTCTCACCAATCTAGCTTCTTGAATGAAGGTGGTTCATCTCTCAGCAGGTACTCTAACCATTCTAACAATCATGTGCTTTTATTGATTCTATGGGTACCTCAACATGGATCACGGGGCAAAGTAGATGATTGATTGACCTCCATTGTATCCTTGTTCCCACACTTCATTTGATAGATTAGCCTTTGACTCTCATACAATGGGACCTCATCTGAGGCCTTAGGGTCTTAGAAAGGGCACTACTAGGGATGCACCGATTGATATATTGTGTATAGGGTAATCCATACTTTACCACTTTTCATCCATCTCGATTGTCCATTTGCATTTTTTGAGTTGATAGTCATTGGTCATTGGGATTGGCACCTTATATCCACAGTCGTGAGTTAGGGCTCTGAAACTTGGCCTTTAAGGTTGATGGAGTTGAAAGAACGATAAAAGCATATGAAGCCACAATGAAAGAAAACGTAACCATTCTAGCAATCATATGCTTTTATTGATTTTATGGACATCTTAATATATATCACGGGGCAAATTGGATGATTGATTGACCTCCATTGTATCCTTGTTCCCACACTTCATTTGATAGATTAGCTTTCGACTCTCGTCCAATGGGACCTCATCTGAGGCCTTCAGGTTTTAGAAAGGGCACTACTAGGGATGCAATCACTGATATATTGTGTCCAAGGTAATCCATACTTTACCACTTTCCATCCATCTCAATTGTTTATCTACATTCTTTGAGTTGATAGTCATTGGTCATTGGGATTGGCACCTTATATCCACATCCGAGAGTTTGGGCTTGAAAACTTGGCCTTGAAGGTTGATGGCACTGAAAGAACGATAAAATCATATGAAGCCACAATGAAAGAAAACGTAAAATGCAAAACATGGTTGGGACATGTTTAGTGTGTGGGCAAAAGCCTAGCATAAGCCCTAACCCCCAATAGTCGTCACCCAATTCCTCAAGCATTCTATGCTTCATCTCAAATAAAGAAACTCTTAAATGTCCCAACCCCAATGAGCAAGAAACTACTACATCTTAAAAGCGTATTGGAAAAGCATAAAGCAAGCTTAGGCTCCTAAGCTATGCACCAATTAAAGGCAAATCATTAAGTAAAAGACGCATTAGAGGGGTGGAGGAAAGGGGTAACTCATGCGACCACGATTGCTCCCTCCTTACATCATTACAATTGGTCTCATGGTTATGGCATCTTCCTTAAGTCTCTCCCACTCCATGACCACCAGATCACACAAACCTATGTATTGATGGGTCAACTTGGGACATGTCACTTCCACTGGGAGCTAGAAACACCTAACAAGGTTGTTTACCTAATCATCCCTAACATAAGTCAGGTAACTTGTTCACAAATAAAGAAACTCTTGAATGTCCCAACCCCGACGAGCGAGAAACTACTACATCTTAAAGGGGTATTGGAAAAGCATAAAGCAAGCTTGGGCTCCTAAGCTATGCACCAAGTAAAGGCAAATCATTAAGTAAAAGATGCATTAGAAGGGTGGAGGAAAGGGGTAACTCATGCGACCACGATTGCTCCCTCCTTACATCATTACAGTTGGTCTCATGGTTGTGGCATCTTCCTTGAAGTCTCTCCCACTCCATGACCACCATATCACACAAACCTATGTATTGATGGGTCAACTTGGGACATGTCACTTCCTCTAGGACCTAGAAACACCTAACAAGGTTGTTTACCTAATCATCCCTAACATAAGTGAGGTAACTTGTTCATAAATCATAATCTAGTTAGACATTTGAAGGTGAGTTTTGTGGGAAGAATTTGTGTGCCCCTAGCATTGGATATGGTCCACTATGATGCTTTAATAGTTTCATGCCCCCAATGCAGTTGATCTCACTTGATCTTAAGAGGTTTTGTTCAGGTGGTATCATGCATACAATAGAGATCCCTTAAGGGACAACTTGACTCTTCTTTGGCACACTCCAAGGGGTACTTATACCTCGGTCTGAGAGTAGACATGACATTGTGGCCCCTGTGCTGCCCGTCTAAAGATGAGTGTTGGGCCTTAAGCCATTTTTGCATGCTTCTACACCTCTTAATGAACCTCCAGATGTTGAAAAGTCGATCTTGAAAGCTTAGGCATTAGACTATTTGATGATATGCCCAGATGCACCTAGGACAACCCCGGGTTGGCCTTGACCATGTTTGATGGATGATGCATTGTTCTAAAGCCCATATGGAGATGGTTATCATTGAGATGACTTGGGCAAACTAGCACATCCCTCTTTGATGCCAATGCTTTCCCTAAATGGCACCACATCACCTATACATGCATGGAAAGGATGGCATAAGCCTCCTTTAAGATGACATCATAGTGGAGGAGGTGCCTTTTGGAGATGTACACATGCATTTCAACTTTTCTTGGAGTGGGAAGCACTCTTGGACCATTACCTCACTTGATGCATTATTGCCTATTTTGAATGATGACGCCATGGTCGAGACCATTTTTCTCCCACACGTGCGGGATATTTTTGACATTTTGTTATGTTTTAAAGCTATTTCAGGGTCAGCTTGTGACCTCTAACCTAGTTAAACAGTCAAGTAAACTTGTTTTAGAGCTTTGCTCGTAAAATCATGAAAATATGACTTGGTCATCCTTATATAAATAATGGGAAGTCAATTTTCATTTTACCATCATCATTAATCACACTTTTCTTCTCTAGAAGTGTGCTTAATTTTGTGCGTCAGAGATCACCAATAAATAAATCATTGATGAATAGGTTCAAAGAACTTGTCGCAAAGGAAGCATCAAGATTCAAAATCTCCAGATGTAGCAATCCGGACTGAAGAAACAAACATCAATACCACTAATCTCATAGTTCAAGCAAATGCAAACCCTATTGAAGTAAAATGTACTTAGAGGTTGTCGTTCAAACAAAGGACACCCCAAATAAGGATTCAGTAGTTAAGTCAACAACAAAAATGCCTGATGGAAATCAGGAAACTACCATAAAAACGTTTAAGGAAATTCAAACAAGAAAAAATCCTTATCTACATCCGAATCACAAGAGTAGACGCCTTAATAAATCTACAAATCTATATCAGCTCAATCCAGTCATACAATAACTATTCACCACACATCTCCAAGGGTCAAAAGATTTCCCAGAAGATTAATCTAGGATGGTCTGATCCGTTTTCAGTACAACAATTTTGTCTATCGCTTAGAACATCATATGGTCTTGCATCAACAAAGATGAAAGTTTAGAAATGAGAACATATTCCGAACGACAGAAGATATCTGATCCATCATCAGTAAGCTTTGAGGACAAAGCTTTTTGAAGGGGAAGGCAATGCAACAAACTAAATTTATATAAAAATAAACACAAATAATGTAAAAGACAACAAATAAGATTAATGATTAATTAGTTATCAATTAATGAAAAGGTATGTCCCTAAGGACATAACTGTTAGTGAAATGGTACTTACCTGGCTATATATACAGGACCCTCATTCTCATTTGTATCATCCTAGATCAATTCTTTATATAATATACAATTTACACTTACTATCCTACGATGGATGTATTTGTCTACGAAGTATTTTAATATTTCTGCTGCATATACAACTAGTGGTCGTTACAGAGGGGATCTTCATCCACCACTTTTGTATAGCTATTTTCTCTCTTCTCACTAAATTCTAGGTATTTCGATTTAGGGTTAGGTTTTTTCTTGGAATTGTGCTAAATAGTAATTTTACTTAATATGTTATTGGCCTCTTAATAGGGATTACATTTAATAATTGAAAAAAAATTGCAAAAGCTAGCATTAATTGCATAATAAAACCCTAATATTAGAGCTGACGTTATCTTCATTATTGTTGTTTTATGCATCTTTCAGCCATAAAGACTCAATTATATATGCTAAACATTACATGCCTAATTGATAGCCTCATTACTTTGTTGATTAATCATTGTGAGGCTATTTCCTCTAGTTGTTGTATGACATTGCAAGCCAAACCATTGAAAATCCATCAAAGCCTAACTTATAACAGCTCACTAATCCATTCTACTTGTCTAAGAATAAAGAACTTGAACTTCGGTAGATAGTATCTTAGCCTTCTTAGTTTTGCCAATACCTCTTGCAATCATTACACCTTTCATCACCTTAAACCCTTCTTGTTGAATATCCTTTAGGTAATTTATATAGGGAAGCCTCCCCGATGGTTTAATTCACCACTAAAATGTTGGAGAAAGGTCATTGAGGTAACAGTGATGGCCCATCTCTTGTTGCCCTAAGATCTAGATTTAGTGAGGCTTTGCACTAAGCTTGCTAGATTTTGTAGTAACTTTTTTGGCATCATTGTCAAGGAGGAGTTGAGTCTACCTCCTCATGATCTAAATTTTGTGCTTCAAAATCCTTTAATGAAGACATCCCAAAGCCAAAGTTAGCACTGCTCGTTTGGCAACTCCATTGGAAGAACAAAGCCCTGGTTCTTCATTGATCTTCAAAGATTCCATACGTGTAGAGTGAAGAAAACATCTTTTAGGCATTTAACTTCACCTTGGCGACTCCACAATTTTGTGACATGCAAAGTTCGAGAAAATGGCTTCGTGGATTTGCATGAAATGTACCCTACTATGTATGTTAATAATGTTCCTAGATATCCTAATCGTTATGATACAAGATGTATGACAGATGTTTTCAAGTTTGATGGAAATTCTTCTTTAACCATTGATCATGTGGTAAAATTCCACAAATACACTCAAAGACCAATATGGTGCATGAGGATGCTCTCATGAGGTTGTTCATCAGTTCCTTGGAAAAGACTAAAGGCAATGGGTTGAGTATTCTTATGAACCAAAGGGTGTATCTTCTACTAAAATATTTCTTGGAAAACTCCTTCAATATCAGGGCCAGTGTTTCACAGTTATGAAGACACCCTTCAACACTTGGTCAAGGCCCTTCACAAGGAAAGCCTCTTAGACCCTTGTGAAGACGTAGAAGAGGAAGATAATGAAGAAGATTACAGTGATCAAAAAGAGGAGACCCTTCTTGATCATCAAGTGGAACCTGTTGAAGAAAATCCCAAGGAAAATCACGATCTCAATGAAGGATTTATCTATGAAGAAGATCATGATCCAAGTGAAGATCTTGGTAGTGATGAAGAGGACCATGTTAAAGATGACATAAGCTCTATCCTTTCCATGGCTATTGAATTTGAAGATACATCATGTTAAACCCTTGAAAAGGATGATCCCATTAATCCTCTGGAGAATAACATTGATGATTTTCTACACATGGAAAGGAGGGAGTGGGATGTGAATTATTATCCTTTCGACGAGGATCGGCATATGATACCAATATGGATACTGATGATGATCTTGTCCAACCTTACACATCATACGAAGATCATGAAGGAATGATTACAGATAAACAATCATTACTACCTTCCAATATCATCCCTCTGTCATATCCAGATTCTATAGATTGTCAATTCGATGAGTTGGCTTTGGTTAGCCCTTTTGAATCTCACTTGTGTGACATGCAACCTGTTTGTGGAGATCTTGTCCTTTAGTCATCTTCACGCCACTCTCAGCATGTCTTAGTGATATCAATGAGAGTCGTATGTCTGAAAAAGCTATTGATCGAGAATGCTTCAAATTGATCATTGATTACTCTATCTTTAGGTTGCAAGAGAAGATGCAGTGATGTGGGAAAAAAATTATTTTCCCTTTTCAACCTTAATTTGTTCGAGGTGTTCTACATCCCAGTGTAAACACTTGAGGATCCCTTTTCATGATAGCGAGGATGAGCCATGGTTGTCTTATATCAATTTTCCCACCACCCATCCTTATTTCCTTGATCCGACCTTCGAGTATTATGAGATGATGGTGGTTGATTGTAATATTTATTTGTTCCACCTCATGATTAAGCATAGGTGCATGAGGTGTTATATTGATTTCATAACATGTTGGCTTCATTGGTTGTATGACTATACTTAGTTACTGTATGATCATGGTAGAATAGGTGGATTTGAATTGTGTGCATTGCATTCTTCATTTTACATGCTTATTTTGATATTGTTCATGATATGTTGCTTACATAATATTTAGATTAGTAAGTTTTATTTTAGGTAACATTTTATGCCAGTATTATAATTATCATATATTGCAAGGGTAACAATTAACAACCTGCTCAATTGTTATCAAGAAGTTGTTTATGAGTATACAGGTAACAAGTCCATGAGTACCAAGGATTGCTAGGATTTTCATGCACTCTTAGTTCGAGCCAATGTTGCACAAAGCGGGAATGAAGCAGGGCATTTTTTGGAAGCAAAGCGTTGGAAGCATCATTTTCCAAAAATCTAGGAAGCGAAACGTCTCGAAAGCGTCTACTATATTATATATATATATATATATATATTATATATATATTGCATTTATATTCAATAAAAGCATCCAAAATACCAAAATAGTTGTAGAAGATATCATAACATGCATATTTGTACATAAATCAAGATAGATATGGCATCCATTGTACATCAATGATCAATTATTCGAGCATCAACCATCTAGGTTCTAGCAATTACAAGCATACATCAAATTTTTAAGCATTAGCAATTTAGCATATCATAAAACATAAAACATTTAGAAGATAAAATCATAAAACATTCAAATAACTTATCTAGCAAGTGAGCAACTATCAACATGACTCATGTCCAAAATTCAAATAATAATGTTTACAAAATAGGCCGCCACAACCAAGTACACATTGAACTAGGAAGAGTAAGACATAAAAGTTCAAATTCACAAGAAGATTACAAGTCTAATCTATGACGAAAGTAGTAAACTGTGAATATATCCACTAATATTTCCTCCTTCCACCACGAACAATACATGAGCCTCCACGTGGTGGCAGTGAAGAAGATGGTAGTTGTGGAAGTTGTGGCAGTGAACTAATGAATATGAAGCCCCTACTGTTGGTGTTGAAGCATGGAACCTGGGAACCATGGGACTAGATGGGGTGGCATCTCAACTCGATCATCATCATCCTAGATAAGAGCATCCTCCAATTGCTCTAATCGCAGCACTCCATCCTCAAAATTGGCTACATTCGGATTTGTGTCCCAAGGCTTAAGGTCTTTATTATCTATGCATCGTCACAGTGATGGGACAACAATCATAGGTTGTATTGAACATAAGCCAAGCCCTTTGCACGATCTAAATTTAACCTATTCCTTTTAACACTGTGGATGAAAGAATAAGAGTTCCAACACCTCTCTGCAGAAGAAGTGTTTACCACCTGTGATAGCACCCAAGATGCCAAAGTGTAGAAGAGGAGTAGCACCTCCATTCATGTTCCACCACTCGAGAAGATAAATTCTCTCGATCTCTATGTGCGTGATTGCTCCCAAATGGACTAGTGCCAAGCGTATAGTTGCTCAAATGTTTTCGTAGCATGGCAAACTCCTCATCCGGAACTAATTTATCCAATGCTTTCATATAACCAAATAAAACCTCTGGATCTAGGTGTGGTTTTCTCCTACTACTCCCCCAGGTGTTGGTGTTGAAAGCCATGATGGATGATAGTATTTAGGTGTCAGAACATATGTTAAGGCATGCAATGGAATGTTAAGCATTTCCCATGGTTTTTCCACCTCTTCACGAATATAATTGTATAAGGTGATATCATTAGGCTCAACAATGTCTTTAATCTACCCCAACATGCTATACATTTGCTCATACACCTCCCTAATTATTGGTCGATTTGAATATGCAAACTTGATCATGTAATAAATTGGTTTGGTGAATTGCAAAACATATTTAATATGTGACCAAAAGTAACTGTCAAGAATAGTGTCCTTGACTACATTAGCACCATCTCTATCAGTGTTAATGACATCCCATAATTCACTGTATTAGTTAAAGCTTGTCTCACCTTCACTAGCAGCCTAAAGGTGAGGCAATAACTTACAAATCTTGTTTTTTAAGGTTTAAGCAAATGAAACTTGGAGTAAGTGCCATAAAAGTGGTTTACCATTGTATGCCCTGTAATAAATTTAATGAGTTGCTTCCCTTTCTTATAAAGCTCATTAATCCATCCACATTCTTTATGCTTCACAATATCATGCATCAAAATGTTCAATGTGTGCATTGTTACCGCTCAAACTAGTTGGGGGGAGGCAACCCTATTGAGCAACTACTAGGTTAAGGGCAACAATGGAGCGATAGCCCACTGTCATCTTAGCTAAGGCTCCCTACCCTTTGCGAACTTTCACCGATGGGAGGAGAACCAATATAAGAGGAATCACAATGACGGATACGTCAATGACAGGATGAAGGATGATTCCCAAGACCTATTCACAAGAGAGACTCAATTGTGTGGCTTTCTTGCTTGGAAAGCAAGGTGATAGGCTCTATAGGAAGGGCTAGGAAGATTTTCAGGGCTAGGGTTGGGGATGTATCTTGTAAGGATGATTCCTAGGCCTAATCCTCATGGAGAATTGGTCTTTATGTGATCTTTGTGAAATTGGAGTTATTAGGTTGCGGGACCACGCGAGACCAAGGGGACCCAAAATCAGGTCAAGGGTGTAGAATTGATTAACCAAAGAGGGGCTTGACCTAATTGTGGAAGAGAAGAGGATAAAAGGACAAATCTTCTTAGAATAGAATGCAGTGATTCAAATGAGGACACTAGCCAAGGGAAACCTAGGGCAAGAAACGATTCTTGAGCTAGGGCTTGCTTTATCTCAAGATCCCACCGTCGTAATTTCTTGAAATTTGGAGGGCTTCTAGAGGGAACCCTAGTGTGGTAATAGACAAGGGATCGAAGTCTTTTGATGGCTAAAACTTGAGATAAGTGATGTCCTAGATGACCTATGGCGGCTAGGCACAGACAGAGAAGGAGAGGTGAGAGAAATATGTGTTAAAAATCTATGGAAGGACTAGTGCCTCGTCCTTTGGGAGAGATGGAGTCAAGGAGAATTTATGGTTTGGAAGAGGTTTACCTAATCAAGGTGGTCTTCAAGCAACTTCGCATGGCATTAGGGCATGAGAACAGCTACTTGAGATCTTTATACTTCGATATGCAATAACTGATGACTTATCAAGATGTATTTCAACAAAGTAATCTCTAGCAACATTCACCCATTCATACATGGCCCATCCAATGATGCAATGCTACAAAAGATCAAAATCCCCACATTTCGCATAGGAAAGCAGTAAATTTCAGACTTGTATAGCGAAAATTCCAACAACATTCATGTGACAAAGTAAATAACAAGAATAAGCATGAAAAATTACTTACGTGTACAAATGAGTATATCTAATCACCATATTATGCCAATAATGAAGCTCCAAGACGAGAAATAGATCCAAACATCAAAATTCATCCATAACATCCAAACTCGTCCTCCAAAAGGGAATGAAAAATTCTCAAGAGCTACTAAATCCCAATCCAAGTGATGATGATGAAAATGAATCACCTCACTTGTATTTATACAATCACTAATGAGTTTGATTTGCCTAATTTGGCCTAATTGAGCCCCAAATAATAAAATAATGCACAATAATAACATCCCTTGTGACAAGCCCACCAAGATAGCTCAATGACATAATAATAAGCCTCTCAAGAGGGTCGAATGTGTTATCAGTATCACAATTTGGTTTAGGGTTTAGAGTATCTAAATTTTTCATGAAAAGTTTGGTCACGTTGACATTTATTTTGTCAACGCTATTTCAAAAATTTGTAACACATACGCTGACAAATCAAATGTCAGCGTTGATTGCTAACAAGCGAGCACTGGTAAAATAAAAGTAACTTACTGTGTATCGACAGTTGGCGCTAACAAAACCAACGTCAACGATATGTGGTAATAATTGATTCAGAGTACTTCGCTGACATTTCCCTTAAAAGCATCACTTATTCATCATTTTTTCGTTACAAATAACTATCAAAGGAAATGATCAGGTTATAAGCCATATCTTGTCAGCCAAACAACTTGTGAATTAGCTTTTCCACACTGAGCAAGTTCATTGTATTCATTTTGTTTGAAAAAATAGTGCCCATGTTTTAGTATCAGTTGTTGATTTTGTGGACGATTGTTGGGACAATAGGGAAGAATGATCGCATGCAAAGAGGAGAACCGGAAGGCCCTGAGATTCTGGAAGCCAACCCAGAACTCTAGGAACAATTTCGACAAGCCGGTTGGGAGCAATTTTGCTTCAGATGTGATGGGTATCACAATGGGGTTGCACAGGTATTCACAGAAGCTTTCAATGGGGAAAATGTCAGCTTGGCCGACATTTCTATCCCGGTTACAAAGTAGAGTATTTCAGAGGCAACTGGCATACCAATTGATGGGGAACGTTATTTCAAGAACAGAACCCTCGCTAGCATTGATATTCCTTTTTTCCTCAAGGACGAGCATAAAAATGAACCGTGGCGTTCAGGTTTACAGAGATCCTGGTTGAGAAAGGAATGGCATGAAACACTGATGGTCATCCAGAACTACTTCACTTGTGAAGGGCACTACCACAGAATGGGTATGTTCCACTTCCAATTTTTAGCACACCTCTCTGGTCAAATACGTATTAATGTGCCATTTTTCTTGTTAATGAGTTTAAAAAAGATGCCAGCCAAAGTTCGAACTAAGCCCAAGTTTGTTGTGTATTATAAAGGCCTAATTAAGTTGTTAGTGGTAGACCATATGAAGAAATTGAATAGAACCTGGGATCATTTTTTGTTCTTTGGAGGTTTCGGTATGACAAGAGACCCTAACTCTCTGGCCATCAAAAGAAAGAGACGTTGGGACATACTAAAGGCTCGTAAGCTTGCAGGAGAACCCTCCTCTTCCACCATTAAAACCAAAAGCAAGGGAAGGGTTTCACCTCCTAAAACCCCTATCCCTGTACTAAAGTTAGAAAGGGTCTATAAAAGAAAATTTGGGAGGGGAATTAGGGCAGAGATGCCATCTCCTCCTCAGAAGGCTGAGCCAACTGAAACATCACATGCCTCTGAACAAAACCCTGTAAGTCAAACACTAGAATTTGCAGGGGAAGCACTTAGTAAAACAGGGGAAGATAACACAGCACGGGAAGAAAGGGAGAAGGGACCTACAGGAAGAAAGGGAGAAGGAACCTACATTAGCTAAGTTGTATGGATTTCGAAGACCTCACACTAGGCTCGTGAATAAGCTACAACTGAATTTAAAATTAAAACAAAACCCTGCCCTAGATGATGAGGTTATTCAAATAAATGATTTACCATTACTTTGTCATGCCTAATTGATAGCCTCATTACTTTGTTAATCGTTGTAAGGCTATTTCCTCTAGCTATTGTATGGCATTGCATGCCCAATCATTGAAAATCGATCAAATCCTAACTTATAACAACTCACTAATCCATTCTAGTGGGGCTAGGATGAAGTACTTAAACTTTGGTATTGTTGCAGCAAAATCTAGCAAGCCTTGGAGAGGGAAATCCTATAAGGCATAAACTAGACCAAGAAGCAACAATGGGGTAGTGGCCCACTGTCACCAAAGCCAAAGCCACCTGCTCATTACGTATTTTCACCGATGCGAGGAGTCCCAGTGACAGAGAGATCATTTACAATAGGTATTCCAGATTTGAGGTGTGATATAATCTCACTAGGAACTCTTCAAGAAAGACACAGTTTAGGCTCAAGGCTTCACAAGGAAGCAATTCACTTTCTATGAGGAGCCATGAAGGCACAAGACCTAGGACTTGATAAATTTGATGAGTATTAGAGCAACCAAAGGTCAAGGCCAGGAGAAAAGGTTTTTTACAATGTATACCAGCTATGCCAAGGCTCATGAAACCTTCAAGGAAGCCCTTAAGTTGAAGAAAGGAGAACTAGGGTTTCTCTCTTGGGCTATCAACTAGGGCAAAGGAATTTATGGATGAAATTGAAATGGAAGCCCACCAAAAGGACAAATATTGTGGAAAATACTATCCTCTTGATGTTTGGGCTCTCCAACCACCAAAAATCATCTTGCCTAGGTATTCGCACCATGCCCTAGTTTCCTTAGCCTTCAAAGGGTTGAATTTGAGAGAGACAAAATATGGATAAAATTTGTAAATGATCACCAACAATTTGGACTAGTGCCTTGTCCTTTGGGAATATGGAGTCTAGGATGATGAAGATTAGCCAAATTGGTTCATAAGGAGGTCAAAATTTGATGCCCAAGCAATCAAATTCCAAGCACTTACCCACTAAATGGAAAAATGGAATTTTATGGGAGAGCTACTAGGAGTTCACCACTAGGACAACTCATCACATGCTATGTATCAGTAATGCATGCAACGTTCATCTAGATAGCATTAAAATTGATCTTCAACAAAATTAGGGCACAATTTAGCATAACCTAAAATCAATAATTCTATACATTAGACATCAAGAAATAAATATTCATCAACAGAGTGCACTTAGAAGATAACATGCAAGATTTCCATCCATTAGACCAAAGAATAGCTCCAAAAAAATATCCAAAATCAGCTCCAAACATCAAAAGGAATCCAAGGATCTCTAAAAATCCACAAGAAGACAAGTGCGAGTTCCTCTAAAGACATCAAAATTCCAATGTGATCATGAGAGACCACTTGAAGTGATCTCTAATTTACATGTGACTAACTAAAGCCTATTTTAGTCTACAAGCCCCTCAAATAATAAAATAAAGGGCAAACTACAAGCAAGGTCACAAGTCGACCTTGTAGCTTTCATTAAAACATAAATATCTCCACATGTGTGAGCCGAAGTAAGCAAAATGATGATGTCATGCTAGCAGATTGCCCTTCTAGGGCCTGCACTGGTCTCCTCAAGTGCCACAAGTCTATAAGGCCTCTAAAATCATAATATAAGGGTTGGCCCCTCGATCTCCATAAAAATGATCCTATAGCCCTCAAATGTGGGTTTGGAGCACAAAATTAGGTCTCATGGGTCTCCTGGTGGTGCGATTGCCCGATTATGCTCCAATGTTGAGGACTCTAAAAGATGGTATTGGCCCTCCCATGTCTCAAGGTGTGAGGCAAACCTCATCTGGCCCTGCATCAACTACCAAACCATGTGATCACTGCTAAGTCAGTTGGGGCATGCTAGTCTAGGTGCATCATCCCATGATTAGTAAAACAAAATACAAGAACTTTGTGGGTGTTGAAGGTGCCCATGGTTGTGAATGATGCTCAATAACTATCTGGAGTCCCATGGCTCTCAACACATCACTTATGGGTGTTAAAATATCCCTTTGGAGAACCTGGACCCCAGTTAAGTTGCCCATGGTTGTGAATGATGCTCAATAACTATCTGGAGTCCCATGGCTCTCAACACATCACTTGTGGGTGTTAAAATATCCCTTTGAAGGACCTGGACCCCAATTAAGTTGCCCACACCTATAAATGAAACCACCTACCAATTACACAATATCCAGTGTTGCAACTTTCACCATCAGGTACATTAATCATTATTGCATCAAGTGAACCAACCTTGAAAGAAATGGGCAAAATAACACTTCATATGAGGCTTCTCTTCCAAAATTGAGGCCATAGTCGCATAATGGGTATTATCTCTATAGGTAGGAGTGGTTAATAGACTATCTTCTATAGGTAGGAGTGGTTAATAGACTATCTTATTAGATGTTTCCTACCCCGAAAGAAAAGTGACATGTCCATGGTTCATCCTTCAATCGATAGGTGCCACGTGAATAATGATGGAATGAAGGGGAAAAGACTTCATGGCCAAGTGCCATGGTCAAAAGGGACCGGCTATGATGAAGTACCTCATCTTGGGTGCATAGATGTGAGGAGGGAGCAATCATAGATGCACGAGTTACCTCGGCATTTGTTTTTCCACCCTTCCATATTGCCTTTTACTTTGTCTTGATTTTCTTTGTATTACTGCTCGTAGCTCGAGGAATAGGAGCTTACTCTGTATGATGTATAACAGTTATTACCCCCTTTAAGATCAGGCAGTTCATCGCCCATTAGGGATTGGGACATGCAGTCTTCTATGAGATAGGGCAACATTGGCCCGGGAACTAGGTGATGGTAATATAAGAGAGGTAGAGCTCATGCTTGGCTTTTTCCCACATGCTAATTTGTAAGTCCCGACCATCTTTCCATTTTGATTTTTCTTTTGTTTTTCTTATGGACGTGATATGCTCTTTTTGTTTCTTTTAGCTGGATCAACCTCCCAGGGTGCATTTCCATGCCCTACCTAGGTATGAGGATCTGCAGTTCCAAATCCCATTAAACCAATGGTCAGTTGAACCCGAAGAAGGGAGCTAGTATAAGGCATTGTAATGTAGGATGGAAAGTGGTAAGTATGGAATAGGGATAGATGGGGGCTACATTATCTCAATCATGGCTTCCCAAGTAGTGCCCCTTTCTAAAGCCATGGGCCACTAGGGGAGGTCTCGATGGACTAGGATTGAAATTAACCCCCCATTTAAGGTGAAGGAACTAGACTATGGCCAAGACCCTTCTTTTTCCAAGTTATCCCATAATCCATGTCAAAATTCCCAAATACAATCACTCAAAAGCACCCGATTGCAAAATGAATAAAGTATTGTTTGATCAGAAGTCCGTCTTCCAACATGTGCTCTTGACAAATGGGCTAGGAGACATATGATTAATGCAACTAACGAAGATATCAATGGAATGTCACATCGGCTACTCGATGGCTATTGGGGGCTACTGGCTGTCAGCTAAAAGAGATGAATATGAGAAAAGTTTCTCCTAGGGGTCACCCACTTTTGGTGGGTAACAAGTACAAAGTATCTTAGCCTTCTTGGCTCTGCTAGTACCTATCATAATTGCTAGACTTTTCATCACCTTAAACCCATCTTGTTAAATATCCTTTGGGTGATCTATATAGGGAAGCCTCCCTTATGGTTTAATTCACCACTAAATAGTTGAAGAAAGGTCGTTGAGGTGACAATTTTGGACAATCACTTGTTGCCCTAAGGTCTAGATTTGCCAAGTGAGGCTTTGCACTAGGCCTACTAGATTTTGCGATAACAATGACCTTTGACAACTAACTGTTAACCTGAGTAAAACCAAGGTCTTGATCTTCAATGCATTGAACTCATACATACTTACATTTCTACTAAAGAAGGGAAATGACAAAGATCACCATAGCTTACACTTACTTGGGAGTACAACTCACAATAAATCACTTTTGTATGTGACAAGCTTATTACTGCAAAATCTAACAAGCCTAGTGCAAAACCCCACTGGCAACATAGGCCTTATGGTAACAAGAGATTGGCGATTGTTGTCATGTCAATGGCTTCTCTCTAATTGTTTAGTGGTGTATTTAATCCCACAAGGGAGGCTTCCCTATAAAAGATCACCAAAATGATATTCAATATAGAAAGGCTTAATGGTGATGCAAGGTCTAATGATTAAAGGAAACGTATTGGTGGAGACTTGAAAGGCTAAGATAAGAGTTGTCTAAAGTTCAAGTATGCTTTCTTAAGACCTATGTGATTTAGAAGAGAGTTGTTATAAGTTATAGTTTCTAAGATATGCAAACTTAGGGCACATGATGGCATATAACAACTCTAGAAGATAGCCTATCAATCATGGATCAACAAAGGAGTGACACTATCAAGTGGGTTGATGAGTTTTGGGAAAAATAATGTAGTTTTTATGGCTAAAACATGCATAAAATGGCGATAAATAAGATGAGGTCAGCCCTAATTTAGGGTTCTAGCATGCAATTAATGCTAGATTTTGGGTTTTTTCAAGTTTATTAAATGCAATCCCTTTACTAAGGCAATAACATATAAATATAAAATTGTTGAAGTTGCAAATTTCACCTTGCCCTAACCCTAGTTACCCAGAGAAGAGAGAAAATAGGGTTTTGATCAACACCTACTAAACTAGTGCCTTGATCTATATGGGCAATGGAGTCATTTAGGATAACATCTATGAAGAGGGCCTTGATTAAGAGAGTAAGAGAAGAAGATCTCTACTTTGAAACCCTAGCAACTTCTTTATATGGGAGATTTTAATTTCAAGAGATGCATGTATCAAAGTTCTCTTGAAGGATTCTTGAACAATGAAAACACATTTTACATGCCATGAAAAGATAGCACTCTGAGGAAAGATATTGCAATTTTTAATATGGCATACATGAAAAACCCTAATTCACATAATATAGCATGCAAAATGGAAGAAAATTAGCATGAAACTTGCATTCCACAAGAATCACTTCAATCAATCCCAAGAAGTCTTCCCATGCAGAAATCTCCCTCACAAGACAATTAACTCCATAAAAATCGCATTACGTCCAAGTAGAGGAAGACAAATAACTAGTGTGCACTTCTTAGAGAAGAGAACTATGATGAATGATGATGGTGAATAATGGAGAGTGACTCCCCTCTATTTCTATGAGGCTAACCAAGTCATTTTTCCGTAATTTTACAAGAAAACCCTTGAAAGTTTGCTTTAAGTGTTCAACTAGGTCCAAGATCACAAGTCAACCTTCAAACAGCTCAAAAACATAATAAAAATGCCAAAATAACCCACACATGTAGGAAATAAGACTCTCCACCATGATGTCATCCTCCAAGAATGATCAATCTCCATCAAGCAAGTGATAAAATGGTCCATTGAGTGCTCCTCACTCCAATAAATCATCATAATGTCCAAGTACATCTCCAAAAGGCACATCTTCCATCATGATGCCATCCACAAAGAGGCTTACATCACCCTCCTAGGGTATGTAGGATGATGTGGCATCATCTATGGCAAGTGTTGGCCTCAAGGCATGGTGTGCTAGCCCTCCTACACCAATATCGTTGGTATCCAACCTCATCTAGGCTCTGGCACATGTCAACGTCCATCAAACAAGGCCAAGGCTAGCCTGGGGGCACCCTAGTCCATCTAGGCACATCATTAATCAAGCCAACGCCCAAGCTTCTTGGGTAAGGGTTTTAGCATCTAAAGGTAAATCAAGAGGTGTGGAACCATGTGGAATCTACTCATGGCTAAATGCTCATATCTAGAGGGGCAAAGTTTGGGCCACAAAGTCACATCTGCTCTCATAACAAGGTAAAGCATCCCTTGGAATATGCTACAAAGGAGTCAAGCCATCCCTCAAGCTATCCCTATTGCATGTGCGAGACCACTTGAACAAACTCTCACAATCAAGTGAGATCCACATCATTAGGGACAAAAACAATTAAAGCATCACAATGGACCATATCTAATGCTAGGAGAATGGAAATACTTCACAAAAGACTTATCTTCAAATGTCTAACTAACTCAAGATTTGTAAACAAGTTTTCTCATTTATGTTAAGGATGACTAGGTCAAAAACCCTATTAGGTGTTTCCACCCCCAAGGGTAGTGACATGTCCTAAGTAGACTCATCACTCCATAGGTGTAAGCAATAATGTGGTCATGGAGTGGGAAAGACTTCAAGGAAGATGACATGGCCATGAGGCCAATTGATGGGCGTCCAACATCCTGAGTATAATCATGTGAGGAAGGAGCAATCATGGAGGCATGAGTTACCTCTTTCCTCAGCTTGCTTTTTCTACCCCTCTAGTGTGTGCCTTTCGCTTTAATGATTTGTCTTTCTTTGGTGCATAGCTTAGATAACCAAACTTGCTTTGTGTTTTTCCAATACCCTTTAAAGATGTTATAGTTTCTAGCTCATCGAGGTTGGGTCATTCAAGAATTCCTTTATATCAGATGAAGCATTAAATGCTTTAAAGAATTGGGTGATGGTTAATGAGAGGGGTAGAGCTCACACTAAGCTTTTTCCCACTTGCTAAATAAGTCCCAACAACCTTTTGCATTTCACATTTTCTTTCTATTGTGGCTTTGTATGACCTTATCGTTCTCACAACTGCATCAACCTCTAGGGCCAAATTTTTGTGCCTTGACTCAAAAATGTGGATATAGGGTGCCAATCCCCATGAACAATGACAATCAACCAAAGAATGGAGATGAAAATAAGCAAAGGATGGAAACTGACAAGTATGGGTTACCATGGACACCTACATCAATCAGTGCCCCACTATTAGTGCCCTTCCTGAACCATAAGGCCAATCAAGAGCAATTAGTCATCCAGTTTGCCTCGTGATTCATATTAATACGCCCTTAACATTAAACGAAAGCACATGATTGCCAAAATGGTTAAAGTACATGTTGATAGATGACCCACCGTCCTTCTAGAAGAATTCTAGGTGGCAGAGAGCACTGACCAAAGCAATAGTTGGAGAACTCTAACACAATTTATCTGAGGACCATTATAGGGCTATTGGTTGGTTGGCTATCAAATAAGTAGAAAAAAATTCTCCTATGGGTTACCCACTTTTGGTAGGTAACAAAGCCCTCCAACCTCAACCCAAGAAAGGGTATGGTTCCCTAGCCCTCATCGAGAAATAGTGCTTCTACAGTGAATTTCAGGAAATCTCATCCAAACTCTACCTCATGGAGGCGATTATCAAACCCACCGTTCTCTATGGCTCCAAGATCTGAGGATTGAGCCTATTACAAACAGAGTGGGCTAGGTCAGACAAAGTGCAAACCTTGCTTCTCAAGCAAATTATCTGCTATAACTGGATGGTTTCGAGCCCATTGTTCAAGCAAAGTTTAGTGTCCACCCATTTCACTTGGAGGTCATTTTTGGCTCTCTCTTTCCTTCATAGAGTCAGATATCTAAGGGACTCTACCACGGGGAGAGAAAAGTATTGCTACCTTGCACTTTTCTCCTCAAAGGCTCTCACTTCATATTCCCCATTATGTCGTGCACAAGGTTGGTTTATAGAGACATCTTGGTTTCTCCAATCAATGACTATCTCCCCATAGCACCTTTCCCTATTTAGATTCCCTCTTGATGCATTGCACCATGTCTTGTTGACTAGGCAAACACTGAATCAGGACAATAGAGAGGAGATTTACATAGTGAAAATTTAGGTCACTTGGCCCTCACCTCATACAAGTTTGTGCTCAAACAAGTCCTTCTACCTTAAGCACCTTTTGGAACTACATGGTGGGATCATTGTCCACCCTCCTTGTATGTGCAAGCATTCCATGCACTCACTCAAAATCCCCAACAAAGGAGTTTTGGGGAAGTAATCTTTGACATGCCATGATACCCACTAGGGGATTAACCCACGTGGTATGGATAAACCACCAGTATATGTCATCCCTGATAAACTGGTTCAACTCTTCTTTGTGAGGGAGAATGCAGCAGCTACCTCTTCTAGTCCATCAAAACAGAGGGAGTTGGTCCATCTTGATGCCTACTGACTGCAGTAAAGTTGAGACCCTTATGAACCAATGGGGATTAACTCACTAGGGGAATTAACTCATCCCTAATAAATGGGAATTAACTCACTAGGGGATTAACCCAAGTGATATGGATAAACTACCAGTATATGTCATCCCTGATAAATTGGTTCAACTCCTCTCTACGATGGAGAAGGCAACAACTACCTCTTCTAGTCCATCGAAACAGAGGGAGTTGGTCCATCTAGAGGCCTTATGAACCAATGGCAAGCTCGTCCCAATGGACTAGAAGAGGTAATTGTCTCTAAGTAACAATAGGCCAAGTACAGGGATCTCTCTCGCACCTTTATCAAATTGGCAAAGTCTAAACCTAATAGAGAAAAGATACCAAACTAAACATTGTCTCAAGCTGGAATGGTCGTCTTCCAAACCTTGCCAAGATGATATGCTGAGGAACTGCCTATTTGCATCTAATGATCTGATGGAGTGCTAAGAATTATAGCTCAAACATGAACCTCTGCACATATTTAGTGTGAACATGTGAGAATAAGTTCAAGATATTTTTGAAAAATAATTCTTTTTATCAATGTTGTGAACATCGGCATCGGGATAAAATCAGCAAGGGTATAGAAAACCAAAAAATCGGGAAAATCGGGAAAAAATCAGTAAAAATCGGCAAACATCGGCTAGGCCAAAAAATCGTGATTTTGAGATAAAATTGGGATGTTATCGAGATGTTCACAACACTACTTTTTATTGAAAAGCAATCCTACTTTATAATTAATTTTAGTTAAAAAAAAATGTGAAAGCCTTATATTTATCAATTGAATCTAAAATTGTATCTCATGTATGATTTAAGAATCTAAAATTGTATCTCATGCATGACTAATGAATCTAAAATTGAATCCCACGCATGACTTATACTAGGAGAAATCTTCAAATAGCTTCATTGTTAAAACTATAAAGATGGGGCAAGGTAGAGGCTTTTAACACACACACACACTTAAGTAGTTGAGAGAGAGAGAGAGAGGGCAGACAAGGAAAAGGCAATCATAACAGGTCCAAGTATATAGAGATCAAATATCACTTCATACAGTGCAAGGTTCAAAAGGGAGCTATGAAGCTCCAATAAATTCATACAAATCAACATGTAGCTAATATTCTGACCAAGCCCTTCAAAAAAGGAAGTTTGAGGCATTTAGAGACAAACTTGGATTGGTGCAGAATTCCTTCTTCACTAAGAGGAAGTGTTAAGAATTATAGCTCAAACAAGAACTTCAGCACATGTTTAGTGTGAACATGCCTTAAGTAGTTCAAGATATTTTTGAGAAGCATTTTCAAAAAGCAATTCTATTTTTAGAAAAGTAATCCTATTTCGTAATTCACTTCAGTAAAAAAAGTGAAAGTCTTATATTAAGTAGTTGAACCTAAAATTGTATCTAATGCATGACCTATGAATCTAAAATTGTATCTCGTGCATGACTTGTGAATCTAAAATTGTATCTCATGCATGACTTAGACTAGGAGAATAAAATAGATTCTCCGCTAAAACTTAGATGCTTTTAACACACACACAAACATTTGAGCAGTTGAGCAACCAAGCGAGAGGGAGAGCAAGCAGGGAGGGAAAAGGCTTTCCCGGGTAACATGTAGTTCAAGACAACAGACTGTATGGATCCCTACAGGCATACAGAATCCACACAGCCCCCATATAGTTGTTGTACAAAAAGTACAATTGTGTTGTATAACAGACAACTGTTGTTGCTGTTTTTTCTAGCAGTTGTACCTCAAACTTGTAGAAGCTCAAATTCAAGGTGATTTTGGTCCCTGAGCAATGCTTTTTTTGGGGCAAAGTCTGGAGGTTTCCTTGAAAGTGTTTTAGAAGGAATGAAAAGTTGATTTGGAGTAATTATCTGTGTGTGTGAGAAATTGATTTTTTTGCTTTCGTTGTTTAACTTATAGCTATTGTGTGGTTGACACTATGGTCTAAAATTTAATTTCAACATCAATAAAATTTAGTAATCTACTTGTTTGATTGAGATCATAAGGACATTAATCACCTAGGACTTGAAATTCTAAAAGATTTTCTAATACAAGGGGAGGTAATTCCTTTGTCAACTCTGCACTTTTCTTTTGAATTGGATACTCTAGTTCAAAAGTTAGTTTCTGGGAGAGGCCTGGTGAGTCCAGGGGCACGCTCTCATGGGCTCGGCTTGGGATTTGTGCACTTCATTTCACCCTGGCAGTCTGAGCCTCTTCTCGTCCTTGGATCTGTCCATCCTGAACCACTAGTTCATAGCCCTAGGCAAACGAATGAGAAAGAGCTTCATGAAATGTGCCTCGCTTCACGAAATTGGAGGGGATCAAGAGATATGACGTTTGGGCTTCATGAGCCTACATGGAAGTGAGGTTGGACCTTGACAATTTTCATATAAGTGGGCATAAATTCAAAAACACATTTCTCCTTACCCAAATTTGTTGATCTTTAGGTCGATTTTGGTCCTCTCGAAAAGAGGAATTTAATGCAATAATCATCTTCATCAAATGAGTTGTCCAAAGTGGAATTTGGCCCTAGTTGCCAATTTTAACACTCCAACATTGAACAAATCCAAGAACCGATTTGGTCAAAATTGGGGAGACCAATCCTCTCAACAAATCCAAGCTCCAACCTGGTCTTTTACAAGGCTCTAACCTTGAACAAATCTTCAACAAGCCTCAAACCTTCAAAAACTCTTGAAAATGTAGCAAGCAAGGTCTTATGCCTTATGCCTTAGCCAATCAAGATCACGAATTGTCCTCACAAGTTAGACTTCAATTAGGATGAGTTATTTCCAATTTACTGGAACAATCATCAAATTAGAATGCATAGAGTTGGAGGTTCAATTAAGTAGGGTCTTCATCAGTTTTACTACAGAATGAGCTGGCAGTGAGCAGTTCAATTAGAGCGAGTTAGTCTTCAGTCTTGATTGAAGAAAGAGCGAGTTTAGATCTCCAATGTTTATTGGAGAGAGCATGAATTAACAGCTCCAATGATGATTGGAAGGAAAGCGAGTTACACTCTAAGTTAACTTACTATCAAAGCTTGAGTTCTAAATTAAGCTAGGCCTCCTTGCATGGATCGAACTTCACCTATAAAGAGAGGATGAAGGCACAAGTAAATCACGATTGTTTTGTGCACAAAGCTTTGTGACAACACAGAGCTCACGAGTTTGTGAGAGAGCCTTGATTGTGGAGAGCATGGGAATTGTGTCCTTAGAAATTGGAGGCACAAGTAGGCTAGGATTTAGGAGATGGTTGTGCACAAAGAAAGGGAGCTAGGTCCTAAGAAATAGGAGGCAGGAAGTGTGCAAGGATATAGGGGTTTTTCCCTATAAAATAGGAGTTGTTCTACACTAGAGAATAGGGGCTAATGTGCGCTAGGAAATAGGGACCTAATGCGCAAAGATTAAAGAGAAGTGAACAGGTTTTGTAGAGCAAGTCAAGGAGTCAGAAAAGGAACAATTGTGTGTTAGAGGGTCGAGATCAAGCAGGATCAAGGCCATCCAAGATCAATTGTATCAATTGAGAACTATGAGAGAAGCAGAACGCTTTATCAAGAGAGACAAAATGCTTTGTAATAGATTCAATTGCTCCAAGAACAACCAATAAAATAGCCACATCAAGCAAGCAAGTTTTCCCTATTGGGTTTCCCGAGAAAAATAAGTGTCGATTTGTGTGATGTGTTTTTATTTTGTTGCTTATAAGTTGTTAAGAGGCTTTGTATCTTGGTGAAAGTTAACTAGTTTCATTTTTTAGCTATCCATCTAAGTAGTTGCAAAGTTCCATAGAAATTTAACATGGTATCAAAGCAGAGATCAGTATAAAGACTAGCACCAAGTTGATCAGTTAGTGGATCGCGCAGATCAGTCAAGAAAGCTCACGCTAGAGTTTGAAGAGCAAAGTAGAGCAATTCTTTGGATAGTCGAATGGCGTTCCTAGGACTAAGGTCAGATCATGGTTTAGAGGGAGCCTCGAATTTCTATGCATGGAAGGAGCAAATATCAGTGGTGTTGCAAGATAATGGGGTGCTAGAGTTTGTGAAGCAGCAAATAGTACCACCTACAAATGCCCAACATTTGGCTCAGCATAATAAGAATGACACCAAGGAGAGGAGGATCATTCTTAAGGGGATCAAAGACCATATTATTCCTCATCTCTACGAGAAGAAGACAGCATATGAGATGTTTAAGCTTTAAATCCAACCTAGATTTGTATCATGGTTCTAGTGATGCCAAGAAGCTTGCTCTCAAAGAGAAGCTAAGAAGCATATGGATGAGCAAAGGAGAGCCCATCATCACATACCTTTCAAAGTTCACTCAAGTTCGAGATCAGTTAGGTGGTGTGGGCAAGATGGTAGTAGAAAAAGACCTTGTGAGTCTTGCGCTTCTAGGACTCCATAAGTCTTGGTATAGTTTCCGGGATGCAGTGAGTGGCAAAGATAATATTCTCAGTTGGAAAAAGTTAAGGAGTGATTGTGTTCGAGCAAAAATTCAGAGAGGAATGAGAGATGGTGGAGAAGCTCTAGCAGAGGACGAGGAGAACTTTGCCCTGGCGGGCAAAGGTAGCAGAGACAAGGGCAAGAGGGGCCAAAGAGAGGCCGAGTCCAGTCAGAAGGGCGAGAAGAAGAAGAAGGATCTGAGCAAAATCAAGTGCTTCCCTTGCCATGAGTTTGGACACTATGCCACTAAGTGTCCTAATCTGAAGAAATCCAGTAAGGATCATGTAGTTGCATCAACAGAGGCAGATGCGTTTTTTCCCAATTCGAGAAAGATTTCTCATGGATAGCTTGAATGGCAAGTTCAGCAAATAGTAGTGTATGGTGTATTGATACAGGAGCATCGTTCCACATGACCGGGAACAAGAAGTATTTCAGCCACATGAAGGAGAAGGACATGTAGTTTCAGGTTGAGCTAGGAGATGATGGCATGTATGCGACTACAGGAGTTGGTACTGTCAATTTTCAGAGGGAGTTAGGTAATCTCTCCATCTGAGAGATGTCCTCTATATTCCAGGCCTAAAGCAAAATCTTCTTGTTCAAGGAAAATTTTAAGAACCACCCTAAATTTATATGTATAATAAATGGGTGAATCCCCATGATACATAGGAAAAATGGGAGGCGATTTTATCACTAATAATATATATATATATATATATATATATATATATATTGGCGAATCTCTCACCAAATTATATTATCTTGTAAAGTCATGGCGAATCTTTCACTGAATTATAAAATCTTGTAAGATCTTGGAAAATCTTTCACTGAATAATAAAACATATTCATTAAACTATAATATACTAGCATACATGTTTGGAAAAAAGAAACATAATTTTCACTTCCTACAAACAATGTTGCAAGTTTTAGTGTCCATGTTTGTCATGGTAGGAGAGATTAATGTTTTCCCTACCACTTTTGTCAAGCTGCCACTTTTGCCAAACTATCAAATTTCTTTCTTATTCCATAGACTTTGTTAGGCCCCTATACTACTAGTGTAACCCCTTATTATTATTAGTACAACCCCCTTATTATATTGATGTACCCATGTAGTTCCCATATTGTTACTATTGTGCCCCATAGAAGCCCACTATTGTTATTATTATGCCCTTGCATTATTATTGTTATGTAGTCTCTGATTATATAATGACCCCTTAGACTCCTATATATAGAAAGGAGGTCTTTTCATTTGTATCATCGAGGAATTGTTCATTTATGTAATGTAAAGGAGGTTGCCCCCTCGAAGAGGCTGAATTCTAAGGCGTTGATCTATCTTTTCTATCTTTCCTTGAGCT
>APFE030102372.1:59284-91529 GCA_000404065.3 Pinus taeda | reverse complement strand
CAAACTATCGAGATAGAAGGACATATCAAGAAGAAAAATGTTCAAGAAGTGAAAGATCACATCAAGCATCAAGAAATGAATCCGACCATATCTTGTAAAGGATTGGAAGAAATTATCACTCCTCAAACTCTAAAGAAAGAAGGACATATCAAGAAGAAAAAGGCTCAAGTGGTGAAAGATCACATCGTGCATCAACAACAAGTTCTCCAACTTTTAAAAGATAATGCCACTTTGGTGCAAAATCAAACGAAACAACAGGTAGATCAACATCGTAGTGAAAAATGTTTTGATGTAGGTGATTGGGTATTTTTACTGCTACATCTCAAGCAAGCTATTTGTGAGAAGGAAATGTTGGCAATACTACATGTACTTAAAAAATGGCGACCTTACCGAATGGGAAGACACTTCGAGGTAAAAATGGATCATGATAGTCTCATATACTTTTTAGAACAACTATTATCTTTAGAAGAACAGAAAAAAGGTGTCACAAATATGTTGGGTTATGACTTTGACATCATCTATAGAAAATGGAAGCAAACTTTTGTTGCAAATGCACTCTCTAGAAAGGATGAGGATGTGGAAGCATTGTTTTATGCTATTTCTATTATCCAACCAGATTGGATAAACGAAGCAAGGGATGAATCGAAGAAGGATGAAGAAGTATGGCCACTTATAAAAGGTCCTAATTCAAACAATATTGCCAGAAATTGAAGAGGAAGGAAAAATCATATTGGAACCTGGAGCAGTCACAGAACCAAGAACCCGACAGCTACGAAATCAATCAATTTCAGAGTATCTCATCAAGTGGAAGAACTTACCCGCTGAAGATTCCACATTGGAAGACAAGAAGTTTATACAGAAGCATCAAGAACTACTCAAGCGTTGAGGACAACACTTTTTGAAGGAGAGGGGCATGTTAGGCCCCTATACTACTAGGGTAACCCCTTATTATTATTAGTACAACCCCCTTATTATATTGATTGTACCCAATGTAGTGCCCATATTGTTACTATTGTGCCCCATAGAAGCCCACTATTGTTATTATTGTGGCCCTTACATTATTATTGTTATGTAGGCTCTGATTATATAATGACCCCTTAGACTCCTATATATAGAAAAGGAGGTATTTTCATTTGTATCATCGAAGAATTGTTCATTTATGTAATGCAAAGGAGGTTGCCCCCTCGAAGAGGCTGAATTCTAAGGCGTTGATCTATCTTTTCTATCTTTTCTTGAGCTGGTTTCATAACAGACTCCAACTGTGAGATAAAAAAAAAAAAAAAACACATCAAGTTTGTTTACCCCAACACGCCAACAAGTAACAAGCCCCAACTATATAATATAATGAAGTAGTAGGTATCCCAAAGGCCTGAAAGGGATCTAATGGAAAGAAGTGACCGTTGTCAGAAGCCTTCCAATCAATATATATATATGTGTGTGTGTGTGTGTGTGTGTGTGTAGATTTATTATTATTTTAATTGGAAATCTTCAATTAAATAATAAAATTTAATTAAGTCTCTCACAATCTAAATTTCTTATTAGCATAATTCACTACCTTCATACCTTTTTAACAGCGTTGTAACATGTGGATTAATTTCCTTTTTGGTGCACAATCTCCGCCTTTTAGAACAATATGGTGCAGTGACCCAACCCCTACAGATCATTACGACAAACTAAGAATAGCAGAGAAGATGAAAGGTTGTACAAACCAACATATTTTCAAACAACTAATCCAAGATCAATACCTTAACTTTTTCATGAAGATATCATATTGAGAATGTTTAAAAAATGGTGGGAAATCTAGGCAGCAACTATCTCTCTTTTGCGAGGGTGATGCAGAAAGAGTTAAGATTTCATTGTTTTGAATTTTTTTTGTTAAATCAGAAAAACCAATATTAATGGAGATATCTGTATTTTTTTACTAGATTTTTTGAAGTGACTAAATGTTGCTTTAACCATTCACCTTAAGAATTTTTCTACAATATAATTTCCTAAGTCTATTTAATATCTTCATTATTATAAAAACCAACCTATATCCATCTTAACTCCACATCTACCACTCTTAGAGGGATGAAATCTATTTATCCCTCCCAGCACTTGGTAGACTTGGAATTAAGATGGATCTAAGCTGATAGAATTTCCCCTTTAAATAGTCTATGCTCACATGAATACCATGGTATTACCATGGGTTATCATAAACCTGAAGCTTAAAAGCTACTATTAGTAATTTATAAAACTTTAGAAAATTAATAATTGATTTTTATTTTATTTTTTTATTTTAACCAAGTTAAAATGTTTAAGTGACATTAAATTACAAGATCCATCTTTATTCTTGATCTACCAAGCCCCGAGAGGGATCAAATATTTTTTCACTCTATGTTAGTTTGCATATCACGATATTTGATCCAGAGTAAAGATGGATCTATGCTAGTTTAATTCCCCCCTTAAAATAGGTTGCATTCCATGTGAATACCATGGGTCAATACCATGTGCCATCTTTATTTTTATTAATACTAATATTAGGGTTAAAAATGTTTTTTTGCATGGTATTAATAATAATTTGGCCCATAGGCTTCACCTAAATATAACACATTTTTTGAGTGTTCGTAAATATAAGGTGACTTATGGAGTAAATATTAAAAATGTTCTATTTATTTACCATACCTCTCGTTTATTTATATTTTTATTAATTTACCATACCTTTTTTATAAATATGGTATTTGACCCATAGGATTCACTTAAATGAAACCTCGTTTTTTAGCCTTCTTAAATAGAAAGAGGGTTATGGACTAAATATAAAAAGAGGCTTTATTTATTTACCATACCTCTAGTTTATTTGTATTTTTATTTATTTACCATATCTTTGGAGTAAGTATAAAAAGAGCTTTTATTTATTTACCATACCTCCACTGTATTTATATTTTTATTTATAACTATCATAAATACATTTTCTTGAAAATGAGGGTGAATGGAAGATTGTAACTCCTAATTTCAAGGTCTAAATTTATTTTTTTACCCTCTCCCTTAAAATAAAGTGGGCTAACCTCCATACCTAATTTTTTTATAGAATAAATTTGAGTCGATTTGTAACAATGTACTATGATACAAAATATTCGCCCAATAAAAATATAAAACCCCTTAATTTAGCCCAAGGGCGCAAATTCACCCCTAAAATTTTCCATGTTCTTGTTTCAGTAGCTACCCTTGAGGACAAGGGTTATGATGTCATCTTCAACAGAGGTTAGGCTTATCTCCAATACTTAGCTTCTAGACATAAGAAGCACATACATGTGAGGATGAAGAATCTCTACAAGTTTCAGGTAGAGACAGGCGCAGCCTTGAGCGGCAAGGCAAGAAGTGTGCAGAGTAGTGAAGTGATGGTTGAAGAGAGCAGAGCTCTAAGAGAGTCCTTAGAGCAAGAGTAGGTTAGAGTAACTGAAGAAGCTACTCATAAAGGAGCCTCAGCCAATATCTCAGGGTCTCGACGAGTTGGCAGTTGGATCGACCAGCAAGATAATGAGGAGCAGAGCCCAGGGCAAGTGGACGCAGCCACTCTATCAGTTATTCTCGATATAGGGAGAGTTTGAGCAAATTGGGTAGAAGAGTTGTTTAAGGAGGATCATAAGAGAGTTGGACCTCCCAGTACCACCTTCAGCCAAAGTAAGCAACCACAAAGATACACGGGATACATGGCACTTATGACTGACGTGATAGATTCATAGAGCATGGTTGGAAAGAACAGATTTTCAAATCAGATTCTATAGAAGAAAGCAGGGAAGTCTTCTATTTAGGAGGGAGTAGTTGCAACAGCGGAGAATGTGGTAGTGTTGAATCCAGCCATGTGGACGAGGTTCCTCTAAAAGTACCTTCCTCACTAAGAGGGAGTGTTGGAAATGTAGCAAGCAAGGTCTTTTGGCTTGTGCCTTAGCCAGTGAAGACCTCGAATTGTCCTCATGAGTTAGACTTCAGTCAAGATGAGTTATTTCCAGTTTACTGGAATAATCATCAAGTTAACATGCGTAGAGTTGGAGCTTTAGTTAAGTAGAGTCTTCATCAATTTGACTACAGAATGAAGTGGCAGTTAGCAGTTCAGTTAGAGCGAGTTAGTCTTTAGTGTTCACTGAAGGAAGAGTGAGTTAGATCTCCAGTGTTGATTAGAGAGAGCACGAGTTAACAATTATAGTGATGATTGGAAGGAGAGTGAGTAACACTCTCAGTTAACTTGCTATCAGCGCTCGAGTTCTAAATTAAGTTGGGCCTCCTTGCATGGATCAAAGTTCACCTATAAAGAGAGGATGAAAGCACTTTGTGCACAAAGGTTTGTGACAAGACAAAGCTCACAAGTTTGTCAGAGAGCCTTGATTGAGGAGAGCGCGGGAATTGAGTCCTAAGTAATAGAAGGCACAAGTGCGCTAGAATTTAGGAGCTGGTTGTATGCAGAGAAGAGGAGCTAGGTCCTAAGAAATAGGAGGCACGAAGCAAACAAGGATATAGGGACTTTTCCCTATAAAATTGGAGCTGATCTGCGCTAGAGAATAGGTGCTGATGTGCGCTAGGAAGTAGGGACCTAGCGCGCAAGGATTAAGGAGCCTCTAGTGTGCAGAGATCAAGCAGAAGTGAGCAGGTTTTGCAGTGCAAGTCAAGGAGGCAGCAAAGGAACAATTGTATGCTAGAGGACCGAGATCAAGCAAGATCTAGGCCAGCCAAGATCAGTTGTATCAGCTGAGAATTGTGGGAGAAGCAGGATGCTTTCTCAAGAGAGACGGATTGCTTTGTAATAGATTTAATTGCTCCAAAAACAGTCAATAAAATAGCTACATAAAACAAGCAGGTTTTCCCTGTCGGGTTCCCTGAGAAAAATAACCGTGTCATATTGTGTGATGTGTTTTTATTCCGCTGCTTATGAGTTGTTAAGAGGTTATGTATCTTGGTGAAAGTTAATTAGTTTCAGTTTTCAGTTATTCATCTAAGTAATTGATTAGTTTCATGGAAATTTAACAAAAATTTCAAGGATCAAAGAACACTACTTCAAAACATCAAACAGACTTCAACTACCTCTACAAGATATCTCCAAAATAGGTCTACAAAATCCTCTCAAATCTGCTCCAAGAAAGCTTCAGATCTGCTTCAATATGTCTTAAAGGTCGCTTCAACAAAGGCTTTAGGTTCGTACAATTGGAAAGGGCTTGGAGTCCTCTACAAGCTTATGTAATTATCCTCGAGTTGGTGTTTCCTTTGACATCAATAACAAATATTCTTCCAACACAGAGCTGTCGCAGCGAAGCTGGGGGAATCACACTCCACAATGTGGATCAGCTGTCCAACACCAAACAGTTTTTCTCAGACAAGAGCTCAGCGTTGTCCACAGCAGAAGGCCTCACTCAGCACTCACCAATACACACCAGGGATGCAACTGAAGAAAACAAAGAAGTAGCGAGAAGCCTTCCTAACCCCATCCATACTCAGATATGCTATGTCTCTTCACACCTAGGTATTTTTGTTTACAGTTGTATTGGAAGCTGCCTGTAAATGGCCATATCAGAACAGAATTGTTGGCCTTTTGACCTAGAGCTCTCTGGCAGAAAGCCATTTTAGTACAACTCTACTGTGAACATTTGCTACAGCCTCTTTTATCAATATAAATTTCCCAGTTTCTTGTTAATAAAAGGAACTTGTGACCAAGGTATCATCCCCTGACATTTTCTGTTTAACATATGTCTAACATAAGTAGTACATTCAGAGCTCATACAGAGATAGATATCATAGAACTTTTAAATAGACACCTTTCATTGTTCTATTCTGATATGGAACATTTCAGAATATTATTAACCTTGTGCTTTTAGATTTCTCTGATGTCAAAGGGGCATATTCCTTTATTATCTCTTGATAATATTCACCATCAGATCACTTATATTTGATCATCTACAAAAATTGCAGAGTTACGTAAGAGGATATTTATTAGCAGTGTTTTTCGTGGTCATCCCAAATTTTGTATTGCCACTAGATGCTTCATATATTTTGTGGCTATTGTTGATGCAAGTGTTAAACATTAATGTTGGGGCATTTATTAGGTGAAAACTATTTTGGTGTGCTATAATTTCAGCATTCTGACACCCAGTGAGCGACACTTCAAAGTTAACAGACAAGACAAGGAGATTAGCAAAAAAAATACCTAAAACAATCTTGAGCAGTTTGAACTTAACAGACAAGAGAAGGTGCTTAGAAAAAAAATACCTACAAACAATCTTGAGCAATTAAATGCTCCCACTACATGGGAACATGCTAAATTTTGTTAGACTCAGATGGCCTTTATCTGAAATGAGGAAAAAGTTGAGACCAGCAGCCAAGCATGTCCCATAGATAGGCATGAGAATTCCATACCACCTCAAGCACCCAAACTAGTTCAAGTGTTAAGTCACATTATAAAATGACAAATTTTGCATAAAGTCCACAATATAAACATTCAGGTGACAGATTAGCATTGATTGATTATCTATTCCAACATGACAGATAGGCCACAGACACTACAGAAAAATGATAAGATCTGTCTGTGGATTAACATCATAAAGTATGGCGACTCTGATGTAGGCATATACATGCACCACTTTTATAAGCACTGGAATTTTCAAGCAGCACAGAATTATGAATAATTTCTTGAGCTACGAATGGCATAAAAAGGGTGAAAAGCCGAGGGCTATACTAAACAAAAGTCCAACTGCTGAATAAAGATAATTTTTTACTATAAAATTAGGCTTCCAGAAACTTAGATCTCAAAATAAACTAATATTCAAAGACAGCACCAATACAAAAGGCTCTACCAGGCAAATATAATAGAAAGGTCCAATGCTACATCTGAATAAATAGAAACACAAAGTTGAAGTTGAGGAAGGGAACTCACCAACAACTTCACCAGTTTTCAATCCGAGAAACTCAATGACAGTCTGATGCTAATTCCTACTATCAGGCATTAACTTAAGATAAAACAAGAGAACCTAATTGTTCATGTGTGTCCCTGGAAACAATTTACAAAAAATTATTCCAATATTGATTAAGTTGGCCCAATAAGATATAAATGCCCAAGGGTTTGGCACAAAAGGGGAGCACTATTGACTTTCTCACCATTGACCAAGGTTCCACTGGCATGAGGGCTTTCTTTAGCACCTTAAGGTAGCAATGCCTGGAGGTAATGGTTGAACATGTCGCATTTGCAGCACCACCTGAACACACATATATATGGACCAACATCCAACCCCATGTTCACTTTAAGACTTATCAAAGATATATTTACCCAGGACATTAAGATATGCAGACACTCAGAAGTAGTGGCATACATGGCACATATATGTGAAACAAAACCCAGCCCCAAGGGTTAGCTCAATTGGTTGATTCTCTTGTGCAAAAGTTCACAGAGGTCTTGAGATCAAATCCTATCAAGTCAATTTTATTTACTGGACAGTATTTCAGCCTGCAGTTATTGTCATCCTCCATCCGGAAAAATTTAGGGTAGAAGGGTGAATTCCCCTGGGACTAGCAAGATAGTAGAAAAGAAAAAACACAACTTATGAAATCCGTGGCCAACAGATATTTAGATTTTCTTCTAGAATTACCCTTAGTTGGTTTCAAGATTCTGACTCTGAAACTAAAGTTTTTTTTTTTGTAGGGGTGGGATGCTTCAAAAAACATACTTCAAGAGCTGCACCACAAATAATGGTCTTCCTCGTGCTTAAGACCCAAAAACACCCGAGACTAGCCCCCTGCCTCATTCCCTTACAACTCATGCCATGCCAGTGGGACAAAACACAGCAAGAACGAAACCCTTACTCAGGTGCACTGCGTATAACTCTCACTCTATACAATTACAACCTCACCGGTGACATGTCAATGTTTATGCTAACCTATTTTAAAAAGTCATAACATCCGCTTGTAAAAGTTCTACTAGCTCACCTTTGTTTTAGCCTTAAAAGCGTGCAGGCAGTGGTAACTCACTCAAATCTTTTTCTATTTTTACGCTTTACAATGGGAGCTTACTCATTTTCTTTCAAAAAAAATATGGGACAGGTTCAATATCGCGATTAAATGGGGACAGTTGCCAGCTTCGTTGATTACCATGGATTTTGAATACAGCATCCACATGAAACCATTCACTTTGGTAAAAGACTTGCAACAGAATATATTTGAATTTATAAACAAATAACAGAGATCACAAATCATAGAGGTTTTTTAAAAATAGAAAAACTTTACCTTACACGCCCACGAGGGAGATGTTGAATTGAGGGTCGGTGTATTCTCCCAAATCCTAACAGTCTTGTCACCACTGCAAGAGGCCAGCATAGATGGAGCTCCATCAATTCCAGTGACAGGATTCCACGCCACCGCCCACACAGTGTCAGTATGCCCCTGCAACTCTTGAACCTCCCTTAGGTGCAAAGACTCATCCAAATTATTTTCCGATTGCATATCTGTTCCGGATGAGCCGACACCCGATATGATTAGGGTTTGTCTTATCCCTTGGACGGAAGAGGTGAACTAATAGGCTTTTATTATGAACGACGCGGTAAACTGATCTTGACAGTGTTTGGCACCAAAATTATTATGATCAAAATCTTAAGCAGGAGAATCCGCAATGATTGAAATATGTGTAGACCTCAAACCCAACTACAGAAAGCGAGTACCTAGAGAGTTACAGGGGAACCCTAAACTCCTCTAGCTAGAAACCAAAATTACGACATCTCCAAGAAATAATCAAACCAGAGACCTTATAGAAGGACTGATATAATATGCCGGTATGCTCTTGAAAGACATTTGAGTGACGTCTTAAATGACATAGGACAGAAGATGAAGTGGGTATGGTCCAAAAAAGTAAATTAGCATGTGGGTGTGATGAAAATGAAGTTTTCAGACTAAATGATGAGAATGGAGATGAGAAAGTGGGATGTTCATGGGAACAAAAGGTGGGTGAAAGAGAGTAGATGGTCTGGCCAATACTGGAATTTAATTGAATAGAACAACCCTTTTATATCGTACTTGTTGGACGAGCAGACTTGAGTTCTGATTTCACAAAGGCCAAAATCCTTTCAATTGACAGTGCCTGGGTCATCCTCTTCAACAGGTAGAGAACAAAGAAAAGAAGAAAGTTATGAAGTCTTCAAATATTTACTTCCAATAAATAGCACTTCCAACGCTCTATTGTATCCCACATTCAATTAGTTTTTTTTTTTTCACCAGTTTGACCATTTCCGGTTAAAGTCACCTATCGTTTTCCACAACTCAATTTTCAATAAATTTTTTGGCATGTTTCAAGAAAATTATTATTTGCATGATTCCGTAGTTTGTTCAAACTCTTTCCTTATTGTTTAAGCCCTTTCATTACAATTCCATTTCCTCTTATTTAAGCCCTTTCGTTACAATTCCATTTAAGGGGGGGAAATTATCAATATGATCATGGTAACCTAGTTTGCTTAAACTCCTTCCCTCTTGTTTAAGCCTTTTCGTTCCAATTCCGTTTAAGAAGGGAAAAAATTATCAATGTGATCATGGTAAAGTAGGATAGGGAAAAGGGTTTATAATGTTTTGTGGTTTAAAAAAGGAGTGGTGTGTGATTTAAAAAAAAATAATCATTGTGTTTATGTTATGGCAGTGGTTTGTAAGTTTTTGTTTTATTTTTAATAAAAGTAAAAATGTTTGGAAATGCTATTTTGAATGAATGTGTATAAGTTTTTTTTTTTTTTTTTTTTAATGTATAAAGGTTTGGGAGTGTGATTTTGAATTTTAAAATTAAAGATGTTTAAGTGATTTTTTAAGAAGAAAAAAATAATATTTTGTGGTTTAATTTAAATTTTAATGATGTGATTATTCTGAAAGCCATTTATTTAGAGATAATGTATTCATAATTTAATGGGAATGGTAATAGAATATGTGTTTTTTGTTGGCATTATGGCACAGGTTTGGAGCCATGGCACAGGTGTTGTCCTTGATGGCAACTCTCTTTGGTAATAGATCTCAGTTCAGGCTTTCAGAATGAAGGAAAAGACATATACGCAGGTTCATCTAGACGAAGACGCGTATACACGCGGGTTGGACGTTACAAAGGCGCGTATGCGTATACACGCACTTTCACGCAAAGAAAAGCGCGTATATGTTGGAGAACTTACCTTTGGTCTGTGGCAGTTAGTCCTTGGTATTTGAACATATGGTTTTGGACCATGGTACTTCGTCAGAAGTGTTGATCCCAAGTATTGGGTCCGTGGTATTGGTTTATTATGATTTTGGACTGTGGTATTGTGGAAGGCCTAAGTCTATAAAAGAGGAAGGAGATCATGTGGCAAATGATCATCTGAATTATTATTGAATATCTGATAAAGTGATAGATCGGGGATACTGGTAATTGGGTTATGGTGCAGATCTGGATCTGAATGAAGGAGGAACCTTAGCGCAAAGAGAAGGATAAGTTCTATTGATGGGTCATAATCTTTAAGCTTGAATGATAGTATCTTTGTATGATTTTGGTATGTTATATGTGGCGATTACTTGATCTATAACACTAATAATATGGGTTAATTAGTGTTTGAATATCTGAAAGAGCGAATTATCCTTTATAGATTTGTACGCAGGTTCAGTGCAGCGAAGGCGCGTATACACGCTGGTTCAGTGAATGAAAACAGCGTATACGCAGGTTGTTCCAAACACAAAAGCGTATGCACGCATGTTGCAGGTTATTGAAATAGCATATATCTTCTAACTGCTTCTATTTATTGCTGTTGTGTTTTGGGTTCAGATTTTGGTGTGTGATTTCTGTTACTGTGTTTTGGGTACAGCTATTAGAGAAGTATCTATTTGATTCAGATCTAATTGGTGAAAAGGAGATTGGTTGATGCAGAAATTCTTGATGATTGATTAATGTTCATGGATCCTGTCTGAAAATTTATGAAACGTGGTCCCTGGAAGAAAGAGAAGGTTGTAGCCTTCTGTAGGCCAGCACCTACGTACTAGTATCTTGGCTAGTGCAAGAGCTAAAGGGGGTTGTAGCTCCCTTCCAAA
The DNA here is from genome assembly GCA_000404065.3 of Pinus taeda. Classification (NCBI taxonomy): domain Eukaryota; kingdom Viridiplantae; phylum Streptophyta; class Pinopsida; order Pinales; family Pinaceae; genus Pinus; species Pinus taeda. The sequence continues at coordinate 80,492 of APFE030102372.1, read as the reverse complement.
AGAAGCGGGAGAACGAGAGAGGGTTGTAGCTCTCTGCAGGTTGCAGCCTGCGTACTGGTAAAGGACTGCACCAGTACATTGTAAAATAAGTTTCTAATTTAAAAGAAGATAGAGACGATTTGCAACAGGTGGTTTTCACCCACATTGGGTTTCCACTTTATATCTTATGTTCTTATGTGTGACTGTCTTTCTGCTCTGTTTTACTGTTTCTGGTTACTGGTTATTTGATTCTAAAACACAGATCAGAAAGATAAAGTAAATTAAAAGTTTGCTTTGTATACACGGGTTTCCTTCTGCATAGTTGCGTATATACGTGGGTTTAATTAACTGAAGTAGTGTATATCATTTGATTTAGAAAAAGGAATATTTTACTTGATAATACTGATTCAACGCCCTCCCCCCCCCCCCTCAGTACTATTCCCAACATTTTTGTGTTATTTTTAATACAAGTTGATATATATAGAGAGAGCGTATTTTTAGATAGATATATTAAATATTAATTAATGTACAATTTATGAAATATTCTTTATATGAAATTTGAAAAGAAAACACTTTTAGATAGATAGATTAAACATTGTATTTATATGAAATTAGAAAAGAAAACACTTTTAGATAGATAGATAGATTGAATATTATTTAAGTGTGATTTATGAAAGATTGTTTAAAAATGGTATATATAGAGAGAGGAGTGTAAGTTTTATATATCAATGAGACAATGTCATATATTAATATGTAAAGTTTTTGCTTTTGTATGAAAAAGGTGTAAAGTTGGCATCTTTATTGTTAGAGTCAATATTTGTACCATTTTGATGTGGAGTTGGAATCAATAGTTTCAAATTAATCAATGAAAAACAAATGATTCATCTCAAAAGCTATGTTGGTACAAATAATTATTTTATATGTGTGACTTTGAAAATAAAAGTGGGGCATATGGCTACTCAGGAACAAGGTTATCTTCAAAAATGATAGTATATGCATTCTCCATCAATCTTCCAAGAATGTTTCTCTCTTTAGGGAGTACCTCTCACTTCAAATCAGAAAAAGCCCAAGAAGGATTCAATACCATGTTATCTTCCTTGATATACCTATTGGATTTTCCAATGGAGTTGTGCTAGGGAAAAATTGTGGACGAGGGGGAATCGATTAAGTTGTCTGGGAACAGATCGATACTTTTCAGAATAGGCCTTGGAAATGGGACTAACATCAAAGCATAACTAATAGCAGTTTAGGCCCTTATGATTTTAGCGAAGCTAAAAAACATTAAATGCATCCAAATTCTTGTTGACTCTAAGTGTGTTATTGATTGGTTGATATGTAATGCCAAATTGGAGGTCCTAAATCTTGCTGCCTAAAAACACAGAATTGAAGAAACAAAAAACCACTTTCAAGAGATCAAGTTCCAACATATATACATATAATTTAATAAAACTGCAGATAGACTTTCAAAAAGTGCTTTATCATTAGACCCAGGTACCATCCTCTATGAGGAACTTGACAGTTGTTGTGTCCAAGGTGTTCATTCAATTCCTATAGACTTCATGTTTTAACTTTGAAATCCCTACACATTCATTGGCAACCGCATCTTTCAATACTCCAAATCAAGTTTGACCTAAATTATCAGCATTGTAGGCTCCACGTTTTCTATCTCACTGAATATTCAAAATTTTCACAACCTTATTAAAGACTCGTTATAGAAAATTTATTTCCATAGTACAATAGATTTTACAGATGATGTATCTCTTAGTAATATTTGGTAAGTTTATGTTAGATGTAGATCTTTGTCCTCTTTAGACAGATATGAATTTATATAGAGTTGTGTTGCTTCTCTAGTAGCTTTTTGTTAAATATAGATCTTTGTCCTCTTCAAACATATATGAATTTATATATAGTTGTGTTGCTTCTCTAGCAGCGATCTATAAAGAGTTGGAAAGTCATATTACAATGATGGGAATGTAATTTTTTGTATTCGTATGAATAACAAAAAAGTAACATTTCATTGTGAAAAAAAAAGGTGGTGACTAGTCAATCATGAATCCATGAAAGCCATGAATTTTCCTTTAAGGGAGATATATGTGCAAACAACATAAAGACATGTTTAAGTAATAAGACCAAAGCAAAATGTAATTTGTAGATTATTAACATAATGTGAATTATATAGCTTGTATATATTATAAAGACTAGTGTGAATACCATGGATGTACAAACTTAACTGGTTGTAAACTAAAGAGTGTTTATTCTTAGTTGAAGGATAGAGACTAAAGGATAACAAAAGGTCAACATGCACATTGCTTCTTGGATAAATTTGGGTAACATTAATTTTGAAGTGGCAATTAAAGGAAAATTAGTGATTTGAGACAATGAAAGAAGAATTTAAAAAATAAAAAATAAAATAAAATAAAATAATTCATAAAAAACTAAAGTGAAAGATTTAATAAAGATAATTAAATTATGTAATCTAACTTGGCTATCATAATATAGAAGTGGAAGGATATTTAAATTTACCATTAACATACTCTAGAACAAGGGTAAGGAATATTTGTGGTACCTTAAATAAAATTGACTAGCTTAAATATGCAACAACAAATAGGAATGTGATCTATAAGCACACCAGAAGAGTCACTCAAGTTAGTTAATGTGTATTTGATACACGTGTTGAATCCATGATTATTGATGTTGATGAGGACATTAGGGAATCTATCAAGTGGGAAGTTCTCTTGAACCCTTTTTTTTCTAAGCAAGCAAATTTTCATTAGATTACTGAGAATTTACATAGAGTACAGGTATGTAGAAACATTGACGGACCGTGTCTGAATTGAATATGTTCAAGAAACAAAAAATAAAAATAAAAAATTCTAACCGAGAGTTAGCTTAGGGGTGATCATCTGCCCTTAGGTGGGAAACCAAATGGTCTCCCTGAGTGTCATGAGACTAGTTTTTACCATGAAAAGACCATATAATCATGTAAACAAGACAACACAACAATAGAGACTAAGGAGGCCTTTCTTGGTGATTAATGACAATCCAAGTCATGCTGAGAATTACTTGAAGGGATCATCCTTACCTTACGGCAACAATGGTGGTCTTTCCCATTCAACAAGTGTCCCTCAAGTCTCGATGTTGGCATGTTGTTGTAGTATCTCTTCCATCGGATCGTCTATTGTTACAAAGACCCCAACTTCTCAAGACAGGGCGGCTTTGCACCTTGAAAGATTGAATCTAGGGGACTTGAAGAAGAGGGCTTTGAGTTGTCTGGGGAGTTGGAGGAAGCAGGAGGCAGGGGTGGTGGAGGGAACCGAATTCCCATAGCACCAACCAAGACATGCAGAGTTGACCGAGCTTGAACTAGATGGAAATCTAAATTGATAATTAAACCCTTTACAATACACAAAACTTCTTCCTAGTCCCTCAAGTGTTGACCAAGCAAATTTCTAACTACCCAATGACCATCCCCTGTATTTATTTTTTGTTATACTTCCATAGTAACAACCATTCGCATGAAGTGTTGTGGAAGGTCCTCGTCGAACTGGTATGCTCCTTGACCATGTCATAGAGGAGAATCCTGACGACCCCTTCCTCTCCCTCCTCTCCTAGAGCAACCGTGTTCACCAACCATGTCTTTCAAGTGAGAATTGACCCTTTTGTCACCTCCAAGCTTCGTGTCTTCCTCAAATCTGCAAATGCTAGAATGAACTATGACTTGTAGAGTAAAGTCGATCTCCACATCCCAAGTTGGTATTGAATGTGAGATCCTTAACGTTCAAGCACCCCATCCCATGCAATGAATGGAGTCAGTAAGAATGGTAGATGGGGTGCACCACCATTCTCCAACTTTAAATGTGTTAGAGTGAGCTAGCATGGGAGCAATCATTATCGTCGGTCATCATTGGAGCACCTAAATCTAAGGTGATTTTAAACCCTTGTGTTAATGTCTAAGCTATTTTTTTCTTAAAGGTGGTCACCTTACCTTATCCCCCTTCTTCATCATTTTCTCCCATATCATGTTCATGGCACATTCAATTTTCAACCTCTTGAAAATCCTAGAAAGTGATGTTAATCCCAGTTGGGATTTTATCAAACTACATCTAGACACAAGGTGTTCAGAGTGCATTGCACATCAATTAAACACCCAAACACTCCAATTCTAAAGAATAAACACAATGGATGAAATTATTCATAAAACAGTTAACAATCTATGTTAAATGGAAAAATATTGAAGTCTCGTGGTCCTAGTCTTGATGGAATTTCCTCCTTGCTTCAAAAAATTAATTTATTGGGCTCGCTAATCTCATTCTTAGCTAATATTTTACACCTTTATGATGATTCACAAATTCAAGACAAAACTTAGAACAAAAGTTGCACGATGTTGAGTTGCATTTAATTCTTCTTCTCTACTCCTCTCTTCTTTCCTTAGTTTCTCTTTTCTTTAGGAGTAATAATATTTTTCTCCATTCTCTTGAAATTAACCAGTGTCTTTTCCAATCCTCCTTCTCATGCAAGCTCACCTACCTTCTTAATTAAAGCTTATCATCAATAAATAAAGCAAATGTTGATGTGGATGGCTAAGCTCCCATAAAGATTATCACATAAAAATCCATTTGGAGGGGAAGATTGCATTAGAGTTGAAAATTGGAGATCCCCATGAAGCTACAACCATTAGATCATCAAAAAGAGGATGGATGGTCCTGACTTAATAAACCTTTTGGTTGTTGGATGATCATAGATGACATGATGGTCAATGGGTTAGTTTAGAAATTAATGTGTAGATTCAATATTGCTCATGAAATTTACTAAATCATAAGACTTGAAGCTACTCTACTCATTTGAGAAAGTTAATTCACCATCTGAAACAAGAATCATAGGCATGCAAAAGGAAACATCACACATGCACACAGATTTATCTAGGGGAAAGCAACTGCTCAAAACCCCTTACTATCTATATTACATTAATCAAAGAATAGAGAAGAAATACAATGCTTGCTCAAGCCTGAGCATACCTTGCAAGTGTATAGTCTATCCCTCTGCCTAACTGACTGAACTTGGCCTAACACTTAGCCAATTTCAAGCCTTCCCAAGCTCTTATTTCCTTGAGTTGTTCCCTTCGGAAATTGCCCCTATTTTTTAGGAATTTCACACCAAGGAATTGCGCAATAGCCTTAGGTAAATCTCTGACCGCATGCACCACCTATAGACATGGGAATATGCTACAATTGATATTACATTGCCTTGGAATCTCCATCTCAACTGGGTAACTCACATTCTTTGCATGCAACAATTATTTTGGGTTGATTGATCAGTTAGCTAGTTGATTACTCAATGTGGTTGAAGTTCCACATCCACAACTTGATCTCCACTAGTTCTTTCGAAAGTTAGAACTAGTTAAACTGATAATAACTTAAATTCATTGAAACGGATTGCTACAAATTAGCAATCAATCATGTAGAATTGAACTCAAGTGTCTCCAACTCGAATTTACTGAGGTAATTGAATGACAAGAGCCATGTAACCTCATTTAACTACCTCCAAGCATTATGTTGAAATAAAATATTGATTTTTAATCTAGTTTGACCAAGGCAAAGTCAAAACTAGATTTTATTGTTGCATGTTCAACACTCCCTCACAGCAAGAAAGGGATTATTAGATATCCCAATCTTGCTTCTATGGAACTCGAATGTGCCTCTTGACAAAGCCTTTGTCAAAATATATGCATCGTGTTCCTTTATTGGAATGTACTGCAACAACATAATCTACCTCTACACACAATCATGTAGATGGTGATAGTGCATGTCGATATGCTTGGATCAATCATGAAATATAAGATTCTTAAAGAGTTTGATACAACTCTAATTGTCACAGTAAATCATAGTAGGATCCAACATCTAACCATTTAACCCAACAAGAATCTTTCTCATCGAGATAGCCTCACATGATGCTTGACTTGCAGCCATGTACTTTGCTTCTGTTGAGCTGAGTGCCACAGATCTCTGCTTCCTGTTGTACCAAGAAATTGTTGTTGACCCAACACTGAAAATTCCTCCTAGAGTGTTCTTCCTGTCTAATGGACTCTCCGCCCAATCTGTATTTGTATACGAAAGACCAAATTGAGTGGTGCCTCTGAGGTATATCAACACATGCTTTGCTGCCTTCCAACACACTTTGGTTAACTTGACCATTGCTTGACTAAGTTGGTTAACTGCATAAAACACGTATGGTCATGTCTTCACCAAATACATAAGTGAATCCACCAGTTGCCTGAAAATGGTAGCCTCCACTACTTCACTTGATGTAGCATCCTCGTTCCTCCAGTTTCCTGCTAGAGGAGTCTCCATGGGTTTGCACCTATCCATGCGGAACCTCTGAAGTATCTCATTGGCATACTTTTCCTAAGAGAAAAATAGTTCCCTGTCTCCTTTCCACCAATCCAAGAAAGTAATGCACGAGGCCCATGTCCATCATCTCGAACTCTCTTGCAAGGTCCTCCTTACAAGATCTAATCAGTTGCTCATCGCCAGTAAGGATCAATTCATCAACATATAACACAACAATCAATCATTTACCTTCTAAAATACTGAGATAAAGGTTTGCATCTGCTTCAGTTTCGGTCAAGCCCAAACCGGTGAGATAATTATTGATCCTGGTATTCCAAGCACAGGGTGCTTGCTTGAGTCCATACAATGCTCGCTTGAGTCTGCACATATGCGACTCTCTGTCAAAGGTCTCAAACCCCTCTGGTTGCTCAGTATACACCTCCTCCTCGATAACTTCATTGAGAATGTTGTCTTTACATCCATCTAGTGGATCTTCCACCCCATTTGCACTGACAATGCTAAAATTAACCTGATGGATGAGTACCTTGATACTGGAGCAAAGGTCTCCTCATCGTTAATTCCCTCAACCTAAGAGAACCACTTGGCCACAAATTTGGCCTTGTGTTTCTCTATGCTTTCATTTGCTGCATGATTTACCTTGTAGATCCATCTCGAACCAACCACTCATTTGTTTATTGGTCTTGGGACCACTTCCCAAGCATTGTTTCTAATAATGGAATCATATTCCTCTACGATAGCATCAACTAATATCGGTTGCTCTACAACTTCCTTAAATGAGGATGACTCAGTCTCTATAAGGTCACTTATTAGAGCCATGTAGCTAGTGTACCAATCCAGTGACCTCCTCTTTCTGCGTTGTGATCTAGGTGCTCCCACATTCTCTCTAGCATCTTGTAATAATTTGTTAGCTTCCCTGATTCACTTCCTCCCTTCTTTGGATGCCTCTGCTTGAGTGGATGTCTCCACTCTCTGCTCCTCTACTTGTGGTTACTCCACAACTTCCTGAGGTTCTTCCTTTGGATCCAAAATCTCTTGATCAAGCTACAACTGAATCTCCCTCTCAAGAGAACACCTCATTTCATTCTCCTCATCAAATTTCACATCCCTTCTGACCACTATCATCCTGAGAGACAACAAGTACACACGATAGTTGTGAGGTGTGTCTATGTACCCCACAAATATGTCCAACTCTACTATCGACTCTATCTTTTTCCTTGCTTCCTTGGAAACATGGCAGTAAATTGATGATCTAAAGATCTTGAAGTGTGTTATGGAACCAACTCACAAATAGATAGATCAATGACCTAAAAATTATCCTCTTCGAGGGGAAACCTCCTTTACATTACACAAATGAACAATTCTTTGATGATACAAATGACAAGACCTCCTTTGTATATATAGGAGTCTAAGGGGTCACAATATAATCAGAGCCTACATAACAATAATAATGCAAGGGAACAACAATAACAATATTGGGCTTCTATGATGCACAACAATAACAATATAGGGGCTACATGGGCACAACAACAATAATAAGGGGGATACACTAGTATTATAGGGACCTAGCATGTCCCTCTCCTTAAGAGGAAGTGTTGTCGTCAATGCTTGAGTAGTTTTGGATGCTTCTGTATAAAATTCTCTTCTTCCCATGTGGAATATTCAACGGGCAAGTTCTTCCACTTAATGAGATACTCTGAAATTGATCGATTTTGTAGTTGTCGGGTTCTTGTTTCCGTGACTGCTTCAGGCTCAAATATGATTTTTCCTTCTTCATCAAGTTCTGACAACATTGTTTGAATTGGAAGCTTGTCTCCAATAACCTTCTTTAAGCATGAAACATGGAAAATTGGGTGTACTCAGGAAGTTGTAGGCAACTCCAATTTGTATGCCATAGTACAAATCTTTTGCAACACCTTGTAAGGACCGTAATACTTGGGTGATAATTGATTATCCTCCTTAGCTTACTTGAGAGACATTTGTTTGTATGGTTGTAGCCGTAAAAATACTCAGTCACCTACTTCAAAACTTCTTTCACTGTGATGCTGATCTGCCTATTGTTTCATTTGATTTTGAGCTAGAGTGAGGTTATCCTTTAAGAGTTGGAGAACTTGTCGTTGATGCTCGATGTGATCTTCTATTGCTTAAACCTTATAATTTTCTCTTAAAGATGATGTGATGGATGGTGGATGATATTCATAAAGTGCGATAAATAGGGTCATTTTTGTTGTAGTATGGAAGGAAGTGTTATATCACCATTCAACTAGAGGTAACCATTTGACCCATTGTATTTGTTTATCAGATACAAAACAACGAATATATCCTTCCAAACATTTCTTCACTATCTCAGTTTGTCCATCATAATGAGGATGATAAGATGAGCTATGAGCTAATTGAGTACCAAGACAAGAAACTGATTTCATCCGAAAATTTCCAGTGAAAATGGGATCTCTATCACTTACTATAATCTTTGGATTTCCATGAAGCTTTTGAATTGTTTCCATAAATGCAGTAGCAACTGTATTGGTTTTAAAAGGATGGGATAATGCACAAAAGCATGCATACTTGATAAGTTTATGAATGTAGAAATTCCTTATATATTCAAACTATTAATTATAATATGCTAAAACAATAGACTTGAATCTACTCTACTCATCAGGGAAAAAAATAAACGATTGATGAAATCACGAAGCATATAAGAGAAAGAATTCAATCACACATAACACAATGATTTTTTGGGGAAAGTCACAACTAAAAACCCATGCTATCTGTATATTGCATTAATTAGAAAATATGAGAAGATTACAATGCTTTTCACAAGCCCAAGCAACCTCTGCATTATCTCTATCTATCTCATTGCTTCACATACAAGCTTAAGCCAATACTTAGCCAAATTTTTTTGCCTGCCAAGCTCCTATTTCCTTGCATTATTCCCTTGATAATTAGCCCATATTTAATTGGGAAGTTCCACAATTATGAATTGCATAATCCTCATAGGCCTTCCTCTGATTGCATGCACCACTTGTACAATTCGGATGATTATACAACTGATATTACATTGTCCCTAAACTCTAATCTCAACTCGGTCTTTCTCTAATATGACATGAATGAGTTGATTATGAGTGAATCTTCAATTTATTGATCATTGTATGTTACACCCCACTACTTCAGGTTACACCCCACTACCGCAGGTTACACCCCACTACAGTAAGTTACACCCCACTATAGTAAGTTAAACCCCACTACAGTAAGTTACACCCCACTGTTGTTGGTTACACCTCACTACTGGATCTCCCACTAATTCCTCCATCAGTTGGAACTAGTTTAATTGACTTTAACTAAGTTGGACTAAATTAAATAATTACAACTCAAAATAAACTCAACTAGTGCTCCTAGTTGTAGGAGACACTCTACATGACTCTATTTAGACCCCTTAACTCAAATTAACTGAGCTAAATAACTCAAAATAACTTAGTTAACTATTACAAGTTTCCATTAGATGTAGAACTACAATTTTAATTCCCAATTTTAATTCAAGGACAAATTAATTTAGGATTTTATTGTTGCATTTTCAACAATCAACTACTACCATGGTGACACTCTTTCCTTCATACTTGGGTAAACTTGTGATAAAATCATTGAGACCTCGTCCTAAAGCTGACTTGGAATGGCTAAAGGTTGTAACAGGCCCGAGGTCTTAATTGTCTCAACTTTATTTTGTTGGCAAACCAAATATTTTGCTACAAACATCTGAATATCATATTTAAGGCCATCCCAAAAAAACTCCTTCTTGACCCTATAGTAAGTTTTAAAAATCCCGAGTGCCTTCCTAAGGGAGAGGTGTGCAATTCCAAAATAATATTTTGCTTGAGTTGGGAATTCTTAGAAAGATACAAGCGGTCTTTGTACCGTAACGAATCATTTTTCCAACTAAATGTATAAGATGTATTGGGATCTTGTTGCAACTTTTGAATGAGGGACCACACCTCTTCATCATTCTTCCATTCATCCCTTGATTCAGTTATCCACTCAGGTTGGATAATACAAATGGCACAAAGCAATGCTTCCACATCCTCATCCTTTCTTGAGAGTGCATTAGCAACAACATTTTGCTTCCCTTTTTTGTAGATGATTTCAATGTCATAACCCAACATCTTTGTCACCCATTTTTGTTGCTCTTTTGAAGATAATCTTTGTTCCAAAAAGTATTTAAGACTATCATGAATTGTTTTTACCTTGAAGTGTCTTCCCATTAGGTAAGATCATTATTACTTTAGTTCATGTAGTATTGTCAACATTTCCTTCTCATATAGGTTTGTGTAAACACTTTCCTTTGATTGGACAACTTTCAAAAGCAATGGATCTTCCTGCTTGCATTAAAACAACACCAATTCCATTACCTGAAGCATCACATTACACAATAAAAGTTTTTGTGAAGTCTAGCATAGCTAAGACTGGTCCTTGGTACATTGCCTCTTTAAGATGTTCAAAGGCCTTCAGTGCTTCTGGAGTCCAACAAAATGCATCTTTCTTTAGTAATAATGTTAGAGGTGTTGTTATTCTCCCATAATTCTTAACAAACTTGCGATAATACATCGTTAACCCGAGAAATCCTTGAATATGCTTTATGGTTGTGGGGATTTTCCATTCCTTAATGGATTTAATTTTGTTAGGGTCTACCTTAACACACTCATGAGATACAATATGACCCAAATATTCCACCTCCTGTACTAAAAAGAAACATTTGGAGGTGTTTACATATAGTTATTTCTCCTCCAATAGTTTGAGCACCCTGTCAACATGTTGAACATGATCCTTCCAAGACTTGTTGTAGATTAGTATATCATCAAAAAATACTATCACAAATTTTCTAAGGAAGGGTTTGAAAATGGAATTCATAAAACCTTGAAATGTGGAAGGTGCATTAGTGAGGCCAAAAGGCATGACCAAAAATTCATAATGATCCTCAGGAGTTCTGAATGTTGTTTTTGGAATGTCATCAGTCCTCATTATAATTTGATGACATCCTGAGCGAAGATCTAGCTTGGTGAAGTAAATTGCTCCATGTAATTCATCCAACAAATCATCAATGACAGGAATGGGAAATTTATCTTCAATAGTGAGCTTGTTGAGCTCCCTATAAGCTGGACACATACGCCATGATCCATCCTTCTTGTGCACCAATACTACTAGAGCAGAGAAAGAACTTTGACTAGGTTGAATTATACCAGACTCTAGCATTTATGCAACCATACATTCAATTTCACTCTTTTGGGAATAAGGATATATATAAGGCCTAATGTTTGAAGGAGCACTTCTTGGAATCAAGTGAATCGCATGATCATGATCACAAATAGGTGGGAGGCCTTTGGGAGTCCCAAACACCTTGGAATGATTGTCCAATACTTTTTGGAGATCTGGAGAAATAGATGATTTCGATGTTTGAAACCCTAGTGAGCATAATTGTGCAATTACGCCCTGTTGTTATTTCTTCAGATGTTTTGTCATACCATTAGAGCTGATTATCTTTCCTAGTTTCCCTGTGATACCCCTTAATTCAACTTCCTTTCCTTCCCAAAAAAATATCAAGAAAAGTTCTTGAAAATTGAAAGCTATCATCCCCAAATATTGTAACCATTGGACTCCTAGTACAACATCAACACCACCCATTGGAATGGAAAGCATTGGACTATTCAATGCATATTCCCCCATGGTTAGCTTGATATTATGGCACTTTCCAGAGCAATTTATGGTTCCTCCATTTGCAACCATCACTTGACACTTTGGTGCTGGATATAGGAAGCAATTCAATTCCTTGGCTATCTTACAATGAATAAAATTATGGGTACTACCCAAATCAATCAACACTATTACCTTTTTCTTCTTGGTATATCCTTCTATCTTGAGAATTTGAGGAGTGGTAATTCCTTCCAATGCATTACAAGATATGGCCAAATTCATTTCTTGTTTCTCTGGGGTTAGTTCCTGGTATATATCCTCCTATTTTGATGTTTCTTGTTCATTTTATTCCTCCTCTTCACTATCTATGTAGAATAATTTCTTCTCAGCACACTTATGACCTTTAGTTTATTTTCTATCACGACTGCAATAATGCCCTTTTTCTCTCTCTTCCTCCAATTGTTGTCGTTGCAACCTTGTAAGTTGCGGAAGACTAGGAGCAACAACACTTCCATCTTTATAGTTGTGAGTGGTATACTTCCTTGTTGACATAATTTTGCTTTCAACTTTTCTTGCCACCATGAATGTCTTCTCCAGTGAATTAGGTTCCCAAAGGCAAACCTCATGTTGGATGTTATCTTTTAAATTCCCTATGGAAACATCAATCCTATGCTCCTATGGAATATCGGTTAGCCTAATATTCAATGTTTGGAAGTCTTCAATGTGCTCCGCCATTGAACCCTTTTGTTTGAGATTTATTGATTAGCTAAAGAATGTGTTGCTCTTTGTATCTTCATAATGTGCTATCATTTCCTCCATAAAATTTTACTAGGTGACAAGTGGTTTAGGAGAACAAATCCATCTATACCATACAAATTGATTAGGTTCTAATACAAAGATGCAATATATACCTTTTGTGAGGGTTGCACCTCCTCTAGATCAAAATATTGCTCAATTTGTAGTATCCATGTTACCAGATTCTTGCCATAAAACTTCCTCATATCTATCTTTGGAATGTGATGTTTCTAAAACCCGACATTAGAGTCTCTAAAATCATAATTCATATTCCTTTTGTCCTCGTCATGATTTTTATGGATTACCTTGTCACCGCTGGGAAGCCTTTCTTGCAACAACTTTGTCAAACCTTCCTTCAAACCTTCCATGTTTGCTTTGAAACCATTCATGTCACCTTTTAAACCATCCATATCACCTTTTAGTTCATCTTTGGTTTCTCTCTATGAGAGCTAAATTTGTTGCACTTGGTCCCGTAATTTTGATATATCATGTTGCAATTCTTCCTCTTCATGAGTCATAGTGGAGATTTCTGAGGGCTTAATGGGTGTACAATTATTTTTCTTAGGAGGAATTTTATAACCCTATACTGATATCTATTTTTCAATATTCCCTTGGAATCACTTCAAACTGATTTACAAACAAAAGTTATGCAATTAAAAAAAAAATACACACATTTTTCCTTCTTTTAGGAGCTTGATCTTGAATTGGTTTTAACTCTATAAGTTTGAATCTTCAAGGGCTAAAATTTCTTCATGTGGTATCTCTCTAAGTCTTCTTTTCAACGCCATAATTCTAATCGAGATTGGGTTCTTTAAGAAATAGTTATGCCAAATATCCCATGATGACCTGATTATGGACTGGTTGAGTAGATCAAAGTTGTATGGGATGCCACAAGTCATTTTTTTAACCTTCAATCCTAAAATTGATACACGAAAAACTGCAGTTCGTGCAATTTAAAATTCTTCTTATAGAATTCAAATCCGATGCCTGAAACGAAGGTTATGACGATTTTCCCTAGGTCACCTATTTGAGATTGAATTATGGAGCCTACAAAAACCCTAACTTCCTCGGATCATATGTCCAAAAATATAGCGAACCAAGCTCTGGAATTTTTACAAGACATGCATCAAGATTTTGTCTCCACATGGTAAAATTTTCAGCTTCTGAAGCCTCATAGAAAAACCGTTATAGCGAAAGTGAAACCTTAGAATCTGAAGCTTTGAAACCAAATGTTATGCAACCAACTCACAAATAAATAGATCAACAAATTAAAATGATCCTCTTCGAGGGGGAAACATCCTTTACTTTACATAAATGAGCAATTCTTGGATGATACAAATGACAAGACCTCCTTTGTATATATAGGAGCTTAAGGGGTCACAATATAATCAGAGCCTACATAACAATAATAATTTAAGGGCACAACAATAACAATAGTGGGCTTCTACGGGGAACAACAATCGCAATATGGGGACTACATGGGCACAACATTAATAATAAGGGGGGTATATGGACCTAACAAAGTGTGGCACATCTGGCTTTTTCCTTGAAAAAGCTTCCTTTGGTGTACTCATGCCATGAATCTTGTGAGGACACTTGTTCTACAAATAGACCGTTGTGTTGCATGCTTCAACCCATAAGTGCATTGGTAGGCCTTGGTCATGCAACATCGCCCTTTTTGCTCCAATAATACTTTTGTTCTTCCTCTCAGCCACCCCATTCGGTTGTGGGTTATGGGGTGTTGTCAACTCCCTTCGAATTCCTTTATTTACACAAAAAAATTAAAAAATTAAACTCATTTGACACGTACTCACCTTTTTTATCACTCCTGAGAGCCTTCACTTTCTTTCAAGTGTATTTCTCAACAAGTGCTTTAAATTCAACAAATTTGGAGAATCTTTGGTCTTTCTTTTGCATGAAGTAGATCTAACACTTTTGTTAGAAATCATCTACAAATATAACATAATACATGTGCTTGGTAGTGGAGGTTATTGAGAAAGGTCCACAGACATTAGAGTAAATCCTTTCAAGGACTGCATGTGACTTGTTGTCCTGATCATTAGAGGTGGGTTTTGTGTAATTCCCCAACATACACCCTTTGCATGTATCTCCTTGCTGTAGTGCTCCTTTGGGGAGGCCCGTAGAAATATATTGAATGATATTCGAAGCACCATGATGCAAATGACCAAGTATTCTATGCCATAATTCACTGACATATCAGCTCTGCACCTTCTCTACTTTTGTGTTCATTGTTGCACAGTCCTCCACATCTAATTTGTAGAGGTTCTTCACTCGAGCCTCGATCTACTTCACTTGTATGTGGCAATGTGTCTCAGGAAAGCCTTCCCTTTACTGAATATCATATTGTAGCCACATTCTTCCAACACAACTATGGAAACTAGATTATTCTTCAGACTTGGTACAAACATCACATCCTTAAGCCTGAGAGGGGAGCCAGAATCCCTCTAAAAAGAAATTGTACCAATACCGGTCATGTTATACCTTCCATCATCTCCCATATTGATGTGCATCTGGAGATCCTTCTCCTCCAAATCACGAAAATCCTTTGTTCCTTGTTATGTGGAATGAGACACCATTATCCAAATACCACACATTACCCATCATTATGCTTTCCATGCATGCAATAAGGGTATAATCAATTTCGAACTATGAAGCCAAAGCTTCACTTGTTGTTCCTCCTACGATCTTCTTGTTTACCTCCTTGTGTGGACACTTTGTTGCATACTGCTCGAATTCATGACAATGAAAGCACTTGATTCTAGATAAGTCTTTCTTCTTGCGCCCTTATATGAGTTCTCACCTTTGGTGTTCCACCTTATTTCTTCCTGCACTAAATCAGACCATAACCACTCCCAACTTGGTAGTTTCTCTCTACCATTTACTAAATCTTGATAACTATGCCAGCTCTTGGGAAGGCCCAAAAGGGATACAGCTACCAAGTCTTATTTAGGGACATTAACACGGACCCCACCAAGTTCGTCATGACATTGTGTAAACTTGCTCAAGTATTGTGGAATTGTATCATTCTTTTGCATCTTGATACTTCAAAGCTTGTCCTTGAGTGTCAACTTCATGTGGTCACTGTTATTCTTGAACAATTTTGTCAGTGCTTTCCACATCACAAACGAAGTCTCTTTTCCATGGAGATTTAAGACAATATGACCCCAAACTCCCTCCAATATGATTCTCCTCGCTTTGGCCACATCCTTCTTCCACTTAGCAAGATTATGGGCATCATATGTTTTGCGTTTTGCTACATATATCTTGATGTATTCAAGAAGCCCATTTTCATCCAATATTGCCTCCATGTAGTCCTTCCATGAAACAAAGTCTGAGGTGCCTTCCAAGGCATACTCGAGCCATAGTCCATTGAAAGCCATCTTCTCAATCTTGAATAAAACCTGCAACATTGATCTTCAAATTTTAATCTCTTGCAATGACAACTTCAAAATCTCTTCTCTAATAACATGTAGAAATTAATGTGTAGATTCAACATTTCAAATGAAATTTACTAAATCACAAGACTTGAAGCTACTCTACTCATCTACAAAAGTCAATTCACCATCTGAAACAAGAATCATAGACATGCAAAACGAAACATCACAAATGCACAAATATTTATCTAGGGTAAAGCAACTGCTCAAAACCCCTTACTATATATATTTCATTAATCAGAGAACAAAGAAGAAATGTAATGCTTTCTCAAGCCTAAACACACCCAACAAGTGTATAGTCTATCCCTCTACTTGACTGACTGAACCTGGCCCAACACTCAACCAATTTCAAGCCTTCCCAAGCTCATATTTCCTTGCATTGTTCTTGTTATCCTCCACAATATCCCAAGGATGAGAAAGGAGATCGACGAAGGTAACCTCAAACCACTTAGGGTTTAGTTTCTAGCCCTGCCAAATCAGAGAGGGATATCTCTATGATCTCACATCCAATGATGACTAGAGTAGGAAAAATATATTAGGCTAGGTATTTTTAGCTTTAGGATTTTGAAATTTAGAGTTTTGTTGGATTAGGAGTGAAAATAAGGGAACTAGGTCAAAAGATAAAAGGTTTCAGTTACAAGAGATATAAAAGAGTAAGGTAGGTATGCCTTTGCGATACTTTGGGGTTTTGTCGATGTAGTGTAGGGTGGAAAAGCAAAGATTCAAAATGAGCATGTCAAGCATGAATTCATTTATCAAAGGATATGTAAACATGAAGTTCCTAACAAAACATAGCTTAAACTTAAGAATTATGTTTAAAACCTCTTAGGAAAGTCACTAAAAAGCATAGATATGGAAAGAAGATGAAATTATCATTCATATAAAACTATAACAGAGAGAAAACATTATCACAAACTCACAACACAAGAATTCCTCAATAATAGCTTCAACTGTCCTTTGATTTCTTATAAAAAGTGATGGAGTACAAGCTCCAAGAATTCTACCCACTCATTTCCAACCTTTTGCACTCTGAAATTCATGAAATATATACAATTAGCTCATTCTTGGACTAAGGGAGTCAAGCTCAACCATCTCCCTAAAGATAGAAACAGTTGCATTAAATTTGGCACTCCCTGCCAGGAATAGGGACCGAATTTCTGAAAATAGGGGTCAAATATTAACTCGTATCTCTTGAATCATGACATCTATTACAAAAATGAAGGAGGTTTTTGTAGATTAAATTGTTTTTTAGAGAAACCTCTCTCAGTGTTCGCAGATTCATCTCCATATCCTCAGAATATGTGCCTCAAAATCATGTCTAAAACATGAAACCATTAAATGCTTAAATCTGTAAAACTAGGTTGTAAAGATCCAGTCAAATTTTCCAATCCACGATACCTGTGAAGAAACTTAAAGAGGTTTTTGATATTTTATCATTCTTGACAAAAACCTCCTTGGGTTTCTTAAAATTCCTTTCCAGTTGTTAGAAAAGCGCACCAAAAAAAATTACTAAAACAGTAAAACAAATTCAAAATTTGATTTTTTGAACATAAGCCTCAAATATCGTTACATATCTCCCAAATCATAATTCATGTGCTTAAACTGGAGGAGGTTTTTGTTCTTTGGTCTGTGACTGACAAAAAATTCTTTCACTTTTGTAAAATTCATGTCCATTACTTTAGAAACTGATTTTGAAGTAAAATTGTCCCTGTGTGCAACAAATGACCTCAAAAGACCCATGAGATTTTCTCATGATACTTTTGATGATGACCAAGACACACTATTGAGAAATGGTGACCTGACCATGAGAGCATTTATTGACCATGAGAATGGAGAGAGTAGTAATGACCTAGACACACCAACCAATTATCAAATTTTTATTTGAGGACCTACTGAAACCATAAAAAAATGACCTAAGACCCTAGCAAAAACTTTGAAAGAGCAAATTTGATCACTGGTGACTGACATGACTGACAAGCACTAACAGTTCCCTTGGGAAATTTCCCCTATTTTTTAGGAATTTCACACCAAGGAATTGTGTAATAGCCTTAGGTCAATCTTTGACTGCATGCACCACCTGTACACATGGCAATATGCTACAACTAATAGTACATTGCCTTGGAATCTTCATCTCAACTAGGTAACTCAGATTCTTTGCATGCAACAATTATTTTGGGCTGATTGATCATTTAACTAGTTGATCACTCAGTATGGTTGAAGTTCCACATCCACAACCTGAACTCCACTAGTTCTTATGACATTTAAAACTAGTTAAGCTGAAAATAACTCAAATTAACTGAAACATATTGCTACAAATTAGCAATCAATAATGTAGAATTAAAATCAAGTGTCTCCAAATCGAATTTACTGAGTTAACCGAGTGACAAGAGCCATGTCACCTCGTTTAACTACCTCCAAGTATGTTGAAATAGAAATTTGAATTTTAATCTAGTTTGACCAAGGTAAAGTCAAAACTAGATTTTCTTGTGCGTTTTCAACAATTAGGTCATCATGATTGAAAAAATAACAAGCTAGTGTCGGACTCCAACTATCCCCAAGACATAAAAAATATAACCTATGAGGAGTTTTTGAATGTTGGTGGGAGGGGAGTGTGATGATTCACAAATCTAAGACAAAGTTTAGAACAAGAGTTTCCTTTTGCACCCAATTCTTCTTCTCTACTCATGTCTTATTTCTTTCCTATGTTTCTCTCTCACTTGGGAGTAGTAATATTTATCTCCATTTTCTTGAAATTGTCTATATCTTTTCCAATCCTCCTCACACAAACTCACCTACCTTCTTAATTAAAAACTATCATCAATAAATAAAGTAAATGTTGATATGGATGGCTAGGCTATCATTAACATTGTCACTTCAAAATCCATTTGGAGGGGGGGATTGCATTAGATTCGAAAAGTGGCGACCCCCTATGAAGCTACAATCATTAGATCATCAAAGAGAGTATGGATGGTCCTAATTTAATTGAGCTTTTTTTTATGATTGATCATAGATGACATGATGATTAATGGACTAGGTTATCATGATTAAAAAAATTACAAGTTATTGTGGCACTCCAACTATTCCTCGAGGCATAAAAAATAGAACCTATGAAGAGTTCTTCAACGTTGGTGGGAGGTAAGAACGATGATTCACAATTCAAGACAAAATTTAGAAAAAGGGTTTCCTTATGATAAGTTGTACCCAATTTTTTTTCCTCTACTCCTCTCTTATTTCTTCCCTAAATTTCTCTCATCTTCAAGAGAAATAACATTTTTCTCCATTTTCTTGAAATTGTCATATGGCATTTCCAATCCTCCTCATGCAAACTTTCCTACCTTCTTAATTATAAAATATCCTCAATAAATAAAGTAATTGTTAATGTGGATGGCCAGAGTACCATTAAGATTGTCACATCAAAATCCATTTGGAGGGCAAATTGCATTAGATTCAAAGGTTGGAGACCCCCCATGAACCTACAACAATTAGATTATCAAAGAGAAGATGGATGGTCCTGACTCAATCGACCTTTTGATTAATGGATAATCATAAATGACATGATGGTCAATGGATCAGGCTATCATGATCGAAAAAATAACAAGCTAGTGTAGCACTCCAACTATCCCTCGAGGCATAAAAAATAGAACTAGTGAGGAGTTCTATCAAACTACAATTGGGCATAGAGTCTTCAAAGTGCATTTCACAACAATTGAACACTCAAACACTCAAATTCTAAAGAATTAAACACAAGGGGCGAAATTCTTCATAAAACCAATAGCAAATCGTGTTAAATGGCAAAATATTGAATTCACATAATCTTAGTCTCGGTGGACTTTCCTCCTTGCTTCAAAAAATTAATTTCTTGGGCTCATTGGTCTCAATCTTAGATGGGATTCTACAAATTTATGATGATTCACAAATTGAAGACAAATTTTATAACAAGAGTTTCCTTATGTTGAGTTGCATCCAATTCTTCTTCTCTACTCCTCTCTTATTTCTTCCATAAGTTTCTTTATTATTTAGGATTAATAATATATTTATCCATTTTCTTGAAATTTCCCTATGTCTTTTCCAATCCTCCTTCTCAAACAAACTCACCCACCTTCTTATTTAGAAATATTACCAATAAATAAAGTAAATTTTGATGTGGATGGCCATGCTACCATAAATATTATCGCATCAAAATCCATTTGGATGGGGAGATTACATTAAAGTCGAAAATTAGAGACCCCCTATGAAGCTACAACCATTAGATCATTGAAAAGAGGATGGTTGGTCCTAACTTAATTGACATTTTGATTGATGGATGATCATTGATGACATGATGGCCAATGGATTAGATTATCATGATTGAAAACATCACAAGCTATTGTGGCACTCCATTTATCTCCCAAGGCATAAAAAATAGAACCTATGAGGAGTTCTTTAGCGTTGGTGGGAGGGGAGTGTGATGATTCACAAATTCAAGACAAGTTTTGAACAAAAGTTGCCTTATGTTGAATTGCAATCAAATTTTCTTCTCTACTAAATTCTTAGTTCTTCCCTATGTTACTATCTTCTTTAGGAGTAATAATATTTTCTCCATTTTCTTTAAATTGAACTATGTCTTTTCCAATCCTCCTTTCCACTTAACCTCACTTACCTTCTTAATTAAAATCTATCATCAATAAATAATGTAGATGTTGATGTGGATGGCTAGGCTACCATTAAGATTGTCACATCAAAATCCATTTGGAGGGGGGGATTGCATTAGAGTAAAAAATTGGAGACCCCTTATGAAGCTACAACCGTTAGATCCCTAGAGAGAGGATGGATGGTCCTGATCCAGGTGGATATTGGTGGCCACCTGCCAAGTCCACCTAGACCCCCACCATCGTCTTTCTCAGCATTTTCAGTTTCCTTAATTGTAGCACAACTTACTATTTTTAGCAGTTTTTTCGGGTCCTGAACTTCCGGAGC
>APFE030102372.1:32059-43597 GCA_000404065.3 Pinus taeda | reverse complement strand
AGCCGTTTTGAGGCCCTAAACGACATTTTTTGGGGAATCCGGGGGCAACATGGGTCCATGGAATGGATCGATGTTGCCCGTTCCAACAATGATAGTGCTCGAATAGATCTTTCTAATGAGCTATTGTACGCGTCAAACGGAGATCATATGCATGCCAAAGTTACGACCCAGGGAAATTGATGTACCAATTTACCCAAAACGGGGCCCACAATTTGGCGTTTCATCTTCTAGGGGTAGGTTTTGGAATGTGAAGGGTTTTCCATTGTTTCTCAACAATAAATAGGCCTTTGAGCCTCATTGTAACAGAGTTCGGAACAGTTCAGAGGCATGTAGCCACACATCTCTTCTCAGAGATAAGCTACCATCGCCCTAGCTGGTTTATTTCCAATTCTGGTTGTAAGCATATTTCGGTATTTTCCATTAATGAAATGAAGTATTATTTCTGCTGCATCTCTTTATTTATGGTTATCGCATCTCTGTATTTATGGTTATCTCTGTAATCTGTTGCGTTCCTGTTTAAATCCGGATCAGGTCCTAACTTAGTTGACCTTTTGATTGATGGAAAACCATAGATGACATGATGATCAATGGACCAGGTTATCCTGATTGAGAAAAAAACAAGCTAGGGTGGCACTCCAACTATCCCTCGATACACCAACAATGAAACTTGCAAGGAGTTTTTCAAAGTTGGTGGGAGGGAAGTGTGATGATTCACATATTCAAGACAAAATTCATAACAAGAGTTTCTTTATGCTGAGTTTCACCCAATTCTTCTTTGCTACTCCTATCTTATTTCTTTCTTAAGTTTCTCTCGTCTTTAGGAGTAATAATATTTTTCTCCATTTTCTTGAAATTGTCTTGTGTCTTTTCTAGTCCTCCCTCTCATGCAAACTCACCTACCTTCTTAATCAAAATCTATCAAAAATAAATAAAGTAAATGTTGATGTGGATGGCCAAGAAACCATTAAGATTGTTGCTTCAAAATCCATTTGGAGAGGGAGATTGCATTACAATCGAAAATTGTAGACCTCGTATGAAGCTACAACCATTAGATCACCAAAGCGAGGATGGATGGTCATGACTTAATCAACCTTTTTTTGATGGATTGTCATAGATGACATGATGGTCAATGGGCTAGGTTATCATGATTTAAAAAATTACAAGCTAGTGTGGCACTCCAACTATCCCCCGAGGCATAAAAAATAGAACCTGCGAGGAGTTATTCAACATTGTTGGGAGGGGAGTGTGATTAGAAAAGCCCAACTAAGGCTGAGATTAGCAAGCCCAAGAAATTGTTTTTTTGCAACAAAAGGATGAAATTCCATTAAGACTAAGACTACATGAATTCAATATTTTGTGATTTAACATGCTTTGCTAGAGGCTTTATGAAGGATTCCATCCCTTGTGTTTAATTATTTAGAATTTGTGTGTTTGGGTGTTCATTTGATATGAAATGCACTCTGAAGACCCTGTGTCTAGTTGTAGTCTGATAAAACCTCAATTGGGGTTGACATCACTTTCTAGGATCTTCGAGAGGTTGAAAATTTAATGTGCCATGAACATGACATGGGAGAGAATATTGAGGAAGGGGGATAAGGTAGGGTGACCAACTTTAATAAAATATTGGCTTAGACATTAACACTAGGGTTCAAAAGAACTCCCCACTTGATAGATTCCTTGATGTCCTCATTAACATCAATGATCATGTATTCAACATGTGTATCAATTATCACATTAGCTAATTCAAGTGACTCTTGTAGTGTACTTATAGATCACATTCATATTGTTGTTGCATATCTAAGCTAGTCAATTTTATCTAAGATACCACAAATATTCCTTACTCTTGTTCTAGAGTATGTCAATGATAAATTTAAATATCCTTCCACTTCTACATTATGGAAACCGAGTTAGATTATATAATATTATTTTCTCTATTAAATCCTTCACTTTAGTTTCTTTATAAAAAAACCCTTTTAAATCCTTTAATTCTTCTTTGTTGTCTCAAATCAATACTTTTCATCAACAAGTTTTAAATTTTCTTTAATGGCCACTTCAAAATTAATTTTACCCACTTCTATTCTTTAATTTCTTATCTTTATTCTCTATAATTCAACTAATGATAAACATTCCATATGTTACAACACATTAAGTTTGTACATCCACGATATTCACACTAGCCTTTACAATATAGACAAGTTATATACTTCACACTCTATTAATAATGTATAAATTACATTTATTTGGTATAAATTACATTTATTTGGTCTTATTGCTTTAACACAACACATATTTTATGTTGTTTGAACATATATCTCCTCTAAACAAATGACTTTCATCAATTCATGATTGAGTGCTCACGAGTTATATTTTCAAAATCTCACATGTAAAATAATTATTTGTAACCACATAAAGTTTTAGATCAATCATTTGTTTTTCATTGATTGGTTTGAAATTATTAATAACAACTCCACATCAACTAAGTACAAATACTCACTCTAGTAATAAAGGAGAAAGATTTGAACTTTACGTATAAAAGTAATCACTTTACTTTAATTTCCTCCATGGTGGAATGGAGGTAAACACTCCATATGTTAAGACACATTAAGTTTATACATCCACGATATTCACACTAGCCTTTACAATATAGACAAGTTATATACTTCACACTCTATTAATAATATATAAATTACATTTATTTGGTCTTATTGCTTTAAGACATATTTTATGTTGTTTGAACCTATATCTCTTCAAATAACTTTCATCAACTTTCATCAATTCATGATTGAGTGGTCACCATTTTCATTTTCAAAGTCTCACAAATAAAATAATTATTTGTAACAACATAAAGTTTTAGATCAATCATTTGTTATTTGTTTTTCATTTGATTGGTTCAAAATTATTAATAACAACTCCACATCAACTAGGTACAAATACTCACTCTAGTAATAAAGGAGAAAGATTTGAACTTTACACTTTTTACATATAAAAGTAAGCACTTTACTTTAATTTGTTGTCCATGGGGGAATGTATGGTGGAATGTATGGAGTTACATGAAGCAAATTATTAGTTATTTTGGAGAAGCAATTGTGTTATCACCTAACAATGATTATTTAGTATTTCTTATTAGGTTTTTCGAAATATGCCATGTAAGATTAATTTTATTATAGTAAATTCACTTTCATCATGAGAAATAATTTAGTAAACCATTTTTATCAAATTATCTTTGATTAAAATTAAAAAACCTTGTAAGAATATTTAAATAAATCAACATTTAGTTAATATTCTCTAGGAATAATTATTAAATTATTATTTGATAATTATTCCTTGTCACATTTGACTAAATCTCCTTGGAATAATTAAATAAATCACTATTTATTTATTATTCCTTATTCTTATCTTTGGAATAATTGTTAAACCATTATTTAATAATTATTTCAAATTCACACTTTTCTTAATTCCCACAAAATAATTAATAAATCATTTTATTTGCCAATTACTTCAACCATTTTCTAAATAAAATTATTTCACGATTTTGAATATCTTTTGTCTTTCCAAAAAATATAATAAAGTATTCCTAACGACTAGATTTTGATTTGGTCAATAATATTTTATTATTTTTCAATTCATTTAGCTCAATACTTTGTTATAAACAAGCTACCTTTTAGCAAGTACATGCCACTTAGTTTAAATATAGCTAAATTAAAGTAAAAGACTATGAAGATTTGGCAAAATGGAATATATATATATATATATATATTTTGTTTTCAGAGAGAAAAATCTTCATAGTATTATATTCAGTCAATATAAAGAGTACATATGAGAGACAGCAAGGGCCAGTACTAGCGTCCTTGCGAGCATATGAAACCAAAAACTTACAGATGTAGGATCTCCCTTGGAGATCAGAAACAAGATCATAGCAAAAACAATCTTTACAAAAAGCATGGAACAAAACAGATAAGTAAATACTGATAGCAAAAGAGACTATCTGTGAAGCAAGTCTAGATAGGGAAGAAACAAAAAAAACAGATCATATTTCAGGGATGAAAAAATCCTGGATGAAGCAAGAATGGTCACCATCAGATATCATCAAAGACCAAGAACCAGGCTCTAATGATAGTCCTTCCTTCGACAGACAGTCAGCTTGTACATTAAGGGAGCGGGGAATGTGGTTGATAGAACGCTGAACCAATTTATTCCAGAAGTACATAATCCGATCCATCCACCCTGATAGATGAGGGCAACTGATATGGCAGGCACCCCTAACATGGTCAATCATGATTTTTGAGTCTCCAAAAATTGAAATGTTTTGAATCTCCATAAACACACAGAAGGCAAGCAGTCCAGCAAGAGCCCTTACCTCAGCCAAGCTGTTTGTACCACTCCCCCCGTTCCAAGATAAAAAATATTGCAACTTCTCATCCATGATAACATGAACCCCGCATCCACAAATATTAAATTGTTTGGCCCCATCAAAAAAAGCATAGGGCATAAAATTGAGAGGGTCTGTCACCTCAATTTTTCGTTGCGATTTCATCTTATGCTTGGCAACATATCATGAGTGGATAAAATATGTTGCATAGAAGACATCAGAGGCTCTTTTGAATCTTGGGAGATCTTGGCATTCCTCCATTTCCATAAGCTCCATAAGACTATGATAAACAGAGAACGCCAAGAATCCTTTTGCGCGCACCACCATTGAAAAGCATCCTGTACTGAAACATAAACACCATGAGGAAAACCATAAAGCAGAGACAATTCATACCAGATCTGTAGGGAGGAGTCGCATTGGAAAAACATATGAAGGTTGGATTCCTCCACTGCTTCACACATAGAACATCTACTCAGACCATGCCAACACCTCTTCCTCAAGTTGTCCCATGTCAAATTACGGTTGTTGAAGACCAGCCACGAGAATAATATCATTTTAAGAGGGCAACCCAATTTCCAGATACAATGGGGGAATATAGAGCAAGTGATAGAAGCCTTTGAATGAATCATGTCATCATATATGTCTTTTACTCTAGCAGGCAATTTTGCATTAGGAACACTCCATATAAGCTGGTCCGCAGTTCCAAAGCGATGGATTCCCATGCTGCAGAGAACATTTTTAACTGATTTCCATTCTGTAAGAAGCGAGACAGGCATGTGAAGATCATGTGCATCTTTCCATATAGGGATAGGGCCGCTTCAGAAAGAAATAAGTTTATCCCACGTGAAGGTACCATTCCTATAAAGAAAAGGAATAAGATTTTTAGGGAAGAAAGTGCATTCACGACCGCCAGCGATGGTGTCTATGCCGATGAAGATTTGGTTCCCAGAGAAAAGGTTCCAACTCAGGTGCTGTAAGAAGTAATGCTGGACTTTCCTAAGACTGAGCCATATCGCAGAACCATGGCTAACTCCGATAGTTCCCCTCCTATACCAAAATTCCAGATCTTTGTCTTGTAGATATTTCTTTCTAATAGATGCACTCCACAGACCTTCTCCAAAAATGGCTCTCGACAACGTTTTGCATAATAGCGCTCTTCCAAAAGAACGCATGTCAAGCAAGCCCCATCCGTCAAGCTTCTTTGGCATAAAGATCTTTTCCAACTTGGACAGGTGAATTTTAATTTGACTGGAACTTCCGCCCCAAATAAAATTTTCTATCAATCTATTCATCTTGAGGATAATGCTAGCAGGAAGGAAGTAAATATGAGCCCAATACACCGCTAACTGCACTAAGATTGACTGAGATAGAATAAATCTCCCAGCCAGAGAAAGAGCCCTGTTTTCCCAGGCCGAGATTTTTTTATAGAATCTTTCCAGTAACCATTGCCAATCCGAAATGGAGTAACCTTTAGCCTTTAATTGAAAACCCAGATATTTCATGCCATATTTAATCGATTTCGAAACAATACCAAGCAGATCAGCAATCCAGATTACCATTTCCATGTTTGTATCATTATGGTGAAGGGAATATTTTCCTTTGTTAATAAATAACCCAATGGCCCTCTGGAATCTATTAAGAATGTCATTGAGGCAGATCCATGACGCCCTACATAGCATGGCAAAGATGAGCACATCATCAACAAATAGATTATGTGATACATAGATATCCCTATAAATCCTAACCATCTTGCATCGTTTTTTGGCCACGGCTTTGTTGATCTGTAGACTGAGAGAGTTCATCGCCAATATAAAAAGAAGAGGAGAAAGGGGGCACCCCTGGCGAAGCCCTCTTTTCGCAGGAAAAAAAGGAGAAGGTATTCCATTAATAAGCATCGAGTAATGAACATTTTCTACACATGGCATGATCCAATTTATGGATTGAGAGTTTAGACCAATTTTAGCCAGCAAACACCTCATGAATCCCCAATCCAAACAATCATAGGCTTTCTGTAGATCAACTTTAAGAATGGCCGCATCGATCGTCCTTGATATCATTGAAAACAGGCTTTCTTGTGTGATAGCAACAACATCCAAAATGTTGCGACCCTTTAAAAAAGCATGTTGGTCCTTGGAGAGGAAAGAGGTCAGTGTCAGTTTCAATCTCTCCACAATAGTTTTGGAAATGATTTTGAAAGAAATATTGCATAAAGATATCGACCGGAAGTCATGAAAAGATTCTGCTTCATCTTTTTTTGGAATTAGAGCAATCAGAGTGGATGATGTGTTGTGGTGTATACTTCCAGACATACGGGATGCCTCTACCATCCGCAGCAGGTCATTTTTTAGGATGTCGAAGAAGTGGGTATAAAACTCAATGTTCCAGCCGTCCGGGCCTGGACTTTTATTCTTTTTAAAAGCTTTGAGAATGCCAAGAAGTTCCCCTTCAGATATTTGCTAGAAGAAACTCGTGTTTCCGTCATCATCAAACATTAATGGAGCCAATTCGATCCCCCAAAGAACATCCTGAAAATCGCAGACTTCCCTCCTTTTGTATTGATTTTTAAAATGTCGCACTGCTTCATTTGTAATATCTTGTTGGGATACGAAATAACCACCCTTTCCATCAGAAATTCTCCAGATTGTGTTTTTGTCCCGCCTTGCATTTGCAACTTTATGAAAAAAACTAGTGTTCCGATCGTCTTCCTTCAACCAAATTTCCCTACTTTTGAGCCTCCAAGAAGCCTCCTCCTGTTGAAGAAACTTTTGTTTTCTTAACTCCGGATCCCTTATGCGACATTTGATACTGAGAGGAAGATCATTTGAACTGGTGGCCCCTAAGAGGTGGTCCAACTCCTTTTGTATGTCATGGAGCAACTGCCTGCCCTTTTTTTTTCTATCTTGTTGCCATTCCTTCGACACCTTTCTCAATGTCACCATTTTTTCCCTCAGGGACATCAATGGAGGGGAAAAATCTCTTGTCGATAGATCCTTCCACGATTTGGATATAATCTCATTGAATTCTGGGACCTCTAACCAAGTTCTATTAAATTTGAAGGGGTAACCCATTCTGAAGCCCTTCTCCCGCCACCAGAGAAACGGGTCTCCAAGACTCACAGCCAGCAGCAGCCAATGAAGAGGAGCTCCAGCACTTGAGCACGATGCAGCAGCATGCAGATCTAGCATCCCTCATCCTGAAACCTGAAAAAACCACGTCCACGGGCGCACAGGTAAGTGCCTAACCTTATTTCGTCAAATTGCATAAGCTATACTCTGAATATGCATGATTGTGAGAATGTACGGATTGAACAAGGCTAGTTTCCATTCAAATAGGTTTCCATTCAAATAGCCACCACAGCCAGTCAAACGGCCTCATAGGATCCGAATTGGATTGGTTATGCCGAAAGGTTGGATAATTAGCACGTGGGAAGTGTCCAGTCGAGGAGAAGCGGAATGGCGGCGGTAAATGCAGAGGAAAGAATTTGGCGGTCAAGGGCACGCTGGGGAATGATTGCAATGACGTTGGCCAATGGATCAGCGGGGATAGCTCACCCCCGCGCCATGAATTCCGCAACAATTCGAAATCGACCGATAGATACTTATGATGCACTGTAGCCATTCATGATCACAACTGTTTTCCAGCCGAATGTGCGTCCTCCTCCTCTGCAAGTAGTTAGCCCGAGTTTTCGACCTGTTAAAACGTCCTGCTACCGCTCAGACTGGTCTTGCGCCACTGTAACCTCCTCCAGAAGCCGAGAACAATTTCTACAAGAAGTTGCGCTACAGGAAACGCGACATCCGAAGCAGCACAGACTGTTCACGTCGAGGGTGGCGAATTTCAATGAGGTAGGCAGAAGTCAACTTCCCCATGCAAAAAAATTCCAAAGGTGGTGAATTCGACGTAGTGAGGGGGGTAGAGAAATGTGAATGCAATTCTGTCTGAAGTTTTTTATATATTGCTGCCAAAATTGTCTTAGTGATCTGCATGCGAGATTTCCTCCATGCGTGAATGAAAAATCCCTCCTGTAGAAAGTGATACACTGTCGAAACACTGTTAAAATTGTAAATTTTATGCGACTGTTTGTATAATGGAGACGTAGCTCTGTGCTCTGTGTGAAAAGTCCCGAAGTTCTCCTTCTGTATATGTGACCAGGCAAGTTCAGCACAGGGTTGTTGACCAAAGATATATTTTTTACGCTCTGAGGAGGAAATCCACCCAGAATTCCCAGTCTGCGTGAAAACGCGAGCAAACATAGAGTTTTACCATGCGGGGAGGGTTCATTCGAAAAGAACCTTCGGACTCCAAGAAATTACGGGAAACCCCTGAGGTGGTGGACTTGTTTTCTTGTGCACACTGGATGTCATTTTGTGACAGGCTCCAAGGACACGACGATGAAATTGCGGAAGAATTCCTTCGGTCCCTAAAGTCGAAGTCAAAGACATTGGCTGTTGTCAACTTCAGAGGACTGACCCTCAGACTCACCCCACAACTCATCAACAGGGTAACTGATCTTCCAATGGGGGTGCCTTGGGATAAGGAGGAGAGGAAGTTGGGTTAGAAGGCTAAAAAAGAATTCTTCTTGCCAGAAGAACAATTCTCAGAAGATAAGAACGGAGTTCGAAGGACTAGCCTACAACCATTCTGGAGTGAAGTCAACCTCCAAATTATGAAGTCTATTACGTGTGAGGGGCGATTTAGCATCGTATATGGTTATCATTTTCGGCTGCTCACAGAACTCAGACACCACATGGACCTACCCTCAGAGCAAAAATTGAGCATTCCTTATTTCCTCATGCAGTCCATGACTGAGTGTGCCACCAAACTCAGAGAGGGGACACCAGACCAGCTAGCTCATCATGGGCTTATTAAGCTCCTCGTGGAAGATGCACTCCACACTTTCACTGTCCCTCTCTTCTGGGAATTTTTTTCGGAATATGTCGAAGGACGATGACATCCAAGTCTTAGCCGAGGAGCTCACTTCTTCTAGCAATGAGGAGAAGGAGCCTACTCAGGCAGAGAAGAAAGTTAAAAAATAAGAAACCCCTGGCAAAACACTAAAGGAAGAGAAAAAAGGAACACCAGCAACGGGGCAAGCTGCCAAAACAGGGGATGATAGAATTGCACCAACGCCCAGGGAGAAAAGACTACAGAGTAGGGCATAACGGACTGAGAAAGTCCAAGACAGTAAGGACACCCCTAAGGCAACCTCAACCAAGATAAAAGGAAAAGTCCCCTCAGCCAAGCAGGCTAAAATAGTGCCCTTGGCTTCTACAGGAAAGCAGCAGAGTATTTCTACAGGAAAGTTGAAAACGGCTTCTATAGGAAGCCAAAAAGCAACCGCTAGAGGACTTTCTACTGGAAGTCCGAAAGAAGGACAACAGAAGGAGAAGTCAGCCGAAATCCTAGCTAGGGAGGCAGCAGCTTTGCTGGCCACCCTAAGTACCTCTCCCAAGCCAAAAGAAAAACGAAAGAGGGAGACTCCTATGTATTTTAAAGCGAGAAGGAGTGTAAGGATTAAGACTGGCAGACCCCAGCCTCCATCAAAAGAACCAATAACCATCGTGGATACCCCTACCACACCAAAGGATAAATCCCCCTCCAAGGCATCCATTACTTATGAGCGGGGGAGCCCAAAAACATCCTCATGGAGGGACAGAATGGAGAAATTGAGCTCAGAAGCGTCTCTACAGGATGCTGAGGCTATTCTATAGGAAACTTTGGCTAGGATGAAAGAAACTGAGCAGATGGAGGAGAGAGCAGCCGAGTCACCGCAGGAGGAGGAGGGAGCAGCCAAGTCACCAAAGGAGGAGGAGAAATTCGATGTTATCATGGAACCAAGCCCCCAACCCAACTTGGGCTCTTATTATAACTTTTTGGAGGCCGACAGAATTATTCCCCAAAAGTTCACAATGCCACTGTTTCTAGCACTCGAGGAAGAATGGGTACAAATCCACACGTGGATGAGGATCGCTAAATCTAAGGGGGTAGCAGACATAAGACCTCTAGAGGAAAGGCTCAAGGAAGCACAAAGGGAGTTGGCAAGAGTAAGGCATGTGGAAAGCTCTCAACAAGCCAAGTTAAGAGAAGAGAATGAGCTGCTCAGACAACAACTCCAATTGCAGGGACAGAGGAAAGAAAAGGACACGGTAGCCAAGGATCCCTCAGTAGAGCCTCAAGGAAAAGAAGAGATGCAAGCTAATCTCGAGGAACTTAACCAGCAGCTATAGGAAAGGGCACTGCAGGTAGATATGGAGATACAATCCCTGAAGCAGCAGGTGCAAGAAAAGGAGGCACAATTGGCCTGCATGGCCAGTTAGGCAATGGAAGCACTGCAATGTAGGCAGTCAGCCAAATCCTATGGCCTATACCTAAGGGACCAGTGGTTGCAGTTCCAAATCAACACATTGGCACAGAGGGGTATCTCCCACATCCAAAACCCCCAACAATTCATAGATTTATGTAACACCAGTTCATCGAAAGATAAGGCCAAGATTTCAGAGTTTTACCTCCATAATTTGGCCCTTCCAAACATCACTTCGTTGGACCCGAACATAACAGTAGGGGACATGCAACTGATGGCAATGACCTCATGGCTAAACCACGAAGAGAAGAGAGCAGTTGAGGTCAGGAATGTCATGGACCGGGAGTTACATGAACCACTGCTGATTAGAGCAGAGCCAGGGGACCCGACAACGTTGATATCCGCTCACCAGCACCAAGCAACCAACTCTCAGGTTTTATTAGAGTACATGGATCGTAAGGCCCAGGCCATAACACACTTCGAGGATATGGAGCGATTATTAGGGGACAATTGTGTTCATGCTTACACCCTGTTATCGCTCAGGTTGTCCCTAGGCTCCCGTAGGGATACGAACGAGGTAACCACAAACCAATCTTTGGATTGCAGGTTCTAGCCCACCTGCAATCAGAGAGGGCTCTCTTTTAATGATTTAAATTTGTTGATGATTTTAGGCTAGCTTTTGGTTCAGGGGTTTTTGTTTGTGTTTGGATGGAAGGAAAATGCTTTCAGGCAGAGAGGCAATTCATGAAGTGATAAGTTTCAAACCAATTGGGCATGGAGTCATTGGGTTAGGCATTACCAATGGGTTTCCTCTTGGTCATAAGAGAATATGGAGTAGGAAAGCTGCACATAACACAATCTTCAACTA
>APFE030102372.1:1950-22535 GCA_000404065.3 Pinus taeda | reverse complement strand
GCAGCATGCAAAGTATGACATATTTGGCCTGTAAAATGTCAATCATGAAATATGAGTAACCTGCTGCAGCAGGAGGCTAACACAACCATAGGTGGAACACATTGTCCCACAGCCTCAAAATCCGAGAATATCACACTCCAACTCGGATGAGGGAGGCTTTGGCACGGGTACCTCTCTACAAGAAGTCTATGCAGAACCTCCAAGCCAATTGGATAGGCCTCAAGCTAAGTCCACCCTCGCTTTTGGGATTGTTAGAGGGAGGCACAAAAGAGGAGGAGCATAAGCAGTGGGAAGAGGTGGAGAGGAAGGCCGAATTCCATGACAGTGTGGAGGACACTACTTCAAAAGCTTGGGATGTGAGAGTGGCAATTAAAGCAATGAAAGACAAGGAGCTGGACTAGTTGCTCAGAGGATGAGCAACCCTTTTAGGAGGGGGGTGATGATGAGCCCCAAAATTGGTAACTTGTCGGGCTCATTTGGCCTAATTATCCTTGTTCAGACCTTGTTCAAATATTTAATTTTCCATAGTTTATGCATTATTTTCAGTATGTTATGTCATTTGTACGAATAAGGGAAGTCACTTTTCCTAGGTGGCTAACTTGTGCTTATTTCAGGGTTTTTGACACATATTGGAGCAAAATCGAGCAATCATGGGCTATAAGACAGCCAAGCCTGAGGTGAGGATTCGTAGGGGGGTTGTCTATGGCATTAAATAACCCTTCCTCGAGATCTTCACCCCCAACTCCGAGCTCCAAAGACCACCAAAACCGAATCTAGAAGGCAGCCAAGCAGGATTTAGAAGGGATTGCCGAACTCAAAGTTTGGATAGCCGAGTTCCATAGATTGAGGAGGCCAGCTAGGTCCCTCATGATGTATAAATGTTGAGGCCTCAACCTTTGTAAGGGACTTTTGAAACTATTGTGTATTTCGCACCTCAGTGCTGCCAGTCCTATTTTGTTCTTTTGTAGCCATTTTTGGCATCACTCTTATGATTATTTTTGGATAATGAGAAGCAGTTTGGTTTCCTATCAAATCTGAGTTTTTCATAGGAGCCATGCTCTCAGGGTTGGGCCCAACCTGAGAGCCTAGGGCCTCCTTTCTGTACTGTTACTTTTCCTTTACGTATCATTGTTTCCTTTTATGCATTTGAACGTATTTCTGTTATGTAGATTTAGTTATGTTGCTTGAATAGATCACTGTTTATGAATGACATTGCTTCAAGTGCTTTGGTAGGATAATAACAGAAAAACCTCAAAGAAAAGGGACAACCACACTCCCGGTTTCACCTCATCATTATTGGATTGGGGCTGGAATTGAGGAACCAGTGTTGCCTCAACAAAAACACTAGTTTGCTTGACCATGCAATCCTTAGTTTATTGTTTTCATTAGCAGAGATTAGTCATGGGTTTGGACATCTGAAATGTTTTTTTGCATAGTTGATGTACAAGTTTTTCTTCCCAAATAAAGCTGTTGTTCATTTATGTTGTTGATGGTTAGACTAGATTAGCTCAAGATTTGATCATTTGCAAGACTTTGTTGATTTGATCGAAGTACACTGTGCAGGGCATCTCCTCCATTCTTTCATCCACCCAAAGCATCATCTGAGCCACCTGTTCTGTCTCCTAGCTAAGTTTCTCATCTCCCATCTGTCCTTTTGTCCACGTAACCCTACCTTCTTGCTCATCATTGCCTTAGCCTTCTTTAAGCCAAGTCAGCATTCTACACCTTTTCTCCGCTCCATCCACCAGTCCTTAGGCCATTCTAGACCCCTATCCTACCTCCAGATCCATCCATGCACCTTCCCTCACTCATCCATCCTCAAAAAACCGATTTCCAAACATCATGTAGAAATTCTGAAACATCTTGTAGAAATTTCTGAACATCCTGTAGAACCCCTGCAGACTTCCTGTAGAAGCTCACAAATGAGGTTTCTTGATAGCCAAACTTTGTGAAACTCTCTAGAAGAGTGTTAGGGACTCCTTAGACCCTCTCTAAACCTTTCCAACCTTTTCCAAGCATTCCTTGTCCTTGATCCACCCCTGCATAGTAAAGCACAGTTCAAGCATATGCATGAGAAAATTGCCAACTTATCAAAAATACAAAAAGATGCTTTCTTAGGACAAAGTTAGTCTAAACACATGTATTTTACCTTCATAGAGGTAATGGCATCTCTTTCAGTAGTTTGCACTCTCATCTTTGCATCAGTAGGACTAGCTGGTAGAATTAGGGTTTGCTAGGGTTTGCGCTTTCCTTCAGTTTTTCAACCTCTTTTCGCAAGTAGATTAGCTTCCTTTGAGTTAGCTTTCATCCATCAATTAGAAAGCTTCTTCTAAGAGCTCATAGAATTTGGCTAAAGCCCCTAGCGGACTTGTGCCAGCTGACGAAGTGACAGCTGCGGCAAGAGCTAGTACTTGTGCATACAACACCGTTGCTTCCAAGTTTGTTACGAACAACCGGGTTGATAAAAGTAAAGAAGGGAGTCCCAGGAGTTGCAACATTATTGCTGCAATACTGGAGCCCGCCAAGAAGACGAGATAAGAATACCAGCAAAACACTTAAATGCTCTATCATTGATCCATGCGGGGTCCCATAAAACTTCCAGTCCCCCAGAAAGGCCTCTTGCCTCAGAAGCAACCATAAACCATGTAGGAAACATTTTCATAAAGTAGGAGATGGAGGCCCGACAGCTGTGCATGGTTTCTTGGATCAGAATAATCTTAGGACGAGCTGAATGGAAAATCTCCTTTAGCGCCAAGAATTTTGGGTTTGCGCCTAAACCCCTGATATTCATGGAAACAATAAAAGTCATTTGGAAGGCTCACCAGCCATGCTCGCTCTAAGGGGCTGAAGATCAGACATATCATGAATTGGAACATCAACAAGGGCCAAGTTCCTTACTCCGGACTCTGAAGCAATCGTTCTCCCCCTATAATGCCGACTACCACTAGCGTGTTTCTTCCTAACAGTAATATTCCTTACGGAATTTGGACTAATGAAGGGCGAAGCAGGGCTATTCGGCTTGTGAATGGTCAGAGGCTCCAGTTCGAGAGATTTTTTACATAACAGAAAATCAATGTCACTGTCATAGCGATTCACCAGAGAAGACATAGGGGAATTGAAAGGGGTGGCAACCTCCCACGGCTCTTTACCTTTAGAGGATGGACGAGTACACTTATCCGGAGTTGGGGAGGAGGAAGAGATGGTAATAGAATGGGATCCGACAATAAAATCACTCAAAGGCAATGGTGGAGGAGAAGGAACAGCCTTAACATCCGCAGGTTCGGGAATGGACGCACAAAAATATTTTGAAGACCCACATTTATCAAGATTAACAGGAATAACAGGGGAGGACTTGCCGATATCAGGCCTGAAAGAAAGGTTCGGAGGAGGTAGCCAATGAGACAGAGGAGGCTCCATGAAATTTAGTGATGTCCATCAATAGGATCAGTCGCTGATAGACTAACGGAAGATGAAGAAAGCTTCTCAACAAGGGGGATGGAAGGGTCCACCTGACTTCTGCGATAGAACAACCTTGATTTCGGAATAACATGGCACCTACAATTTTTTATCAGGTGCCCAGTCCTGTGGCAAGAGGAGCACCTAAAAGGAATACCCTAGAAGTCTAACCTTTGTTTAAAACTGGAGCGACCCCAAGCAATCTCAATATGGTTAGGGTAACGTCCTTTATATGTCTTCTCGCTGAGAATCCACTCAATCCTTTTATCCTTTTCTCCTCGGCACCATGGATCCACATAAATGAATTTGCTAATGGAGTTTCCTATCTCTGTGAGGGATTCAATAGACCACATTTCCAGTGGAAGATTTGGGAGTTTAACCTAGATCAAACTATTAGAAGGAATGTTTTTTAATGGATCAAAACCGATATACCACCTGTAGAGGGCAAGGAAGCTTCTACCACAAACCCAGGGACTCTTGAAGACAATCTCTAAATCAGACGCCTTAAGGAAATGGAAGCAATACCAATCTTTCATAAGGTGAGAGATAATGGGGGTATAACCTATCATAGGCTTCCACCGCTCATCAAGCCAATTCCTCATAACAACGTCATCCATTATGGGGAAATGCCATCTGCCAACCAAAGCAAGATTCTGAAGACTGTCGATTCTGTCCGGGAGATGAGAACAATCCAGAGAGATAGCTTTAGGTGGAGAAGAAGTTTTAACTGGATTCCTGGCTTTATTGTACTGGGATGCCTTTTCATCACCCTCGATTCCTTCTCATGCCACGTAGGCTTAACAATCATATCATCCACAGTGACTTGCCACCCGGTAGACACCTTGGACCTCTCACAAGTCTTTTCTGCCATGATGGTGGCACAAATCAAAGCCTCCATGGCAGAAGTGTCCGAACCCCCATCCATTGAACCGAGAGAAAATCCAACCCCAGGCAGAAAATCCCCTTCCTTAATTAAAATGAGGACAGGAAAGTACATATAATAAAGCTTCCCCCGATCCAAAACTGAACATAACACCTGGATGGAGTAATAGCTAGATGGGGGAAATTAAGGAGGATGGGTTAGAGCGAACATAGGGAACGACGCCTAGAACTCTCTAGAGGGAAAAAACAAGGCAAACACAATCTACGAGAACGACTAATGACAGGGGAATGATCAGAAAATGACGATAGAAAATTGCCAATTTGACAAAGGAGGATATTCCTAGAAACATAGTACACTGAAGTACCGAAGACACGTCGAAAGAAGGACACAGTCTAATAACTCTGAAGAGATTTGAAAAAAACCATGGAGGGGGGATTACGGGAGAAACCACCCGGAAACAAGAAACCAGAAACCACTTCTGGTCAATCCAAAAGAAGCCATGACAGACTATAGACCAAGGTCGAAAGACACCAGAGGATGAAGGCAACTAACCAGAAGATGTTTCCCTGCAGTCTATACAACAACAGTACATCACAAGAATACACCACCATTCCCCAATTCTAATACGAAAGTCTGTGCATGGCTTATAAATAACAAAGGATTTCTCCAGTTTAAGGAAGAGCGTCTTGAGCATTTTGACAATTCAAAACATGGATGAAAGACCAACTAGAAATTAAAAACCAGTACTCAGTTCTGTACAGAAATACTGATAATATGACATATTTGCAAAAGACCGCCAAACTGATTAAATAGCAAAATAGCAACAGTTCGCCAAACTGGTAATAACCATTAAACAACAGAATTCCATGGATAAACTCAGGCCTATCGCTTAATAGAAATCACCATAACTACCTTAACCCATTAGTTAATATATTCAGAAAATGAAACACATGCTTCACATAAGAACATGAAAAAAACCAGAGAATAGAAACTGACCTCTTTACCAACTCCTCACATCCGCAAGCGAGAGCGTCTGTGGCACCATGTGCGAGAAAAAACCATCGACACCTTCTGAGGAGGAACAAAGAAAACTTGTTACGGCTTAGGGAAAGGATGAACTACCTGACAGAAAGGCAAAGACACCACCCCTTGGAAATGCAGAGGGGAGTGAAAGGCCAGAAGGCCGAGAGGCCAAAAAACACACACATCAGAGGGTGAAAAAGTTATATAGATGGAAAGAAGTACGGGACAGTGAGCACGTCCCGGTCCAGGCGTAAAGTTAGCGAAGAAACATGCATGCATGAGCTTCCATGAGAAGACGTGGAGTGAGGGAACTGCATGCAAGAAATGGCCGGGGCAAAGGCTGAAACGTGGCAAATACCACGGCAAGTTAGTGCAGGCCTAGAGAAAAAAAGCTCTAGATTGTTTCTAAGTGGTGGCGAGTTCCATTGGTTGGCAGAAAGGCGGAAAGAAACCCGGTTGGCTCCCTGCACATCGGCCGCTCCCGCTTCGACATCTTAGTCCCAGATTTCTGACTCTCTCTCAAAACAATGATCCTAGATAGGGATGTGCCTGGCAAAATGGAAATATATATAAGTGCATGCATAAATCAGAAACTAGAACTAGAAGAGAAAGAGGTAAAATTGGAAAACAAGAAACTAGGAAAAAAGGGTTATATTTAATTATAAATAGTCAAGTTATGCAATTTATAAATTCTACAGATTTTGATAACATATTGTTAATTATTTTCCCCTTGTTAATACACCCCATTTTATAATTTTTCTTTTAAATACAAATTTCAGTGATGAGTCAACATGTATTCGTGGATAGAAGCAGATGACGACTATTCAAATGTTAGTTTATGATAGGTTTTCTCACTGTGAAAAAAGAAGAAGATAAAACTTCACATAAACTAATGTGGATTTGGAATTCGTAGATGTTTAACCGAAATTTTAAAGATGGATAGTTTGTATAAGATTTTACATGTTATAAATTTGAATCAATTTGTGAAGTTAACAACATACATTTTGTTTAGGTTCCATACTAAATCAAGTATGTTAATTGATACCAGGGATATAGAGTTGGTTAATTTTTTTTGTTCTTTTTTTGGATAGTAAATTAGCTCTCTTTTTTT
Source organism: Pinus taeda (assembly GCA_000404065.3). Taxonomy (NCBI): domain Eukaryota; kingdom Viridiplantae; phylum Streptophyta; class Pinopsida; order Pinales; family Pinaceae; genus Pinus; species Pinus taeda. The sequence continues at coordinate 16,062 of APFE030102372.1, read as the reverse complement.
TATGGAACAAATTCAACTATTTTTGATAACGAACCTGTATTGCAAGTACTTTTAATAAATAAATAAATGTTTGATGCTCTTTATTGATTAATTTTTTTAGAGAGATATGCTACCCTTGGTTTGTTTGTTTGCTTGTTTTGTTTTTGTTTTTGTTTTTTTTTTTTCCATGTAAATGAAATTGATATTTGGTATTTGAATTGTTAATAATTTATTTAAATTATTTATTTATTTTTAGAAATTTAATAAGTTTAAGTGGGTAACTTTAGATAAATGTTGTTAGGGCTCTAAAAAAAAAAAAGTGAATTATTATGGTACTCAAAAGCTAATTCCAATGACAAAACCATTAAACTACTCCCTTTGACATTTTGCTTCTATATTCATAATACAATTTCAATGATAGCAAATTGTGAGTATTGGAATAAAAGTGACATAAGATTAAGAGAAAGAACAAATTGGATATTAATAGTGAGTTGGGTCAAGACACTCATGATGAATGACATTTAAGAAACCAAACCCATTCTCATTCCTCAACGAACCCTAATTTAATTCAATATTGCGGTATTGTGGGTTTAAAGGGAAGTGGTTAGATTTAGATTTTTAATAATTTTATTACTTTTAACCTAATTGCCTTATGTTCTTTGTTTTGTCCGATAAAATAGGGAAATATACTTTTTGGAAAGATCTAAACTTGTATATAGTTTTGAATGTATAAATAAATCTAGTGGATAAAAAATTCATAAATTTGACAATTCAAGTTTACAATTCTCACAAATTCCAAAATGAAAAATAAAAATAAAAACCAAAACCTTGCAATGTTTAGACTATTTTTTTTAGATTTTCTTTTCATAATTTGTAAACCTTGAATCTTGGCAATGCCTCACAGATGTGATTTCATTTTCTCCAATGCACTGCACTAATTTATTTATTAAGTTTTTTAACAATAACAACGATAATAATAATTTTTAATTTAATTAGTTTTATGCTTTTTTTAATAACATGAAATATATTGCGAAAGAAATTAATTTACCAATTGCTTAATTTATGTAGATAAATTAATTATTTTTATTTTAATTAAAAATTAAAGACTTGAAAAATAAAAATTATAACGTTTACATTACAACTTTCTTTAAATGCCATGATAAAATTTGTGATAACTTCTCATTTTCTAGGTATCGAAATGCCCCAATACTTGTAAATATCAGTGATGTGAAGGAAGACAATTAATAAGTACATATATAATATGGTCCTTTGGCACATTTGAAAGTGTTCCCTTAGCTATTGTAAAAAGAGGATAACCTTTTTTTATTAAAATGTTATATTTTAACCATCGCCGCATGAAATAAAATTGGGGAAGAATCACTACTTTTGGTAATTGTATTTTATTACTTTACAAAGTATGTTCTTTCACAAGCTACAAGCCCCATCACACTACAATAATGGAGTTATGGTTGTCTGCCATCCAAAAATGTTTATGTATGGTAGTTTTTAGAGTGTACATAGAAAATTGAGAGGTACGTTGTCTTGCCGTTGAATGAGACAAAAATTTGTTTTTTATTGATATGAAATCTCACTGCTCAGAGTCATATGAGGGTGTTAATGGAATTGAAATAGTGAATTAATGACAATATGTACAACTAAAAATTTGATGGCACAACTAACCAAAGATTTTGTACACATGTAATCATTGCCAAATAAGAGGTGAACCAATCATATTTAGAATAAATATATTAAAACATTACCAAAAAATAATAAAAATCAATTTCTAATGTTAAATTACGGAAAAAAATTGTAATTTTTTTTCTCTTCTGGTAAAATCAAACTAATAGCTAGTCAAGGGAAAGATGAACACAATATATCCTGCCTGTGGTAGGTATAATAAGAGGATTTTCCATTCATTCTTCACCACGATCATTATCATCATCACCATTATCATCTCACAACATTTGAGCTCCCACTTGAGTTCCAACTTGTTTTTTATTTTTTCTACTCATTTGAGAGAGAAAAGCAAGATCGCTAAAGCTTAAGGACATCAAAAGGACCCATCCCATGGAGGGGGATTTACATACCCATGTTGTAAATCTTCTTCACCAGGCGTTTCAATAAAATTATTATTCATTTAGAGTCTTCTCTTGGGTTATTGCATTTTACTTTATTGTTGCTATTTGTTTTGGGCTTGCATCATATATTTTCTTGCAGATCTGAAGCATAAAATTGACCACATTCTGTTGTTAGGGTCACTAGTCACCAGTTACTTAAGTGAAATATTTTTGGTACACTTTTATGAAATCTTTAAACTAGTAAATTGGGCTATACATGAACAATTCAAAGTCCCTATTGGTCTCTTCATCCCCTCATGATGCTTTTGCTCTGGAGATTGCTAGAATATTTGAGGTGGATCATGCATCATTGGATGTTAGTTTTAAATATCTTGGTTTTATCCTCAAACCAAACATATATGGTATCAAAGATTGAAATTGGATGATTGAGAAATTCCAACACCAATTAACTGCTTGGTTGCACAAATGGATCTCAATTGGGGGTCGGTTAATTATGGTACAAGCGATATTACAGAACATATTTGTCTATTGTCTACACCTCTATTATCTGCAAAAACACATTGTCCACGGGGTCAACTCCATTATTTCTAGATTTATATGGGTTGGTGGAAATTCTAATAAACATAAGTTCCACTTGGCCTACCTTGAGGTATTAATGCAGAGGAAGGAAGAGGGTGGCTAGGGCATCAAGGACCTTGAAATATTATGATAGGCACTTCTTATGAAGAGATTATGGACACTAATAAATGGAGATGGTATATGGAACCACATTATTAAGGCTAAGTATCTAAAAAAATAGACCATGTTTGCAGTGGATCAAGCAGGGGGCATATATTCCATGTGCCATTTCATATACATGGAGAAGCTTTATGAAAGTTAAACCTTGGCTTATGAGCAGCATCAGATGGCAAGTTGGAAATGAGATTAATGTAGAAATCAAACCTAATCCCATATGTGGTTATAGGGGGGACCACACTCTATCGGTGGATCTTCTCAGACAAATTCACAATCTTGGAACATACTGTATCAATTAGATTGTTATCAACAATGACCTTCTCCATCCTATCTAGATGCGGGCTTCAGACATTGACTTATATGGATATCTTAGTAATCGCTGGGATAATAATGTCTAAGATCTATCTTTGACTGTCATTTCTGTATATGATCAAGATGACATTTTTTTGTTGGATGGTAATTTGGCACATGCGCAGATATTGGTCAAGGATGCATATTGGTATATATCTCCTTCCCCTATACATTCAAGTCATGTCATTGGTTCTTGAAAGTTTATGGTGGAATATTCCTACCAAGCTCAAGGTATTTGGCTCGTTGGTCTAGAATAATAGGGTATTGACATGGGACAATCTCTCTCATAGGGGTTTCATTGGTCTTGGTCAATCTGTATTATGTGTAGATGCTCTCGAGGATTTAGTACATCTTTTTATGCAGTACACCTTTGCAAAATCCATTTGTAGGTGTGATGTATCTTCTAAATTTTAAGGCAGACATGATTCCCATATCACTCGGTGACTGTCTACAAGATTGGATATATAACTAGAAATAATATGGGTCACTCCCACTATACAGAAAGCGGGGCATATTGAAATGTTGTATCACATTTTTATCCAAAGATGAATCACCAAATATTATAGATACATGCACTCAGATTGTGGCATTATACAATGAAGCTAGATATGATGGTGGTATTTCATCGATGAGGTAGATTCGCCCTATATCATCGACATATGACTCTCCTCGGGGTTTTTTTTATGAAGCTGAAAAAAATGAATTGTGTGGTTGCCATGCTTTTATTATTTTTCAACCTGGAACACAATATCATTTCAAATGGTTTGGAGGTAATGGATAGAACACCAGAGCTGAGGTATTGGCCCTATGGAGAGTATTGTTTTGTGCTCGTTGGCTTAATATTGAAGAGTTGGATGTGCTTGGTGACTCACAAGTGGTGGTGGACCGGACCTCAGAGAAAGCAACCTTCTACCCTCCACTATTAATTAATTGGTTGAAGAGAATTAGGGTGCTTATAGAAGAATTCCAAACGACGATTCTTTCATATGTACACAGAGAATTGAATGATACATCTAGAAATCTGTCTAAGGAGAGACTCACACTTCCCTTCAGAGATATCCATTTCACATACATTGCCAACAACATTATCTAGAGGACAAGTAATTTTCCATTATTTGACATTGCCACTCAAGATAGTTTCGGTGATGTAAACTTTATCTTTCTTGTATAATTGGGGGAGATATATAGACTGATTTTTGATTATTTGTTTATGCACATTATTATGAACGACTTGGTCATCATATATGGATCGACTACACATGTATCTTCAAATTATGGGACCTGCTGCATCTGATTTCATACATGCCAACGTAGTTTCAGCTACGGGAATATGTTGAACAATAAGGGATCCTGTTAATGTTTGTTATATCAGGTCATACTATGCTTGATATGTGATGGATCAATTTGGACAGGAAGTTTTGGGCTTGTTCAGTTCGGCCGAGGAATGATGGCTGTGACGTCGGCCAACAGATCGACTGGGACAGCTCACCCCCGCGCCATGAATTCTGCAACAATTCAAAATCGGTCGGTCGAATAACTCATGATACACTGCTGTCATTTACACTCACAACCATTTTGCAGCCGAGTACGCGTCCTCCTCCTCTGTAAGTTGTCAACCCGAGCTTCTCGGTTTGTTCCAATGTCCTGCTGCCGCTCAGACTCATCCAGAACCACCGTAACATCCTCTAGAAGCCGTGAACGATTTCTACAGGAAGCTGTGCTACAGGAAATCCAGCATAGGAAGGAGCTTGAACTGTTCACGTCGAGGGTGGTGATTCTCAGTGAGGTAGGCCTGAACATAACTTTCCCATCCAAAATAGTTCAAAAGGTGGTGAATTCGACGTGTTGAGGGGGTAGAGAAAATGTAAATTCAAGTCTGTCTGTGAATCCAAAAGCCATTTCTTTATTGCTGCATGAAATTGTCTTCGTGGTCGACATGCGAGATTTTCTCCATGAGCCTTGAGTTAAATCCCTCCGGTAGAAAAATTGAGACACTATCAAGGCTAACTGGTGGAAAAATTGTGAATTTTATATGACTGTGTGTATGATGGAGACGTAGCTCTGCGCTCTGTTTAGAGAAATCCTGAAGTCCTCCTTCTGTACATGAGCAGTCAAGTTTCAAAACAGGGTAATTGATACAAAGAGGCCCGCAGATACCGTTTTCAACGGTCTGAGAAGGAAACACACCTAGATTTCCCTTTCTGCTCAGAGCGCAAGCAAAACAGAGTCTTTTTCACCATGCCGGGAGGGTTTATTAGAAAAGAACCCTCGGACTCCAAGAAATTATGGGAAACCCCTGAGGTGGTGGAATTATTTTCCCGTGCACACTGGATGACATTCTGTGACAAGCTTCAAGGTCACGATGATGAAATTACAGAAGAATTCCTAAGATCCCTGAAGCCAAAGTCCAAGACATTAGCCATTGTCAACTTCAGAGGATTAACCCTCAGACTCACCCCACAGCTCATTAGCAGAGTCACTGATCTACCGATGGGGGTACCCTGGGATAAGGAGGAGAGAAAATTGAGTCAGAAAGCTAAAAAAGAGTTCTTCTTACCAGAGGAATAATTTTCAGAGGATAAGAATGGCGTTCGAAGAACCAGCATATAGTTGTTTTGAAGTGAAGTCAGCCTCCAAATTATGAAGTATATTACGTGTGAGGGGCGATTTAGCATCGTGTATGGTTATCATTTCCGATTGCTAACAAAACTCAGGCACCAAATGGACCTACCCTCAAAACAGAAATTGAGTATTCCCTACTTCCTCTTGCAATCCATGATTGAGTGTGCCACAAAGCTGAGGGAGGGGACACCAAACCAGCTAGCCTATCATGGGCTTATCAAGCTCCTTGTGGAATATGCACTCCATACTTACACCGTCCCTCTCTCCTAGGAAAGTTTTTGGAATATGTCTAAGGATGATGACATCCAAATTTTGGTCGAGGAGCTAACTTCCTCCAGCAGCGAGGAGAAGGAGCACACTCAGGCAGAAAAGAAAGTTAAAGGACAAGAAACCCTGGGCAAAACACCAAAGAAAGAACAGAGAGGAACACAAGAAAAAGGCCAGGCTGCCAAAACAGTGGGTGGTAAAATTACATCAACACCTAGGCAGAAAAGACTACAGAGCAGGGTAGAAAGGACTGAGCAAGTCCAAGCAAGTGAAGGCACCCCTAAGGCAGCCTAAGCCAAGCTAAAGGAAAAAGCACCCTCAGCCAAGCAGGCTAAAACAGTGCCATCTGCTTCTACAGGAAGCCAAAAGGCTATTTCTACATGAAGTTTAAAAACGGCTTCTACAGGAAGCCAGAAAATGGCCACTACAGGACTTTCTACAGGAAGTCCAAAAAAAGGACATCAGAAGGAGAAATCGACTGAAATTCTAGCTAGGGAGGCAGCAGCTATGCTAGCCACCCTAAGCACATCTCCCAAGCAGAAGGAAAAACGAAAGAGGGCGACTCCTCTGTATTTTAAAGTAAGAAGGACTGTGAGGATTAAGACTGGTAGACCCCAGCCTCCATCAAAAGAGCCAATCACAATTTTGGATACCCCTACCACACCAAAGGATAGGTCCCCCTCCAAGGCATCCATTACTTATGAGTGGGGGAGCCCGAAAACATCCTCATGGAAGGAAAGGATGGAGAAATTAAACTCGGAGGCCTCTCTACAGGATGCCGAGGCTGCTCTACACGAAACTTTGGCTAGGCTGAAAGAGACTGAGCAGATGGAGGAAAGAGCAGCCAAGTCATCACAGGAGGAGGAGAAGACCGATTTCATCATGGAACCAAGCCCCCAGCCTAGCCTGGGCTCTTATTATAACTTTTTAGAGGCCGGCAAAATCATTCCTCAGAAATTCACAGTGCCACTGTTTCTAGCACTAGAGGAAGAAATAGTACGAACCCACACTTAGATGAAGATCACTAAATCCAAGGGGGTAGCAGATATAGGGCCTCTAGAGGAAAAGCTCAAGGAAACCCAAAGGGAGTTGGCAAGAGTACGACATGTGGAAAGCTCCCAACAGGCCAAGTTAAGAGAAGAAAATGAGCTGCTTAGACAACAGCTACAACTACAGGGACAAAGGAAAGAAGAGGATACAACAGCCAAGGACACCACAACAGAGCCTCAAGGAAAAGAAGGAATGAAAGCTGATCTGGAGGAACTAAACCGGCAACTGCAGGAAAGGGAATTGCAAGCAGGCTTAGAGATACAATCTCTAAAACAACAGATGCAAGAAAAAGAGGCACAACTGGCCTGCATGGCTAGCTGGGCAATGGAAGCTCTGCAATGTAGGAAGCTTGCCAAATCCTATGGCCTATACCTCAGGGATCAGTGGCTGCAAATCCAAATCAACACATTGGCACAGAGGGGTATCTCCCAAATCCAAAACCCCCAGCAGTTCATGGATTTATGCAACAACAGTGCATCGGAAGATAAGTCTAAGCTATCAGAGTTTTACCTTCATAATTTGGCCCTTCCAAACATAACCTCGTGGGACCCCAACATAGCAGTAGGGGACATGCAGCTGATGGCAATGACCTCATGGTTAAAAAACGAAGAAAAGAGAGCGACAGAGGTCAGAAATGTCATGGACCGAGAACCACACGAACCACTGCTGATTAGAGCAGAGCCAGGGGACCCCACAACATTGATATCCACTCACCAACACCTAGCAACCAACTCACATGCTTTATTAGAGTACATGGATCGACAGGCTCAGGCCATAGCACACTTTGAGGATATGGAGCGATTATTGGGGGACAATTGTGTTCATGCTTGCACCCATAGGTGGAACACATTGTCCCATAGCCTCAAAATCAGGGAATGTCACATTCCAACTAGGATGAGGGAGGCCTTGGCATGAGTGCCTCTCTACAAGAAGTCTATCCAAAACCTCCAGTCCAGCTGGATAGGCCTCAAGCTAAGTCCACCTTTGCTTTTGGGATTGTTAGAAGGAGGCACAAAAGAAGAAGAGCATAAGCAATGGGAAGAGGTGGAAAGGAAGGCCGGATTCCATGACAGTGAGGAGGATACCACTTCAGAAGCCTAGGATGTGAGGGAGGCGATCAAAGCAATTAAGGACGAGGAGCTGGACTAAGTTTCTCAGAGGATGAGATACCCTTTTAGCAGGGGGGTGATGATGAGCCCCAAATTTGGTAACTTGTTGGGCTCATTTGGCCTAATTATGCTTGTTCAGTCCTTGTTCAATCCTTCATTTTTCATAGCTTATGCACTATTTTTCAGTATGTTTATGTCATTTGTACGAATAAGGGTAGTCACTCTTCCTAGGTGACTAACACGTGCTCATTTCAGGTTTCTTGACACATGTTGGAGCAAAACCGAGCAATCATGGGCTAGAAGATAACCAAGCTTGAGGTGAGGATTTGTAGGGGGGTTGTCTATGACATTAAATAGCCCTTACTTGGGATCTTCACCCCCAACTCCAAGCTCCAAAGGCCACCAAAACCGGATCTAGAAGGCAGCGAAGAAGATTTTGGAAGGGACTGTCTACTCACAGTTTGGACAGCCAAGTCCCATGGATTTAGGAGGCTTGCTAGGGCCCTCGTGGTGTATAAATGTCAAGGCCTTAGCCTTCATAAGGGACTTTTGAAACCATTGCATATTTTGCACTACAGTGCTGTTAGCTTTAGCTTGTTCTCTTGTAGCCATTTTTGGCATAAATCTTGACTTATGACTATTTTTTGATAATGAGAAGCAGTATGATTTTATATCAACTCTGAGTTTTCTATAGGAGCCATAGCTCTCAGGGTTGGGCCCAACCTGAGAGCCTAGGGCTTCCTTTTTGTACTGTTACCTTTGCTTTATGCATCGTTGTTTTCCTTTTATGCATTTGAAATGTATTTCTGTTAGGCAGATTTAGTTGTGTTAATTAAACAGGTCGTTGTTTATGAATAGAATCACTTCAGATGTTTAAAATAGATTGGTAGGATAATAACAGAAAAAAGCTCCAAGAAAAGGGTCAACAACACCTTCGGTTTCACCTCATCCTTATTGGATCAGGGGTTGGAATTGAAGTAACCGTGCTGTCCCAACAAAAACACTAGTTTGCCTTACCATGCAATCCTTAGTGTATTGTTTTCATTTGCAGAAGCTAGTTATGGGTTTAGATCTCTGAAATGTTTCATTGCGTAGTTGATGTACATGGTTTTATTTCCAAATAAAGCTGTTGTTAATTCATTTTATTGTCAGTTAGATTAGATTAGCTAGGACTTTGATTATTTGTAAGACTTTGTTGATTCGGTTGAATATACACTGTGCACAGCATCTCTACCACTCTTTCATCCATCTAAGCTTCATCAGAGCCAAATGCTCCATCTCCTAGCTAAGTTCCTCATCTCACATATGTCCTTTTTCCCACGTAACCCTACCTTCTTTCGCAATCATTGTTTCAGCCTTCCTTAAGCCAAGTCAGCCTTCTACACCTTCTCACCAGTCCATCCACCAGTCCCTGGGTCACTCCAGGACCCTATCCTACCTTCATATCCATTCATGCATCTCCCCTCACTCACCCATCCTCTAAAATCCAATTTTTAAACATCCTGTAGAAATTTCTGAACATCCTATAGAAATTCCTGAACATCCTGTAGAACCCCTGCAGACTTCCTGTAGAAGCTCACAAATGAGGTTTCATGATAGCCAAACTTTGTGAAACTCTCTGGAAGGGTGTTAGGGACTCCTTAGACCCTCTTTGAACCTTCCCAACCTTTTCCAAGCATTTCTCCTCCTTGATCCACCCCTGCACAGTAAAGAATAGTGAAAGCATATGCATGATGAAACTGACAACTTAATCAAAAATACAAAAAGATGTTTTCTTAGGACAGAGGTAGTCTAGACACATGTATTTTACCTTCATAGAAGTAATGGCATCTCTTTCAGTAGTTTGCATTCTCATCTTTGCATCAGTAGGACTAGTTGGTAGAATTAGGGTTTGCTAGGGTTTGCTCTTTCCTTTAGTTTTTCAATCTCTTTTCACAAATAGATTAGCTTCCTTCGAGTTAGCTTTCATCCATCAATTAAAAAGCTTCTTCTAAGAGCTCATAGAAGTTGGCTTAAGCTCTTAGCGGACTTGTGTCAGCTGACCAAGTGACAGCTGCGAAAAGAGCTAGTACTTGTGCATACAACACCGTCACTTCCAAGTTTGTTACGAACTACCGGGTTGATAAAAGTAAAGAAGGGAGTCCCAGGAGTTGCAACATTATTGCTGCAATACTGGAGCCCACCAAGCCCGTCTCTTGGAACGAGAATTTGATTACATAGAATATCAGCACATTCCAAGATATTTAAATACATTAGCAGATGAAATTCCTTCTCGAATGTTAAATAGACATTTGCATTAAATGAAACAATAAATTTAAAAACAGCTGATAACATGTTTCACAATATAACCATAATAATAATATGGCATAGCATAGGAGTGTGTCAAAATATACATCATCCTCGATCATAGGTTGAAAAACACCTTATGATCGGCAAAAAATGATAGTATAAAAATTCCAAAAATGAGTCTACAAGGCAATCATCCTATCACTGGTGATGATCCCGATAAGAAACCACTGCTCGGGCCACCCTACAAAGGAACCTCCTAAAAGGTCCTAGGACCCCAATCACATAGCGTTGAAGTCTAAGAGGAATGTCATCTATGCTGGTCTCTAGAATATCTGCGGTCAAGCGCTCTAGATGGCTCTCCAACTTGGTTAAGGTCTCTGCTAATTAGTCCTATGCGGCTGGTGCTGCGGCAGCTGGTTGTCTTCGATCATAGGGATGGAGAGCGGCTGGTTGCCGTGGACCCACATATGCATTTAAAACTTTTTACTATTAGTTTTGGGACGATTTAAAAACAAAATATATATATATATAATTAAAACGTTGAAAACAATTTTACCTTTATCATCCCATTGCTCTCTTGGTGGAAGAGCCATGTTGGGATCACCACGATAATCCATCCCAGCATATGGAAAATCCTAAATCACAAAGAGTTGGTTCTCTAACCAACGAAAATACTCTAGTGTGAATCAAACAACCTTGGTACCCTCCTCAGGATGTCAGGCCATGACTGCAACCCATCGCATAACCCGAGGATCTCGGGGAAGTCCAGCCTCAATAGTGAGTTGCTGTGGAACCAGCATAGGTACCCTCTCTAGGGCAAAGCTGACAACTAAATAACCATATCCAAAGTTCTTTAGCTGTCCATTCTTCGCCCTAGTCAATTGGCCCTTCACATTGGTCAATACAACATCACACTAGTTGAAGATGGTGCCTCGGAAGTAGTCTACTGCCATGCGCATCTGGGAACCTGTAGCTAGATGTCATGCTGCGCTCCCGCAGAGTCTGGTAACAGTAAAGGAAATCACCTTTAGTTCAGGATGGGAGATGGTTTTAACATCTATCCATTTGTCCGGAGTCTGGTCATTACAAAACTCTAGTCAAAGACTAGTGACAGATTGACCACCTAGCCTAGATCCGAACATAGATAATTTCTCGCCTCTCTTGGGAAAGCTAGTCAAAAGTATATGTCATCCGGCTCGATTTCGAGTCAGTTGCCACCAATAATGAAGCATTGTTCCTGCGTGCTCCACATGTTCACCAGCCATTGTAGAAAGTCTACCTGTGCCCTCATGCCAGGTATGGTCCAAAATTTGAATAGCCCGCATGCTCTCAATGCCCGTAATGAAGGTGGACGGAGTAATGCAGCTTGATCCACGTCCTCGTGCTCTCTTTCGCGCCAAACAAGCATCTTGTGTACCTACATTGCAAAATAGGTGGATTAGAACTTTCATTTCAAAATTCTATGGGGCAAAAATGAGGAATTTAGAGTTTAAAATCTGCGTTCTGCGGGGTTCGCACTCACCCCTTTAAAGACAGTGCGTAGGTGCGCACTTCTCCTTAAGGACAGGTGCGGAACCCCGAATTTTCTCTGTGCATAGAAAAATCAGGGTGTGCAGGGGCCACATGGCGCCCCTGCGCAACTGCCGCGGGTGATTTTTTGCCCTAATTTTCCTTTAAAAATCGATTTTTAAACCCTAAAACAAAATTTTAAACGGATGAAATGTAAGTCAAGGACAATGTGGATTACCTGGAGAAGACGGTTCTCGATTCTAGCAGTCAGATTTTTCGCAATCTCCATAGGAAGTTTTCGACCAAAAGCTCTTACTTTTTACTCCAAAGGCAAATGATAAAAATGAACTTGTAAAAGCCCTTTTTATAAGATTTTTTGAATAAATAAATTAAATTTATTTATTTTTTACTTTGAAAAGGTCCTTTTTGGTGCATTTTTATTATTTTTAAAACAGATATGAGTAATGTTTGCAGTTTTTGTGCAGAATATTGGGTATTCAAGTGAAATTGGTCATTTTCAACAAAAAACACATAGGAGTCCTATTTAAGCTCTTTTTTGACTTGTAAAATATGAAAAGATTGCCGAGTTTTTCTTTTTAGACTCATTAAAACGGAATTAAAAAGATGATCCTCTTACAGCTCTTTTCTAACCGTACAGACATGAAAAGATTGCTGGACTTTTGTCGTTTCAAGTTCGGTATTGGTGATAAAACAACGTGTTTTCGATCGCTTTTTTACTTTTTCAGATTGAAGGAACTAATTATGAAAAGTACTCCTTGATCGTAATGATCAAGAGGTTGTCTCGAGTATTATTTTATACTTTTTCAGGCTTGGGAGACACAAATTTACGAAAAAGGACAACCATGGAGTTTTCTTAAGTTTTTCTTCTGACTCCCTAAAATTGAAAAACGTCGAGTTTCTCCTATACTGGATTCGTTAAAATTTCACAGTAAAGGACCTATTCAATTACAAACAGGAACGGACCACTCCTTCTTAGGGTTCGAATCTAAACTAAGTTGGACTCATCCGAAGGATGAGCTTATAACCAAGCAAATGTTATCCTCCTGTTGTGGCCACCAACAACCCCCCTCCTTATGGAGTATTATTGCTAATACTAAATAAGTGGGGACCCTCAGTAAAAATCAAAAAATCAGTTAGTGTTACATTTTCTTTTTTAGATGAAACTTACAATATCATGGACTTAGGAAAATACCTTGAAAAATCTAAAAAACCTAAGTTTCATAATGAAGAAAATTAAATTCACTCCTTAGGATATTCGATCGCACAAAGTAATGATAGGATACACCTTCTAATGAGTTAAAATGACAAAAAGCGAGATTGCAACGCGAAACCTCATCGCATCGCATACACTGAAGAAACACTCACATTAAAAAACTCTAAAAAATCGCCGATATGCGATATCGCATATCGCGCATTGCAAAAATCACATGAATTACACAAGAATTATAACGATTTGCGATATTGCAATACTGCGACACTGCGACATTGTGATACCGCAAAGTTGTGATGCTGCAATATTGCGATACTGTGACCTTGTGATAAAAAACAGCACAATGATGTTGCGATTTGTGATACAGCGATCTGCGACATCGCAAAGCAAAATTGCGGGACCTCTCCATCGCAGTTTGTTCTGGCTCATTATTCGAGAAAACTTCTTCAGCCAAAAGTTGGTCATGTATTTTAAATGCAAATTAATGAGTTATTGCCAGTTGTTAATGAAGTATGGTGTTGTGTTTTTTGAAGAAATAGCTCACGTAAGGTGGCATGTTTTGCATATCTTCGGCATTTAAAAGTTTTCCTATCATTAGTCTTTTATCATTACTTCCACCTCAATGAAAATTGCAGGAAAGAAGGACGAAGCGTTATACAGGGTACTATGCAGAAAATTACGAGGAGGAAAGGTAGCGCTCCAATGTACATTTCGGAAGGCACACCTAATCCACTCAAGGAAGAAAAAGAGCCGCAGAACTCTTCTGAGGCATCTATCACATATTTCTCATATACAACCATGGTTGAATGGGTATTGAACGATGCTGATACCAGAAACAGATAGTTTAATTCTCAGGGTCAAGAGCTCACAGAATCACTATTTTTACAAATTT
>APFE030102361.1:0-10631 GCA_000404065.3 Pinus taeda | reverse complement strand
CCTACTTGAAATTTTTGAGTAAAATCATACAAAGATAAGTTGAAAATATAGTGTTTATTTATTTATTTTTATTTTTATTTTTTTAATCTTTTTAGCTTTTTACTCCAAAAAATGGTGAATCATCCCCTATGGTTGACATCATCATATTGAATCCTATTGGTTCTTATAAAGTTGAATTTTGTTGTACATTTTTGTTTTGAGGCCCATTTTTTACCTCCAAATTTCTCTAATGGATGATTACAATTTTGAAGCATGTTGATTTGTTCAGAATGATGATTGAAAGTTGAAAATCATGAAGCGAAACTATGTTGCAATATGAGATAGACTATGCAAAGGAGTGTTGACCTCAGAGGGAGAAAGTATCAGAATTTGACTTGAGTCCATTATGATTTGGTAAACTTCAATATAAATGAGAGATGATTTGACTCCCTAGAAAACCATATTTTAGGAGTATATGCAGAGGCTGAAAAGATAATGATTGAGAAAAATGTTTGATAATATTGATGTACCTACAACTGCGTGGTTTAATCATGTCGATAACAATATTGATGGCTTGAACAAGCATGAGGGTAGAATTGATATTGGAAAGACTCTTTGAAAAATATGAGGCAAAACCTTTTAATGAATAGAAGGCATGTGTTAGCAACTTTGAGGAAGCTCGACTCCTTGATGTAATGTGATAAAGGAGCACTGCAACTACAACTATATCTCCACGGAAGAACAAGTAGTTTATATATTGATGAAAGTATGAGACTAGCTAAGGATTGTGATGGTGTCTCCTTAATTGAGAGGTAGTAAGAAATCTTCTCCATGCTTGAGGAGTAAGGATCTACCCCCTGGTTGAGAGGGAGTGATGATGGACATTGTATTCTCCATGTTTCATGCACTAGGTTAGGACTAAAATTCGTACGTCTAGTGAAGGTATTGGGAGGGAGAATGAAGGATTGGATAAGAATCTGGGACTAGTACTCCTTGAAGATTGGAATCCAAGATAGGAAGTAGTCTCATGGACTGACACTCTTTGAGGATTGGAAAGGGTATCCAAGATAAGAGTGGTCAAAGAGGACCGATATTCTTTGAAGATTGGGAATCCAAGACAAGAATAATCCTAGAAGGCAGGGAATTTTTTAAGGATTTAATAATTTTCCCATATATTAATTGTAGGCGACTATCATGGTTTAAAAATTCGTATGTATAGAATATAGGTGAATATTCAATAAAAACACATGTAATATACTATTAAAATTTATAAAATTTTGGCGAATATAATCCATTTAATCATATACATGTAAAAAATAAGCTAATTTTAAACCAAATTAGCGAATATTTTTTTTCAGAAAATGTCCAAAAAATAGCCCATTTGCGAAATTTTGCCCCTAAAATGTTCCCTACGAGAAGGACATACCTTTTGAACATCCATATGGGGTATGTGCCTTGAGAGGTTATGGTGTTGTCCATATGTATGCCTCCCAACATTGTGCTCTAATCTTGTGGAGAGTTAGAGCTTGTTAGTCAAGACCTTGCTATGTTGTTATTTGACATGTTGGCTATGATGTTGATGCTTAAAGATGGCTTATCAATCTTATTCTTCTTATGAGAATATTTCAATTTGAGAAGTATCCTTGTACTGGTTGTGGAATTATGAATACCTCCCTACTTAAGAGGCAGCATTGGAAATTGTAACTAGGTTTGGTCTTCATAATTTTTCATTGTACTTATATAATTGTATTTTATGCAAAAAACAAAAATAAGAAAAACAGAAAAATAAATTGTTAATTTATTAGTTAAGCACATTCTTCATGCTTCTATGATTTGTTGAGTCAAAGTGTCAAAGTCCTATTTGGACCTATTGTAAAGAACAAGGAAAAAGAATTTTTGAATATATAATTTGGGTCAAAATTTCCTCTAGATGCCAAGTCAGTCATGCTTGTCAAGTCAACGCAGCCCCAAGAAGGCATGTCTATTCGAACCCCTCTGTATAGTAGAAAGAGAATGAGAGTTAAGCTCATTTGGCACACACAATTCACACAAATTGGTTCTGAATATCGCAAAAAAACAGGGGTCGAAGTCTGAAATTAACAAGTGAAGGATGGTTTATCTTCAACTTAACTTGTAGAAGTTCTGCCTTTATGTATCTTTTGTTAAAGATGTATTTTTGATGGTGCATAAGTTGGTCTCTTGTTGTCGATGGAATTGTTATGTGGAAGGAGAGCTTGACTTGGCCCCTAAAAGGTTGGAGTCTTTTATGGTCATAGGTCTTGGATATCTCACTTTGATCTAATTCTATAAGAAGAGACTTTTTTTGGGTTTTCCCCTTGGATAGGTATTGCCCTGGCTTAAAGCCTATATATTTAGTTTGTTGTTCTCTTTTGATCTTTGTGTTTATATTTTGATATTTGTTTGATGAAAGAAACATAAATAAGATTAATAAGAAGCCAACAAAATTCACAAGCAATTATCAAAGAAAAAAAAATCTACCCTAATTCATAAGCCTCCTGATATTTCAACAAGTTTACAAGAAGACACAATATAGTGCAATAATATGTGTTAAATTTATATTTCTAAGCCATATAATGCAATCATTGTTGTAGGATTATATTATTTCAATTCTTTTATTATTTCAAAATCCATTTATCTTGACTTGATCTATTGGATAGTTGGCATTGTCTGGATGGCAAGTGGTTGTGAGTGTGTTGGTATTGATGTCAACCACATTATCATGCTAATTGGGAGGCCAAGAGGAATCCTATGGCAGATGCAGGCTTCTAGTAGAGAATCATCATAGTAGCAGGCTTATTGAAAAGCCATAAAATGATGACTATGGTGAATTGGGGGTCCAGGTTCTTGGCATCATATTTCAGGTTTTTAGCCATCTATGAGGTTTCAAATGGGCTTAAATACTGCATCATACAGTGTCTAGCAGAAATTGCTATGAATAAGCTTTCCAATGGTATATGGAAATCCGGAAATGACCATCGGAATCAAAAGTTCTTGATCGTCGAAGTAAGGAACTTGAATTCCTTAAGAAGAGACCAAATATCGAAACCTTGGAGCATGGGGCCATCAGATCATCAAAACAGGCTATATCGGAGGTTGGAGCATATCGGAACCTCAGAGCATAGAGCCATCAGAACATTGAAGGAAGGAATATCGAAGGTCAGAGTCTAAGCATGTAGGAGGATTGATCGGAACCTCAGAGCATGAGATTTATCGGAACCTCAGAGAAGGCTATATCAGAGGACGAGACCATCAGAATATCGGAACCTCGAAGAAGATTATATCGGAGGACAAGACCATCGGAATATTGGAACCTCATAAGTCCTTACATATTGTAATTTCTTCAAAGCGCCAAGTTCGCTATGGAAAAGAAATACAAAGGAATTCAGTGTAGGACAAGGGACCAAGGAGGATATTTCTCTCTCCTCTTAATAAACACATGGTCACATGCAATTGGTCCTTAAGATTTGAAGTGGCAAATGACGTCAACAATTCTTGGCAATACAGTGGACATGTGGCAAATTGTTTTGGCATTTTCAGTGGCCTAATGGGGAAAATAAAGGTGACACGTATCACCACTCAGGAGGCCCCACATGGAGAGATGACGAAAGCATGACATCATCTCAGAGGTTAGTATATCGGAGGTTGAGGACCTCGTAACTCTTGTGCAAATGGAATTTGAAACATGTTACAAAAAAAGGGGCTTTGATATTAACTAGCACATGGTCATGTGGAGACCAAGGAACTAAGGGCTAAGTAGAGGGAGTTAAAATGCAATCAGGGATTTGTAGTGTCGTAAGGACTGTTCAATAAAAAATGCGATATGGTGTGGCTCCGATGTAACAATACAATGAATTAAAAGGATGAATGGGTCAGCAGCTATAGATTAAATGCAAATCATTGGAGATGGTTTATGAAGTTAGTGGGATTTGCAGAAAACACTGGGACAGGGCAACAAGGACAATGGTCCACAAAGAAGAATTGATGAGATGAAGAAAGCCATCTACTTTCCATGCACGTCTTACAGATTTAAACAAGGAACATAGTGGTTATTTCTGAGTACTTTCAAGGTCCACAAAGCATTGAATAAGCATGGGAAGTCACGGTAGAATGTGCAGGCTGACTGACATTAAATTCTCAGTATGGAGGATTACACAGGGAGTCAGTGAAGAACTTGGAAGCCCATTCTTATGTTTAATTCCGTGACAGAGTTTATCAATCAAATGCAACAACAGCACAAGCATACTTACAGAGGTACACTCAGGCAATGTGGAAACAGGCAGCGGAAACAACATTGCGCAGTATACAACAGAGGATCAAAACCATCGATTGCCATCAAGAAATATGCAAAGAGTGTATTTTTGAAGATCTGAGCAGTGTGAGCAGAGAGTGTTTTGTGAAACGAGCGCAAGATAAGAACTGAAAGGAGTGTAGCAAAGAGCCTGTGTGAGAGAAGGAAGAACGTTGAGGATATGCAGTTTTGAGCAGAGGAAAGAGTGTTGTTGTATGAGACCAAGGGGGTCTATGGAACAATAAAGGACAGAGAGTAGAAGTTGTTTATGTAACCAACCAGATTGGTATTTTTCCATAATTGTACATGCATCTTTTTTCAGTTTGAAAATTGTATGAAAAGTAGAACACTAGCAAGAACAGGTTGTAGCATGCATTCAGAAGAAGTTGGTGCCTCTTAGCAAGTAGGTGCTTGCTAACCTAAGGGGGTGGGTGCCTTTTGTGAGTGGGTGTTCACAAACAAACTGATGTAATTAAGTAGGTGCTTAATTTACGTCATAAACAACAACAAATTGGTAGTATTTTTCCCTTTGGGTTTCCACATGAAAACGTTGGTGTCAATATGTGTATGTTGCTCATTGTTGGGGCAAAGTGATTGCCTATCATTTAATTTGTCAACCCAAGGGTTTCTTAAACTTGTGAAGCATGCCTGCACTGTATGTGCTAAAAATTGTCTTTCAATTTAGATCAATCTAACTACAAAATAATGAAAACCAGTTCATCTAATCTATGAAATCAAATAATGAAAATGAAATTCAACTAACCTATGAAATCAAAAACAACTAATGTATTCTTAGTTAATCCAGCATTTGATTATGAAGTGTTACCTTCTTCAGATGATGTGTAAGAAACTATTTATACGTTAACTTCTAATGTCCTAGAAAAACAAGTAAAGTGCGCAGAAAATAACTCAGTAATTGCATGTAATAAATATTCAATCATTCAATCTTGAAATATGATTAAATTAATTTCTTAAAACTATCTCTAGGAATATCAGTTAATGCAATTAAATGAGGATCTTAAAATCAAATATTAGAAACATGAAAAAGTAAAGCTCAATGATTGCATAGGTTGAACATTCAATCACCCAATTTGAAGTCACCTTCTTGGCCTGATCCTTTATTCAATTATACAATGAATTGATGGTTTAATCTAAGAAAGTAAATGAACATGAAAAGAAACTAAATAAATATGAGCCCTTGTCTCAAACTTAATCCAAATAGAAAATACATATATCTTCCCTATTGAAATGTTTTTAGAAAAGCAAAGATTACACAGTCATTCTAAAACTAATACTAAGAAAGAAAATAAACTTTAATTTATAAAAGAAATTAAATCTCACAATCATTAGATGGCCATTCCAATGGTGTATGAGGATGGCAAGTGAAGAAGCTCCATATGCAAGCAAAACTAAATCTTCAAATCTCCAAGTATGAGCTCCAAATTCTCTATTAAAAACATGAGCATTTCTCCAACTTTACACATGCCTTTCAAAGGAGAAGGCTCTCCTGTTTATACAAAAACATAAGAAGCTACCATATTTAATAAGAATCCACTAAAATCTCATATAGTTACAACCAAATAGCTCATAATGAGACACATATCCCCTAGGTGTCTCATAGAGTTATAATCCAAATAAGAAATGATGAAACACCTCATAGAGTTACAATCCAAATAGGACACATATCCTTCTTTGACCTTTATCCAAATCTCCTTTGAAGAGAATTCGAATTTGAGCATTGGAGGCCACATAAGGGTGCTTTGGAAGCTTCCAAATAACCTACACATGTCATGAAACTCAAACCACATATATAGATACATGAAACCATGTTAAGTTCCTACTTTTTAATCATAAATTCACTTTAAACATATAAAATAAATAACTTTGGTAAATAAAGATCCTAACGCATATATTTATAAACATGGTGGCTAATGAAAGATTATATGGTTATGGAGTTACGACATGTGAGTGAAATGGTGGAGATAAAGGTGAAAGTGGATCTCATTTTAAAGACATTTTGGAGGCCCAACATACTCATATATTTATGAAAATGGTAAATAAGGATCCTAACCTATATATTTATGAAATTTGTGGCTAATAAAAGATTATATGGTTATGGAGTTGCGACATATGAGTGAAATGGTGGTGATAAAGGTGAAAGTGGGTGTTATTTTAAAGACATTTTGGAGGCACAACACTCATGTGATAGATTATATGAACATATGAATGTTTAAGCTTGTTGCTTACTTTCTTTATGAATGAATGCTCTCATAAGTAACAAACAATAGAGGAAAGAACTATAAGCATATTTAGTAAAAATTTCTAAGAATCTCACTATTATTGATTCACCTCCCCGCCCCTCCCCCAGTAATTATTTATTACAACAATTGGTATCAAAGCCCCATTCCTTCAGGAACAGTTTAAGCACTAGAAGGTATATCTATAAGGAATTATGTCTAGGAAAGATAGTGAAGAGACTCACTCAAGCAAAATACCAGTCTTTGATGGGACAAACTATGCCTTTTGGAAAGTAAGGATGGAAGAGTATCTTATGTCCCTGGGAGTAGATGTTTGGAATTTAGTGCTAGTAGACTACAATGTCCTTGATATTCCTCCCATTGATGCAGATGGTAAAAAATTGTATGCAAACAATGCTAAAGCCAAGAATATCATTCTCTTTGGTATTATTCAATCAGAACTTGTAAACGTTATGCACTATAAGTCTACTAATGATGTGTGGGTAAAGCTTAATCGGAGTCATGAAGGAGATGACAAAGTCAAGCAGGCAAAACTTCAAACCTTCAAAATGAGGTTTGAGAGCCTAAGAATGAGTGAAGATGAAAGCATAGCATAATACTTCCTCAAATTTGATGAAGTAACCAATATGATTAGAGGACTTGGTTAAGAGGTCAAAGAAGAGATGATTATTCAGAAAATATTAAGATATTTTCCAATGATATTTAATGCCAAAGTCTCAGCTATTGAAAAGTATCCAAAGAGCGAAGTCTGAACCTAAGGAAGCAACATTCAAAGTATCCAAAAAGGCTAAGGAGCACAAATATCATCAAGATTGCTCTAGCTGCGAATCTAATCAGGGATCAACTCAATTAGCTAGGAAACTGAAGTGTGACTCAAGAAAATATAAAGGGAATTTTCCCTTTAAACGTTTTTACTATGGAAGACTTGGATATTTTTCGTCTAAATTCCCTTACAAAGAAAGGGATGAAAAGGAACATGATCAAAAACTTGGAAACAAATCTCTGACACATCAGAAGAAAAAGTTCTATAAGAAAAAGGGGTTATACTCCAAAGTGGATAGCTCAGCATTGGAGTCAGATAGTGAAAACTTTTCGGAAGATGATTTAGAACAAACTCTAAGAAACAAAGTATTAATGACTTTGAAGAGGAAGAAGAAGAAGAAGGAGTAGTGGACCTTGAAGGGGAACTCATTAGTACTCTTGCTGAGTTAAAGAGAGCAAGGAAAATGAATAGGCAGCTGAAGGAACAACTACAACGTGCCAAAGAAGGTATGCATAACTTTCATAATGAGGAGTTTGTTTATCAAAAAGAAAAACTTGAAGAAGCTATTAAGAGAAAAGATAGTTTAGTCCTTTTAGTAGAAGAAAAACAAGGAACATGTGAGAACTAGAAGAAGAGAACAAGCAGTTAAAATAGGAGTTGCTCAAGGTAAGGAAGGAAACAATCTAAAAAAATGCAAAGATGAAAATTTTCCCTTGAAAGTTAAACTACAAGAAGCTAAACGAAAGGAAGAGGTTCTTCAAGATTTGATCCATGAAGGGGAAGAGATCTATCAGAGTCTTGAGGTAGAGGTTGTCTCTCTAAGAACGGATCTTGAGGGAATAAAGAACGAGAAAGGTTTAAATGAAAAATTTGCAGAAGCCACAAGGAAAGTAGATTAGATTCTAAATAGACAAAGGCCCTCAGGAATCAAAACAGGTATGGGATACTTAAAGACACAAGAATCGTCTATGGAAAGCTAATCTTTAGATCTGCAATATTTGAAGAACTGCAGAGCTATGCAAAGAAGCATCAAGAAAGAATCAAAGAAATCAAAAGAGTAGCAGGGAAAAGAGGAGATCATCAATGGAGAATGACTCAATCAGCCAGAAAACTGAGGTACTTTCATGCACAAACTCATAATACTTCCAACAATAGGTGCACCAATTTATTTTATGGTCATTGTTATAAGTGTCATATTTTTTGACATAAGGATGTTGATTGTAGAAGGATCAAAGTTGAAATAGATGAAAATCCTAGATATAATAAGTATCAAAATTTTAGATCTCAAAACAATCCCCTCAGAGATCGAAATGTCTTCTCTCCCCTGTTAAGTGATGTTGAGTGTTCCAAATGTAATAATTTGGGCATAAGGAAAATGAGTAAAAAAGTAGGTTTGAATACCTATCTAAGTTCCAAAATATTCGACAACCAGCTATCCAAAAGGATAAAGAGAATTCGAAACAAAAAATTGAAAAAGAGTTTGTAGTGTGGACTTGCTCTATCAGCACATAATCAAGAAAATAGATGGTATGTGGATAGTGGTTGTTCCAAGCATATCACTGGGGATAAAATAATTTTTTGTTGTTAAAAGAAAAGGACAAAGGGAACAATGTCACTTTCAGTAACAATTCTCTAGCAAGAATTAAGGGTAAAGACACAATCAATGTTGATCAAAAGACAAAAGCACAAAATGTGTTGTATGTGGAACATCTCAAGCACAATTTTCTTAGTGTTAGCCAAATTTGTGATAATGGCTATGATGTCACCTGTCAATCCAAGGACTATGATAGTTGCAACATGAAGAATGGAAAGTTGGTGGGAAAAGCAATCAGAACCCACAATAATTTATATTCGTTTGATGATTCCAGAGTTAACTTCTATTTAAGAAAAATGAATGAAGCATAGTTGTGGCACAAGAGGCTTGGCCATATGAAATTTGATAGCTTGGTCAAAGTTAGCAAGTTGGGAGCTATGAGAGGATTGCCAAGATTGTCAAGGCCTGATAACTCAATATACAAGTCATGCAAATTTGGAAAGCAGACTAAGAGTCATTTCAAGTCAACAGAGTTCTCCTCATCTAGACCATTGGAGCTCATTCACACAGATATGTGTGTCCCAACTAGAGCAAAAACCACAAAAGGAGAAAGGTATTTCATGCTGCTCATTGATAATTTTATCAGGGCCACTTGGATCATGCTCTTAAAAGAAAAGTCGAAAGCATTTAAGCATTTAAAAAAATTTAAAGCTCAAGTACAAAATCAAAAAAACTTAAAGATAAAATGCTTAAGATCAAATAGAGGAGGAGAGTACACTTCAAGGGAGTTGGAAGAACTTTGTGAAGAACATGACATCAACATTATTCAGTGGCTAGAACTCCACAACGAAATGGAGTAGTTTAGAGAAAGAACCAAACAAGCTAGGAAATGGCCAGAGCTATGTTGGATGAAGCAGAAGTATCCCACATCTCTTGGGGAGAAGTTGCACAAGCAACAATATACATATCAAACAAAGATCAACTTAGGCCTAATAGTAATAAAACACCCTATGAGTTGGGGAGGGGAAGACTTGCATCAGCTAAGCACTTCAAGGTATTTTGGAGCAAATGCTTTATCAAAAGGAATGATAGAAATATTGGAAAGTTTGACTCCCACGCTGATGAGGGTATATTACTCGGGTACTCTGCTCAAAGCAAATGATATAAGTGTTACAACAAGTGGACAAAGAAGATAGAGGATTGCATTGATGAGATAGTAGTTTAATTGTAACCTGTTTCTTTAAAAATTTATTACTCATAACCCTTCGTATTTTATTTAGGTCTTATATATATTAGTATAAATTAGTTAACTAATTAGTATATACATTATTATTTTTCACATATAATGTTAATAATTAACTTATATATATTACATTATTTATTTCAATATACTATTAAATTAATTTTATTTAACCATCATCTATATAATTAATTATATATTAATTATAAATAAGATTAATTATAATCTAAGATAACAATAATAATAAGTAAGGCGGTTAGAAGATTAGGTACAATAATTAAAATATTAGAATATACATATATTTTTAGGTTAAATTTAATAAATTAATTAAATAAATATTAAAAATAATATTTTATTTTTAAATTAATTAGAGGTCGTTTGACTGGGGTTTTTGATTAAGTAGCCGTTAGAGTGGTTGAGTCGTTGGAGTCTCTGCTTAGACTATTTATATCGATGAGCTAGATCTGTGTTTTCATCTTGCCCTGACGATGAACCACATTGGTTGGTTCGAAACGCGTTGGCAGAAATTCTTTCTCATGTGATTTACG
>APFE030102356.1:150894-164860 GCA_000404065.3 Pinus taeda | reverse complement strand
GAGGAATCAAACAAGGGAATCAAGGCGAGACTAAGGTTGGTTCTCCTTGGTTCCACTCTTATCTATTTTCATAAAGGAAAATGAAAGTAGACTTTACTTGTTTGTTTCTAAGATAGCTACCAGTATTAGTGGGAATAACAGCATCCGAGTGGACACTATTCTCGGTAACAACATGGGCACAACAATAACAATAGGTGGATATACTGAAAATAATAATAAGGGGGATACGGTAGTATTATAGGGACCTAACATTCCCCTCTCCTTCAAAAATGTGTTTTACTCAACCTTTGTGTAGCTATAGATGCTTCTGTATAAAATTCTCATCCTCCCATGTGGAATCTTCAATAGGTAAGTTCTTCCACTTAATGAGATAATTTGAAATTGATTTTTTAGCTATCAAGTTCTTGTTTCCGTGACTACTTCAGGCTCAAATATGAATTTCCCTTCTTCTTCAAGTTCTCGCAACATTGTTTGAGCCTCTAGTGAACATAATTGTGCAATTACGCCTCATTTTTCTTTCTTTAGAAGTTTCTTCATGCCTTTAGAGTTGATTATATTTCCTGGTTTTCCTCTGATACCTTTTAATTAAACTTCCTTTCCTTCCTGAAAAAATTTCAAGAAACATTCTTGAAAATTAAAAGTTATCGTCCCCAAAGATTGTAACCATTGGACTCCTGGTACAACATCAATGCTACCAAATGGAATGGAAGGAATTGGAATATTGTATACATATTCCCCGATGGTTAGCTTGATATTATGACACTTTCCAGAGCAGTTTATAGTCCCTCCATTTGCAACCATCACTTGACACTCTGGTGCTAGATATGGGAAGAAATTCAATACCTTGGTTATCTTACAGTGAATAAAATTATGGGTACTATCCGAATATATCAACACTATTATCTTTTTATTCTTGATATATCATTATATGTTGAAAGTATGAGGACTGGTAATTCCTGCCAATGCACTGCAAGATATGGTTAGATTAATTTCTTCTTTATCTTGGGTTGTTTCCTGGTCTATATCCTCCTCTTTTGATGCCTCTTCTTCATTTTCCTCCTCCTCTTCACAATCTATGTAGAATATTTTCTTCTCAACACATTTATGACCTTTAGTGTATTTTCTATCACAACTGTAACAAATTCCTTTTGTTATTTTTTCCTCCAATTTTTGTAGTGTCATCCTTGTAGGTTGTGGAAGGATAGGAGAAACAACACTTCCATCTTTATAGTTGTGAGTGGTAGACTTGCTTGTTGCCGTAATTTTGCTTTCAAATTTTCTTTCCACCCTGAATGCCTTCTCCAAGGAATCAGGGTCTCGAAGGTGAACCTCATGTTGGACATTATCTTTTAAATTCCCTATGAATACATCAATCCTACGCTCCTCTGGAATATCAGTTACCCTGATATTCATTTTTTGGAAGTTGACAATGTGCTCCACCATTGAACACTTTTGTTTAATATTTATCAATTAGCTAAAGAAGGTGTTTTTCTTTGTATCCTCATAATGCATTATCATTTCCTTCGTAAACGTTGACCAAATGAAAATTGGTTTACGAGAACAAAGTCATCGATAACATAAAAATTGATTGGGTTATAAATATATAGATGCAATGCTTACCATTTGTGTGTGTTTCACATCATGGAGATAGAAATATTGCTCAAGTTGTAGTATCTATGTTACCGGATCCTTGCCATCAAACTTCCTCACATCGATATTGGAATGTGGCAGGCTTAAACCAAACATTGGAGTCTTTGAAATCATAATTCATTTTCCTTTTGTCCTCATCACGATTTTCGTGGATTTCCTTGTCACCATTAGGGAATCTTTCTTCTAGCAACTTTTCCAAACCTTCAACCCTTTTATCTTGACATTCATCATTGTTTCCATGTTTTTTTTTAAACCACCATTTAAATCTCCCATGTCCCTTTTTATACCATATATCTTAACATTCATCATGGCTTTTAATTCATTTTTTGGTTACTTTTTGCGAGAGTGAAATCTGTTGCACTTGGTCTCGTAATTTTGATATATCATGTTGCATTTCTTCCTCTTTCATGCATCATAGAAGAGCTTTATGGTTGCTTACTAGGTGTGTCCATTTTTTTGTTTTGAGGAATTTTGGAATAAAAAAATGATCGATTCTTGATTCAATCACTTCAAGCTGTTTTTTCAAATCAAATTTTTGCAAAAAGAATAAAACAAATACACACACTTTTCTTGATTTTTAGGAGCTCAATTTTGAAACTATTTATCTCTATAATTTAAGATATTCAAGTTCTGAAATTTTGCCCTGTGGTATCACTATGAGTCTTATTTTCAACCCCACAAGTCAGAAAAAGATTAGATTCTTCATGAAAGAGTTATTCCCAACATCCCACGATGATCTAAATATAGACTCTTTCAGTAGAGAAAATTTGTATGGAATTCCACGTGCCACTTTTTCGACATTCAGTCTTGAAAATGGTACAATAAAAACTACATTTCATGTATTTTTAGTTACTTTTTATGAAATTTAAATCCGATGCTCAGAGAAAAAGTTATGTTGATTTTCCCTGGGTCACCTATTTAAGATTGAATTCTGGGGCCTGCAAAAAGCCTAACTTATTTGGACCATATCTCAGAAAATATAGTGAACTAAGATCTAAAATTTTTACAAGAAGTGCATACAGATTTCTTCTCCATATGGTCGAAATTTCAACTTATTAACACTTGTAAAAAAAAGTTACAGAAAAAATTCCAGGATGACTTGTTTGAAGCAACAAAACCCTAGAATCCAAAGCTCTGAAACCAAATGTTATGCAACCAACTCACAAAATAGAAGAAAATATAGATCAACGACTTGATAAATAGCCTCTTTGAGGGGGACACCTCTTTTAAATTACATAAATGAAGAATTATTGTATGATATAAATGATAATACCTCCTTGGTATATATAGGAGTCTGAGGGGTCACAATTTAATCATTGGATACATAACAATAATAATGTAAGGGTACAACAATAACAATAGTGGGCTTCTATGGGGCAGACCAATAACAATATGGGGGATACATGGGTACAACAATAACAATAGGGGGCTACAATAACAATAACAATAAGGGGGTTACATTAGTATTATAGCAGCCCAACAACCAAGTATTGAAGAATTGCGATCTTTGTAAGAGTTGAAGGTGTCTCGCTATGTGAAGTTAAAGAAGTTATAAAACAATGGAGAGAGATTGCACATAAATCACACACTTATTGATTAAAATGTTACATATATATATGAATAAGTGACTCTTCTATATCCTAGAATAGTGGATCTAGATTTCTAAGAACAACTATTACAACTCACACATAGGAAAACAACTCCTTCTAGATTGAAACCTCTAGACTCATAATGCCACATGGAAGCATTACTTACAAGTACCTCCCTTAATGCTTACATGTAACAAATATTGGGAAAACACATATTAAACAACAATATTGATATTTTTTTGATTAGTCTTCATTAGCACTTACATCCACTCTAGAATCTCATTGACATCACTCTTTCTTCAACCACCAACTTAGAGCTACCACTTGACCCATTTAAGACAAAATTTCTTCAAACCATCATTGATGTACTTGTAGGCTCTGCATTTCTTAACTACTCTGAATTTTTTTTTTGATAATGGATCTCTCAATGGACATACTTCCTTTTAACGAGTCAAAAAAGGAAAATACTCGGCGATCTTTTCATTTTTTACGAGTCGGAAAAGAGCTTAAAGAGGACTTCACTTAGAGGAACGAGTGGTTTCTAGGATAGCAACTGGTTCTGGTGATGTTGGAACTTCTCAAAACATGTTGATTTATGTGAAGAGGTTGGCTAATAAGACCACTCATTGCAACTGTTCCTCAAAAATGGTAAAACAACCAAGTGAAAGCGTATGATCGGCCAAACAAATAGTGACAAAGGAAGGAGAAAAACCAAGGCTCATCTGATGGAAAAGGCTGAAATAATGGCAATCACGAGGGTTAAAATGGAGATGGGTTCATTTTTACACAAGCTTGAACCATAGGGAACTATGCTTGGATTCAGTTTCATGTTTACACAAGCTTGAAATGAAAAACTATGCTTGGATTCAGTTTCATTTTTACACAAGCTTGAAACGAAAAACTATGCTTGGATTCAGTTTCATTTTTACACAAGATTGAAATTAAAAACTATGCCTGGATTCCGTTTCATTTTTACATAAGGTTGAAATGAAAAACTGTGCTTGAGAATGGTTTACATGCCCCCAACATGATGACTCGATTCTAGGTGTATACCTCCCAAGCTTCATTGCATTCACCTAAGTAGACTACTCATGGCTATGATGTGGATGGAATGAAGGTCCGTTTACGAGATCAAGTGAAAGACTCAAATGGGATTTTACCAGATCTAACCAAAGACTCAAATTGGAACTTTGCTCCAGGGGACCTTGTTTCATTTTTTTTAATGAGCTTGACACAAGACTAGGAACCCTGCTCAGATTCCTTGTTTCGTTTTTTAACGAGCTTGACACAAGACAAGGAACTATGCTCTAGGAACTGTTTCATTTTTTTAATGAGGTTGACACAGTAAAAGAATTATCCTCATATTCCTTGTTTTATTTTTTAACGAGCTTGACACAAGACAAGGAACTATGATCATACCCTTTGTTTCATTTTTTAAGACGTTGAAACAATACCAGGAACTCTCCTCTTGATCACTATGATGAATGGTCAATTTATAGGGAAATGCAGGTGGTTATGTCATAAATTGGGAATTGAATGGCCTTCCAAAATTGGAGTTAGTTTCCATGGAGAAAGGGATGAGAGGATAGAGGGATAATTGATCCATAACCTATCCAAAGTCGACCTCATAGGATGAGATAAGAGCTAGGCATCCTTCTAGAATACTCTAGAATCAGAGAATATTCCCAGAATACAATGTCAATTTCGCTCATTCTCACCCAGCACAGGTCAAAGAGGGCCTAAGTTCACTGCAGTGCAGACCTGAATGGGCCTACCTGCTCTGCAATGCAGTTACCCCTGACCAAGGTTGCGCTGGTGTCCCAAGGAGGCATTTCAACAGGATTTCAAGCTAGGAAACTTTGATGGATGGAAGCATTCAATTTGATGACTTGTTTAGGGCATGTAAAAACTAAATTAGGGTTTGATGAGCCCTAATTGTACTAATCTAATCTTCAGGAGTGATGTGCCCAAATAGACCTGTAACAACTAGTAGTATGAATCAAAATACATACTTTTATTTATATAGGTAAGTTGTCTAGGTACTGAGTTTATCTAGCTGTTAATCATACAAGTGACCCTTTATTTTTTATATACACAAATTTTCAACCTCACAAACACAAGATGTAACTATTGATCTTGAAGCACCAAAGTATAATATGATTGGTTAAGCTAAAACATACTGGACCTTTATCTCATAATTTGACACACACATCCATCACTATATTCTAAAAGAGTCTTAGATGCTTTGTAATTGATTATCACTACCAGAATTTGGTGATTCTTCATAGATAGTATCTGTTAGGTCTTCAAAATTAGCTATGTTGGTAGATTCTTTTAATTTTCCTTTTAGAATATATTTGGATTGGATTTTTCAATTCAATGTTGTATGCCCATGACTTCGACAGTGTAATCAATCAATTGAACTCTTGTTCTTATTTATTTTACCCTTGCAAAATAATGCAATTTTTTCTTATGAACCAACTTTTGCTTTTGCATCTACATCTGCTATTTTCATTTAGAACTGTTCCTATCATTTCATCGAGTGATTGGGAGTATAATTGCCTTAATGTAAAAATAACATTGTCATACTTTGAAGATAACTTGTTTAACAAAATTGTCTTTGCAACCTCATCCTCTACTTTAGAGCCAATTTCTTCCAACCACCTTAAATGTGGCTATAAATCATTTATGTGAGAGGACAGAGATGTTTCATCACACATTTTAAGTTTGAAGAACTGTGATTTGAAGGAAAAATTTGCATTCATAACTTTTTCCCCAAATATTTTGACTAATTGTTGTCATATTTCTGCAGATGATTTTTCTAATTCTATAATGTGCAGATGAGAATCTAAAAGAGACACTCCAATGCTATATTGAGCTCTTTCCTCTTTTTTTTCCATTCTATTAATTGCATGGGATCTGAAGGTGCAATTATTGTACTTTTGACTATACCCCATAGATACTTATGCATCATTTAGAACCGAATATTTACTTTCCAAGCATGGAAATTATGGCCATTAAACTTTTCCACCACTATATTCTCCATGTTCTAAGGAAATTAATTTAAAAATATTACCTTGTGCAAAAGCAATTGATGCACTTACTTCTTATTTTCCTCACAACACATGATGAGTCTCTTCACAACGATTTCTCTCCTCTGCGCAACAATAGCAACATAATTCCAATTAATTTGAACCAAGATATTAATGGAACATAAATAGGATGATTTTGTTTCTTGAAGGGAGCATCAATTTTGGAGTATAGTCCAACAAATTTCCAACAATCGGGAGTAAGCATGATCTCCTATAGACTATGGAGATTTTGCAAAATTTTACAACTACAACTACTTATAACTGTAAATTTAAGATTTCTAAGGTGTGCATTGACTAACTTTGTCAACAATCTCTGACCCTAGCTTTACAGTGCTTGAATTGGAAATTCTGACTTGGGTTTTGTTCCAGTCATATCAGATCACATAAAAAAACACGCTAATAGTGCATGCACATCCTTCCTTAGACAAGCTAATGTGTAAGAATGTCTGCAACATGATGAATTCTCATAAAACTTGTACACAAAGCTCATGCGTCTAAAAAAAAAACACCTCCTAGTACATTTCATAGTCCAGGTTTTTTTCTTATGATAACCTTCAAATTCAGAGTTTTACAACTAGAAAACCCATATAAATAAATAGATATCATAATCGATCTCAGCCACACCCAAGCTTTGGTTGCAAATCCCAGTCAGTAAAGCGTAAAGTTGTCTAATAGGGCACTAGGGAAGCAGAGAATTCTACAAGCCCAAATTTGACACCTTCACAAACTCCAAGAAAATACAAATAGAAGCTCAAAGTTACAGGCAATGGGAAAAATAAAAACCAACCTCAAGAACCTTACGAATCCAACCAACCTCGCAATTTAAAGCAAGTTAAAAAGCAATGGAGAGTGATTCCGCAGAAATCACACATTTGATATAGTTTATTGATCAAAATGTTATATATATTATATAATATATATATATATATATATATATGAATCTATTGTAGTGGTTGTAACACCCTCCAAAATTTTGGCATATACTCAAATTTTGGAGCCTACTGTGAATCCTGTGATCATTCGTTCCTTAGTCACTTATTTGGTAAGTTGATGATCTCAAGCTCCCCTTTTCGATCTTAAGAGTAATTCACACTTTTATCTTTACATAGTATGTGTCATTATTGGAGATTGGGATTATCGCTTGTTATGTAAAGGGAAGTTTGTTTTTCTTCAAGGGAAAACTTTCCCAGCCTCTCTTAGCATTCAAAACTGTGCAGTGGTTTCCTCCAATGTCCTTCCCTCAACCGAAACCCACTATGTCCAAAAACATCACACTTTTTTCCCTCAACTACTCAGTCTTCCTTGCATCCTAAAACTACGCAGATGTGTCCTCCCAGGACCTCATCTCGCAGCAGTGCCTTGGATCTTGAAATTGCGCAAATGTGTCCTCCCAGGGCCTCATCCCATAGTAGTGCCTTACATCTTAAAACTGCACATTTTTGACCCTCAACTTCTCAATATGCCTTGCATCCTATAACTGTGGAGATGTGTCCTCCGAGGGCCTCATCCCGCAATAGTCATTGGCCACTAAAACTACGTAGATGTGTTTCTCAGTGATCAAAAGAAGGATGACATGCTAGATGAATCTCAAGGAGACGAGGAAGAATATAAAAAGACCAAGGAACCAAAGGTATGAGAGAAGATTGGGACCGCACGAAGGCTCCATTTGATGCACAACCCTTGGAGGGTAGGTATGGAAAACAAAGCACATATTTTGAAACACACCTCTTACTGTAGCTTGAAAGACCACTTATCATTGTCATATGATTGTGTCTTTAATGACATACATAATTGCAAGCACTGAAAGTCATTCCATGTGTTTCCTCTACGTGTCTTCCTCCCATTTGCTTTCTTAACCAATTGTTGTCTTTTGGCATGTTGATTTCCTTGCCATGCTTGCGATCTTGTTCTGGTGATTTTGATGGTTTATCTTTGTGTGTTTGGGTTATCTTAGCTGTGTGAACATTGATCGCACTCACACACAAAGTTGCAAGCACTGTTGCGCATGTGTCGTCATGGTCATTTGAAGGTCTATCCCAAGTGTTGTACTTGTCACTTCCAGCTCTAGATAGTCCCACAGAGGGTCATACTTGTTTATGTTGTCTCGGTGGTCAGTGTCATCGCATTGTTGAAGCATGCTAAGTGTGTGATCACAATGTTGATTCCTCAAAAGCTCACTTGCCTCTCACATTTAGCCATTTTCCTGAAAATCTCTTAGACTAAAAACCTCCATTTCACCAGACCCTGACTGAGTTGCACTACACAGTTTCAGCCCTCAGTGGTGCTGCTCTACTATATGGAATTGCACAGTACTTGAATTTGTCCTCTGGGTCAGTTACACTGCGCAATCCTATAGGCGAGCAACCTGTCTTGCTTCCCATAAGTATACACACTACCTTAAATCCCAACCTGAACTGTGTACTTCGCAAGAACAATCATCAAGTCTCCTTCCTTCTTGTTGGAACCTAGCATTGCATAGAGACCTGAGCTTACACTGCTCCTAAAAATTGTGCAAAGATGTCCTCCGAGCGACTTCCGTTAGTGGGACTCACTGCTCTCAAAAAATGTGTAGAACTTTCCTCTGGCCCCTCTATTGTCCTGCCTTGCCTTACCTCTAGAAACTGCACAGAGGTGTCCCTCAAGGTCCCACCTTGTAGCTGCCATTGGTGTCTTCAACAATCCTGTGTACCAACGGCCTCTGTGTAGTTTTCCCGGATAATGAAGACTAGGCCTTGAAGTTCCTTGTCCAACCCTGAGTTGTGCTTTGCGCAGTCTCAGTGAGTAGTCCTTCTCCCTGTCACATGGAACATCACTTTGCGTAGTTACTGAGCCCTCTTCCCAACCTGTCATCTGTCCCAGGCATAGACAATGAAAAACAATACATGATGATAAACTAGGAGGTTTATTGTTGAGAAGGTAAATCCCATCTGTGGATAGAGGCGATCCCTACTAGCCCAGACCGGGTCTAGCAACAATCATCAAACGCTATAGCGCAAGTTCCTAATTGCAAATTAACAGACCAATGATGAAGGCATACCTGGATTCCAACGTTATTGTTTGTAGGAGAGGTGGTGCTCCCGTTCCTTCGCTCTGGCAGATCACAATCCTCACGATTTCCATGAATGGACACCTGCACATACAAGAAACGACACAAACACAAGCATAAAATCCAGCATATGTAACTATATATCAGTCAGAAAGGATATAACTCATCATCATCACAAATAATAACAAGAGTGGAATCATAACCAATAGTCGTTCATTAATACTTAATCAAAGAAGAATACAACCAAAGTTCTGACGCTGGATTCTCCTTTGGCGGGTAGTCAGTAGCACATGTCTCGTAAAGCCTGTCGGGAATAAGGACAAGTCTCTCTCTTTGGATTTTGGACAATAATCTCCTTGCTTGGATTTGGCCTTATGGGAATCAACAAAGCTCTTGCAGCATGAAGCCCTTGGAAACTTGACAATTCTCAATCTTTGGAACTAAAAAACTAGCTTGCCAAGGAAAATGGACAAGCTTTTATAGATGGAGGAAGGGGAGTTGGGATCATCCACAATAATCATGGGATTGGCCTATCATCAAGGAAGTTTCCATGAGAGGTGGCAAACCACTTCCTCTCTATGGAAATCCGTAGCCAAACCACCCAACTCAAGATAGATAGCAGTCCAGGAATTTGTTAGGATGAAACTTCTGCCATTTATTTGTTAAAAAACACCTCTAATTATGGTTGGCGCGGGTGCGACTCTATGACAGAGCGCCAATTGGCGCGAGGGCTGCACTATGGAACCACGCCAATGGAAAAAGAGCTATTTTTAAGGTTTTTTAGCAGGAGATGTCTTCAGGGCAAACAAAGCTCATGTTCATGGGAATGCAATGCAAGTGTTTGTAGGCCATGTCACTTCTCATAGGTCCTGGAATGAGTCCTCCAAGATGCAGGAGAGGGGTAGCAGGGACGGTGACAAATTGCTGTGTAACATTTATGATTTGATGTCGTCCCGTGATGAGTGAATTGCAGGAAAATGTACACGGATAGATCATGGTGAGACGATGAATGGGATGAAGAAGGAGTACACATGCTAGAATATTTACTTGCAGCTTGATGAACAAAGGAAGGGCATCAAGCAACAAGCAAAAGGAACACATGCATGGAAGCATGTTCCAAGACCAAGACCATTGAAGACCCCGCAACATCAAGCCATGTAGACGAGAAGACAAAGAACACTCGAGAGTACATCCATCACTTAGAACCACAACAACTTTGCATGGCCACCACAACCAGCTAGTACATGTCTGCAGTGTCATGTCAAGTTGTGTTTTGTCAAGGCCACATGACCACTACGGGCCATAATTTTTGTAACTAAATGTAATGTAAAGTGAAATCCCAATGGATGCACACAAGAGGTTGAAGAGTCAAGTCAGTTGAAAATTCATAGGAAAAATCAACAGACGTGAGAGTAGTCCAAGAGTCACAAGGGTCAAGCATCACCCTTGGCTATATACCCTGCCCATTGTATGAGCAAGGAATTTTCACCTTGGTTCCTCCCACATAGCCTTGAGAGTAGACAATTTGTTCTTTGAGGAGCGAGGAGTGGATCCAATGTCCCACTACTGGGACTAGTGATGTATGGTGTGCACATGTGTCTTGGAGCTTTTGCTTAATTCAGAAGCTTATTAAGGCCAACACGTTTCCACACATGTTTTGTATATGTTTGTAAGACTAATCTTTAAACATTTGTAATACATGTTTTCTTAACCTGTACTAAGATAGTTGAACTACTTTGGTTGTTTTAGTACTTAAATCATTGAAGATGTGTTGTATTATTTATCACTTTTGTCTCGTCCTTGTGGACTACTCTGCATGACATTAGACATGCTTGTCTTGTACTAGTTATAATGGTTGTTTTTTTTTTTTTTTTTTTTTTTACTGGGCAAAGGCTAAACTAATTATATTAAGAAAATTGAAAAAATATGTACAAGAGGTTTTAACCTCTGAGAGTGATTAAACAACTCTCTGTCAAAGTTTTTCAACAAAAGATCTTTCCTGCTGATATAGAGGAACATGATAGCAGCACTTAAGCTTATCAAAACAGTAATAGACTATTACATGAAAGCTATCAGCAAAAAAAAACATTTCCAAGCTAAAGATTGATACATTACAGTCTTGGAATTTTGCCAAAAAACAGAGCATTTTCAAAATGAGCCGAGCACAGGTGCCTGCTTGTCTAGGAAAGACGCTAGCTGGAGAACGCGTCGCCATGGTTGCTAAACACAGGTAGCCGATCCTGAACAGAACACTTTGTAGTGAAAACATAGCAAAAAACACATGCAGAATCCCCAGACCCGGAGTCTCAGACCTTACCCGCATAGCAGTGAATATCAGTTGAGTTTTTTGGAGCATTCCGCACGGTCCGCAGCTTCCCGTTTCACAGCCTCCCATTCCGCTGCTTCCCGTTCCGGATCAGGCTCCCAAGTCACCTCCATACCATCCAGGATGTCTTCAGGTCGATGAATTCCTGGTGGGAGCTTCAGGTACAGGATATTGGCAAAGACGTTGTCCGGCTCCTTGCCCTTCCTGGAAACTTCCATTGCCTGGGGACCCTCTGACGATTGCTGAGCCATATTTGTAGTATCCTTAGCCATTATGCTGCCAATTTCTTTTAGAACCTCGTTCTGCTCTTCCGAATGAACACAGGTACTATCCTCTTCAAGCCTACTCTGAGAGGAGGGGATGTATGAGCTGTCTTCCTTTCCCCTCCTCTGAGAGGAATTATCCGAACTGGGCTCCTTTTCCTCTGATTCCTCCTTCCCGCTATCTTCCTCTTCATCTTCTTCAGTGAAGATGACTGTAATCAGCACTGAGATGATAGGCCTGTTGGTTCGGCGTTTGTATTTAAACTTTTCCGATTGCACAGTGTTGCTAATGACGTTCCCAGAATCCTCAGACCCAAGTGAACTTGGCGAGGCGCAAGCAAGCGGGGAGACACGCCGCGGGCTTTGAATTCCCCTGCCTCCAGATTGTCCCCTCTGTCCATAATTCCGCCCACGGCGGGGAGTGGCGCGTTGACGAGGAGCCATATTAGGTGTATGATGCTCCGTTGCCTCCAAATTCTTACCCTTAACCGCTATCTCTTCCCTGTTCACCTCAGACGTGGGGAATTTAAAGATTCTCGCTGCAGAGAGAAGGTTTCCTCGATGCAGTGCCTATAAGGAGCTGTACCGTTGTTTAACCCCGACTACGATCTTCCCAAAATGCTGAGAGTAGATCTTCGTCCCTGCACAGTGCCTGGCTTTGCGCAGAGGCTTACTCTCTCCAGCACCTCCCTCCTTCCTCACCAGACCAACATTCTCTTGCACAGTTGGGCTGCAATTCCACGCCT
Source organism: Pinus taeda (assembly GCA_000404065.3). Classification (NCBI taxonomy): domain Eukaryota; kingdom Viridiplantae; phylum Streptophyta; class Pinopsida; order Pinales; family Pinaceae; genus Pinus; species Pinus taeda. Next base: position 152,148 of record APFE030102356.1, on the reverse strand, counting down.
GTACAGACAGGCATTCCTCCTCGAACATTCTGGTGTTCATTCTGCTATAACCTTCGATAATCCCTTGGGACGGAAACCGGCGTAAATGGCATTGAATGCCATTCAATTCCGCATTGATAAACTTCATTTCACAGCTCCAAGACGCCGGCTCGCTGTACTCTCCGCGTGGCCGGCACATGGCCTCTGTTTGTCATGCTGGCACCCGCATCCGGGTTAGTTATAATGGTTGTTACCTCCGTGTTGATCACTCTATTGGATGGTGTACATGTTTTCCCTTGCACTTTGGTTTTAAACAATGTCGCATCCACTATGAACTATTTCGCTAGGTACTGGATAGACCTTTCTAGTTCACGCGTGTCTCTTCCTAGGTGGCACTACTACCTCCCATTTAGAGGCTTACTTTACTTTCCCCCTTTGCAGTAAGAGAACCTTGACACGATTACATTACGCACTCACCAGGCACACATACCTTGATGTTCGAAGATACTAGCGTAACACTCTCATGTTCTGACAACTAGAGCCAAGGAAAATCTCTAAGTAAATGGAAACGAGGCCATCATACCAAATGGGACTCCTACACCAAATGGTGTGAGGTCTAGTTGGTACCTCATACCAGGGACATCCCCTTGGTTGACAGATTTCCAGAACCGTCAACAAAATGGCTAGACGTTTTGTTGTGCTCATAGATTCTTGTTTGAATCTCTTATTTTAAAATGGCTCTTCTTGAAATCATAATCCCGTGATGTTTTTCCAAAGGGCTTAATTGTACCATCCCCGTGGAACTCATTCTTGACTTGTCTGAACTTAAGTTCGATGGTGAGGGTGAATCAACTTTTTGTGAAAATGTTTTTCAAGTTTTTGTCTCTATTTATGTAACAAAGTAGAGTTCGAAGATGTCATGGCTAGATTACGCACCCTCACATTCCAAGATCATGTTAAGAAATGGTGTCATACATTATCCGTTGCTTCTATCCATTCATTTTCTCAGCTTTCCAAGATGTTGTGTAAAGATTTTGATAACTACAACCACCAAGATGTATGTAAAAGAATTGTCGTTTAAGAATGAAGCCTATTGAATCAATTGAGGACTGTGTTGGTCGGTTCCTTCACATCTTGTTATAGATCTGATATGAAAATATAGGATAATAGAAATATACCCAGAAATAACAAGATAGAAATAGATAGAAATTCTTCTTTATTGATCAAACCCTTAAGGTAGGGCAACACCATACATTCACTCCTTAAGGAAGGAGA
>APFE030102356.1:131440-150464 GCA_000404065.3 Pinus taeda | reverse complement strand
GTTCCCTCAATACCATCTATCTAATACCATGGGCCCATTACATTATTACTAACTACTTGTGGTCCCTCACATGATACGAGTTAACCACCTTATTTATTACTATGGTCCATCCCATTATTACATTATTCCCTTGGGTACCTTCCTTTGTACCCCATATTATCCCCCTTAGGTATATAATATTCCACCCCCCTTAGCATGTTTCGTCCCCGAAACATGGGAAGAACACAAATAATAAGATCTACTCAAAAGAGTAGTCCATTAGTTCCATGCACGTGCATCTAGCCATCCAAGAGAAAGGTGAACCCTCTATCTTGCTGGTGCCTCGCTCGCTTGAGATGGAAGTTGATTGTGGCAGCTCTTCTGTGTTGATGTGTGGTAGGTGGATCTTTTCTCCTCTCTATTTGTCATGTGGGGGTTGTTGTCCTTGTGGCTAATTGGTTGCCATCTTGTTGGTTGTTGTCTTGCGGGGTGATGTGGGTGATGATATGTTGAAGTTTTAACCCACGGTGTCTTTTTTTTTAATTCACCCCTTACTGGAGCCTCACTGTTATCTGGTGCATGTTGTGGTGCCTGTTGTGGTGTCTTATCTTCCAATATTACTTCAACCACTGAGCCCTCATCTGATGTATCAGCACCTGTAACCTTTTCTGCTTCAGCCTCTATTTGTGTTTGATTGTCGATCATCACTGGCTCATCATCTGATATGTCAGTCCTTGGAACATCTTCTGCTTTAGCCTCCTTTGACTCTACCTGTTTATTAATGGAAATATCCTGTAATGTAATTTTCTTCTTTTTATACCAGAGCTTCAGGAATTTCTTCTGCACTTCAATATTGATAGTACCCACTGATTCCATCCAAGGGTATCCAAAAACAACATCCATGTTATCCATATCTAAAGTATAAAAATCACCATGCAACACATACTTATCCATAGAAAGCTTCAAATCCTTATAAACTTGAACATCATCATCATCAACCTGTGTGTCTTCAATGTGTTTGGCTGGAACTTGTAATTTTTTTTCCAAATTAACATTGATAAAATTATGCTTGCAACTAGGATTTATAGACACAACGATCTTCTCCTTTTGAATCAATCCATGAACCTGCAATAAGGAGATGCTAGCAAAAAATAACCCTTTAGGTTTCTTGGTTTCCTTCTTTCCTGCAAAAATAAAATATTTGCTAGTTTGTGTACCGGTCTATGTGAGCTTAGTAAGAGGACCCACAAAATTAGATTTAAGGTCAAAGTGATCACAAATAGATTTTGCGAACATCTGCCAAGTAGTTGTCCTTGGATGGCAATTTTTATGACATTGCCACCATTACCATCTTTCGTGGTCCAAGTACATTTTTCCCACACTGAGCTGAGTCGCATCATCAAAGATATAATTCAATTTGAAATATTTCTCCATTTGTGCTAGCCATTTGGATGGATGAGAGCCATCAAATTTATACAAGTCCCTCAAACTCTAATCTAGGCCCGCCATCACAAAAAAAATTTAGCAAAAATTTGAAATGTCACAGTTTGGTAAATATTGCTTAGAATCCGTATTATTACCTGTTTTCGGAAATGGAACAACCATTCTGTATCTGCCCATGTGATAGAAATCCCAATCCAGGCACTGAAATTTCAGATCTGCGCTACAACTCTCCCACCGTCACCAAAAATTCTGAAAAAAGAGCTGATTTTAAATCAGCGATATCTCCCTCATCTGGACTCCAATTCAACTGATTTGTTTTTTGAAATTGGGTATTTTTCACAAAGAATCCAGATCTGCAATTAGATTTTGCAGATCTTGCACCAGGATGTCCAGATCTGCAATTAGATTAGATCTTGCACCAGGACGTCTAGATCTGCGCCGCAAACTCGCTACCCCGAAAAATATCTGCAACACCACTGATTTTTAGATCAACGATATCTCCTTCATTCGGACTCCGATTCGGCCGATTTGTTTTTTTGAAATCGGGTATTTTTTCACAAAGAATCCAGATCTGGAATTAGATTTTGCAGATTTTGCCCCAAAATGTACAGATCTGATCTGCAAACTTGCCGCCTCAGAAAGTTCTTGTAAAAAATAAAATAAAAAAATTCTCCACTTTTGCCCAAGAAATTGCTCTGATACCGCTTGTTATGGATTTGATCTAAAAATATAAGATAATAGAAATATACCCAGAAATAACAAGATAGAAATAGATAGAAATTCTTCTTTATTGATCAAACCCTTAAGGTAGGGCAACACCATACATTCACTCCTTAAGGAAGGAGAAACACTCCACAAGCCATATGCCTGTTCATACAATAATCCTTGACACCTCTCAATGTGGAGTCTCTAGCCTTTATATAGGCCTCATACATACAATAACATGGGTCCTTACCATGGTTCCCTCAATACCATCTATCTAATACCATGGGCCCATTACATTATTACTAACTACTTGTGGTCCTTTACATGATACAAGTTAACCACCTTATTTATTACTATGGCCCATCCTATTATTACATTATTCCCTTGGGTACCTCCCTTTGTACCCCATATTATCCTCCCTAGGTATATAACACATCTATTACGAAATTCCTGATAAAAATTTGAACTAAGATTTCATGACACAAGAGTTCCAATGCTTAGTTCATGTTTCTCAATACGGTGAACCTCCTGATTTCCCTTCCTCCCCAACTCTTGCGGATCATGAGGCACCTCAGCGTGCAGAGGAGGAGCACACTACCCCATTTGTTCCTTGTCCTCCTCCGTTTCCGATCTCGATGTGGGTGACCCCTTGCAATGATCATGAAGATGAGACATTTGTGCAGTATGTCCCCAACCCATCTTCTTCTTTGTCTACTGCTTCAATGGAGGAAATTCTAGAATGGCTCAGGAAGCCTACATCGAAGACTCACTCCTCCATTCTGTAAGAGGACGTCACTGTTCATAACTAAAGTCTCGAATCTGATCTACATCTCTGTCATCCTTTATCTTTTACAAGCCATGACACCTTGTACCATGACTGACTTGATCAATTTTCTTCACGAGCCAGTTGGTCACATTCTCTTGATTCTCAAGTTGATGTCTCAAATTGCGATCAGGTGCAAGGTGGTCACATTTCATAGGCATAGGAGAAGAAAGGTGAGGAAACTATCAATCTTCCCTCTCTATTTCAAAAATTTCTGTATTAAAACAATGAGCTTCCATTCTTGAACGATTCTCAATCTGCTAATCTCGGTGGAACATCCTATACAATCCATTCTTTCGATCAATCTCTAGTTTTGGGCAGTCATCACTCTCATGCTTCCATATGACGTGACGAATGCCCAAGCACATCATGTGATCTTCCATTTTCTAATGAAGACTCTAACTTAGATCTAGAATGTGCTTTGGTTAAAGAAGACGTCCATATCAAAACTTCCTCTTCACCTCACTCTCCCTTGTGTCCTACCATTTGCAATGTATCTACATGCGGCAAGATACTCCATGCTCTTTTGTTTCTCCACCCGATGAGTTATCTCCTCGATTGACACAAGATAGTGAGGTTTTCCATGATAAATTTGAAAATAGTTTAATCACACAGGACTCTTCCCACCCCTCATAATCTCTTATGTTGCATGAAGAAAACTCGTCAAATCAACTTTCTCATGCAAGTTCACCAATTTATTTACCTTTGGATGTACCATAAGAAGATTCTCTATAATTGATCAATCTAATTGTTGTTGAAACTTGTGATAGAGATGGCTGCCATTCGGAGAGAAGTTTTGAAATTAGCAGCAACAACAACCCTCAAGCCATGCATGATGTGGTTCAAGATTCAAAATGTAATTCTACAATTCTGGAAAGTTTCGGGACCTTCTAGGGAGGCGAGGCACTTCAACGTACGTTGATGGTTATGTGAGGACTTCGTGACTCTGGTGAGTCCCCTGAACGAAATCAAATCTGGTTTCTCACATGCAATCCATTTCTCTAGATGTTTGAACTTGATGCGAATTCTTGTGTAAAAAATGTTTGGAATTCCGGGTGTGATCTCTCAAATTTTCAAATTTTCACTTGTGTTTGAATTCACAAATCTGTTATAGCGCGTCAATCTTCATGCAAATATCTCACGTCAAACTCAGGTTGGGAATGTACGTCTCTCACAAAGTCATGGAATTGTGAAGTTGATCATATCAAAGACTATCTTTGCCTGCAATCATACTTATCGAATTCTCCCCTTCATGGTCAGCTCCTCAGTCTTCTTGCAAATCTTGTACTACAAATATGTCCTCTCATCACACCATAAATTTTCCTGTGTGATGAAGAACACACAATTTGTCACATGAATCAAGTTCCTCTCGATTCACCATGCCTAAACTATTTTCATGCATTCACGGTGCTAGCATCCTTCTTAAACTCTTGTGATGACTATGATGCCTACACAATTGATCATGAGTTGCAGGACGGTGGTACATCATATCTAGCTCATAGTGATCTTGGTTCCTTTGTTCAAACGTTCGCAAGATTGTTCAAATGAATTTTTCTTTGCTCATTGCAAACTAGGAATCTGGCATCTCAACTAGCTCATTTGATCATTGCTCTATCTTGGGTGATTGTCATTCACTTTATCATTTTCCCACTAGCACATTTGATTATAGTCACTTCATGCTCTTTGATCTTCATTGCTTAACATCTCCCTCTTCAAATTTCCATCAAGCAGGTGAGGCGCTTCAGCCTTCTCTGATGGTCATCGCAAGTCCTCACTGTCTTGGCATGACTGCCGAGGATGATCAGATCTATTTTTCTTTACAAGATTCCCAACGTGATCCCACCTCTCTAATTAAAAATTTATCTTTTCAAAGATCACAAGGCTTTCCAGACAACCACTATGAATTTTACGATCCAATCGCTGAATGGCTGGGACAATATTACTTCGCAAGATTTGTTGGAGGCAACAAGTTTCAATCCTTCCTCGCGCTTACTAAGAAGTTTGGTGCAGGCAAGGATACATCTGCAAGAGGCTTTCGAGGTTTGTTGAAAAATAGTATCCATCAAAGAGGTAAGCATGTGCATTGGAAAAAAGTAGTGGTTGTGACACATTTTTTTGCTAACGGGAAAGACCTTCCTTCCCATGTGAAATTTTTTCAAGTTTTTATATTTTCTATTGCACATCACTATTTATCTATTTTAGTCGTTCATATCTTTGTGAATGCAGCTCGGGAACGACTATGGTGGCTTCACTGGAAATTTCATTACAGGTAACCTCGACCATCTAGTTGTTAGGATAGGAGTAGGATTAGTTGCATCTTAGTTTTCATTTCCTTGCACTCATCTTGCATTGGTTCCTTGTAGTTCTTTCTAGTTTCTTTATTCTGATTTGAAATCATGTTCTCTTAGGTCATTTTTTTCTCTTGTCCTTCAATTTTGGTTTCCTGATTTTGTGTCTTCTTTCTTTTTGATTTATTTCCTTCCTTGTTCGGTTTTCCTTTTTTTTTCACTATGCGAATAAGTTTTACTCCTGGACTTGCGTCTGAGCTTCTAAATGTGTATGTGGCTAACGTTTGAAGAGTCTTGTGACATTGAAACCCTTGGCCAATCCTATGTCCATCTTCCTTGTGTTTAATTATAACTTCTGTCGATGAAGTCTTGACGAAAAATATGATTCATTTGTAAGGAGAGTTTTGGTCAAATTATGAACCTATGTCCAATCTAGGAAACCTCGTGCATGTACTTAGTCTTCTGCTTTGGTGTGTTCAAGCTTATCCAACTAGTAGAAATGGAGAAGTGATAAAATCTAAACGACCAAACCTGAATCAAAGGTATTTACATACTTCTCTGAAGGAACAACCTCTCCTACTCTAAATAAGTTGGGATCCCTCTTCCACCCCAAAAATAAATAAGCGTCGATGCATAGTTCACTTGAAAAGAATATAACAAAGGTGAAAGAAGATAAAGGCTTCCTATGCAAAGAGGTGAAGCAGACAACTCCACTGGGGTACTGTCCAGGCTCACTGGCAGTGGAGAAATGCTTTTGTTCCTGCATGACTCCGTCGGGGTACCATCCAGGCCTACTGGCAATGGAACTACACCAAAGATGAAAACTTATACTCTGAAAATCTTAAGCTCGCGAGCCAAACTACCCTTCCCGATTTGAAACATTGTGATCTAGTTGAATCTTATGTTGTGTTCAACTGAGTTGGTACAAGGAGAACCATGTCTGTCCATGGAGTAAGTGGGGAAGCTGAAGTAATTTTCACTATGAATCAATACTCCATGATGAACCAAGGCCCTGCACTGAACGAACAAAGACAGGAAAGCTAGAATTCAAACAGTGTGTCGCCAAGTGTTATAGGGGCTGCAACACCCTCCAAAATTTTGGCTTGTACTCAATTTTCAAAGCCTAATGTGGATCCTATGATTGGTCATTCCTTAGTAACTTATTTGGTAAGCTGATGATATCAAACTCCCCTTTTTGATCTTAAGAGTCATTCATTATTTTATCTTTACACAGTACATGTCATCTTTGGGGATGGGGATTATCAATTGTTATGCAAAGGAAAGTCTGTTTTTCTTCAAGGGGAAACCTGCCCAGCCTCCCTTAGCATTCAAAACTGCGCATTGGTTTCTTCCAGTGTCCTTCCCTTATCTAAAACCCACTGTCTCTAGAAACTGTGCAGTTTTGTCCCTTAGTTGTCGAGTTTTCCTTGCATCCTGAAACTACGTAGATGTGTTTTCCAATGACCTCATCTCACAACAATGCCTTGCATCCTGAAATTGCGCAATTTTGTCCCTCAATGGCTTAGTCCGCCTTGCGTCCTGAAATTGTGTAGATGTGTCCTCCTAGGGCCTCATCCCACAACAATGTCTTGAATCCTGAAATTGTGTAGTTTTTTCCCTTAGTTGCTCAGTTTTCCTTGCATCCTAAAGCTGCGCAGATGTCTCCTCCGAAGGCCTCATCCCACAACAATTATTGCCCACTGAAATTGCACAGATGTCTCTCTCAGTGATCATAAGAAGGATGCCATGCTAGAGGACTCTCAAGGAGATGAGGAAGAAGATAAGCAAACCAAGGAACCCAAGCTATGAGAGAATATCAAGACTCCATGAAGACTCCATCTGATGCACAACCCTTGGAGGGTAGGTATGGAAAACAAAGCACATCCTTTGAAACATACCACTTAGTGTAGCTTGAAAGTCTTATTATCATTTTCATATCATTATGTCTTCAATGAAATGTATAGTTGCAATCACTGAAAGTCATTCCATGTGTTTCCTCTATGTGTCTTGCTCCCTTTTGCTTGCTTAACCAACTATCGTCTTTTGCAACATTGATTTCCTTGCCATGCTTCTGATCTTGTTCTTCTAATTTTGAAGGTTTATGTTTGTGTGTTTGGGTTGTCTTAGCTTTGTGAACATCGGTCACGCTCACACACAAAGTTGTAAGCACTGTCATACACGTATCGTTACGTCCATCTGAAGGTCTATCCCAAGTGTTGCACTTGTCGTTGCCATCTCTAGACAGTCCCACAGAGGGTCATGCCTTTTTATGTTGTCTTGGTGGCCAATGTCATCGTGTTGTTGAAGTATGCTAAGGTTTGATCACAATGTAGAGTCCTCACAAGTTCACTTTCCTCGCACACTTAGCCATTTTCTTAAAAATCTCTCCGGCTGAACAACTCCATTTCATTGGACCCTGGCTGAGCTGAACTGCGTAGTCTTAGCCCTCAATGGTGTTGCTCTATTGTTTGGAACTACGTAGTGCTTGAAGCTATCCTCCAGGTCAGTTGCACTGCGCAGTCCCAGAGGTGAGTAGCCTGTCTTCCTTCCCATAACTGCCTTAAAGCCCAACCTGAAATGTGCACTTCGTAAGAATAGTCATCAAGCCTCCTTCTTGTTGCTAGAACCCCACATTGCGTAGAGACATGAGATTGCAATGCTCCCAAAAACTGCACATAGATGTCCCACCAGTGACTTCCCTTAGCTGAGACTCACTGCTCTAAAAAAATGCGTCGAACAGTGCTCTGGTCCCTTTGTTTTCTTGCCTTGTCGTCCCTCTAGAAACTGTGCAGAAGTGTCCCTCAAGCTCCCACCTTGTAGCTAGCACTGGTGTCTTCAAATAATCAATCATGCCTCTGCGTGGCCTCTCCACAGTTTTCCTGGATACTAAAGATTGTGCCCCAGAGTTCCTTGTCCAATATTGAGCCGCCTTTTGAGCAGTTTAAGTGACCATTCCTCCTCCCTGTCACATGGAACGACACAATGTGCAATTACTGGGCCCTCTTCCCAACCTGTCATCTATCCTGGGCCCAAACCATGGAAAATAATTCATCATTCCAAACTAGGAGGTTTTGGATATTATGTCTATTAATTTTAGGCAACAATGGTATGCTCTATGCTTTAGAGAAATTTTACTTCAATTTCTTTATTAGCCTAGTATCAATATTCGAATTAGTAATCACATTAACATGATAGTAAAATGTAGATAGAACATAAACATAAATAGTAGAAAAAAAGCCAAGACAAGAGGACACAAGATGTGGCACCATCCAGGGACAAACCTCAATGTGGGAAACCCTTGATCAAATCTTCTTTTAGTCTTCAATAGTTCAACAGAGAGAGATAGTATAATTTACAAATATGGTAATTTATAACAGTAGCAAAAGAACCCTAACTAAAAAAGACGACTCTAGTTGACAGGGAAAATTTGAACTTCAAAACAATTGTCAAGTCCAGTCAGCTTTGGCCTCCAAACAACAAGATAAAGCAACCCTCAAAATACTCAAATTCAACCCAGTCAAAGTCTGGTCAAACATCCCACCTTCGGCCAGCCCTAGATGCAGTCAACTTTGGTCAATAGTCAATGCTTAGCCTCAATTTCTATGCCTGGAAATGCAGCCTGTCCAAACAGAGATAACCCTCACAAAAATGTAGTCAAAGGAGGTCAATGCATGCTGGTCAACATTTGGTCAAACTATCCAAAAATTTGGCCTCCTGAAATTTCAGATGTGTGGAGAGAGAGAGGCCCATAAATCCATAACCAATCAATGAAGAAAGAGAGAGAGAAGTGTGAGGATGAGTGTATCCAAATGAGGCTAAGTCATCTTATATTTATATGTAATGTTGAGGATGAATAGACATGACTATTGGGCTTCTGAGCCTACATAAGTTTGTCAGTTGACCTTGACAATTTGACCATAATCAAAATAAATTCTTAACTTCATTTGTACATGTCAGAATCAGATGATCTTTAGATCAATCCTACACCTCTCAGAGAGAGGAATACAAGAAAAATATCAGTTGTCATAAACAACATGATGCATGTGGAGTTTGGCCCTAGTTTCCAATTTTAACACTCCCTCTCAACTAGGGAGAACTCCACCTGCTAATCCATATGCCAATTTGTACTATCTCTACCATCAATGCACTGTTGTGCTCTGCTGAACTATGAAGAAGAAGAAGTGATCGAGAATGTATGATACCATTCTCTATTGACCCGAAGTTAGTCCCAATCAAAGGAGAGTGTGTCATACCACTCTTACTGACCCGAAGTCAATTCCAATCAAAAGAGAGTGTCTCATACCACTCTTACTGAACTGAAGTTAGTTCCAAATGATCCCAGATCAATATCAACAATCCTAGCATAGGGAGTACGGTAGTACACGACATGTCCATCGGTAGTACTATGGTCCCTATCCTCATTTCCCTACTCATTAGCCAGATGAGAGGTACTTCCCATGAGTCCCAAACTGGATGGGTAGGATGTCTCAACAGGAGAAGGATGAACCACTCATCCTCTCTACATGTCACCAAGGGGTCTCACAGGGGAAGGCTGAACGACTGACCCTGTACACAACAAACCACTAGGGGAATGTTGAACCACTCATCCTATCATTACTCATTGCTCTAAGAAGTACCCCAAGCCCCTCGGAGCTCTTGGAGCTTAATTTCCATCTCATACAGGACCCTCATAAGAGAGTCTCTCCACGACTCCATTTCCTTCTCGGAAGGCCAAGAAATTGATCTTCCCTAGGGGCTTTATCAGAATATAGGAGACCTGCTCATAAGTCCCAATGTGATGGAGTCGTATTTCTCCTCGTTGTACCATATTCGAGTAAAGTGGTACCTAATATCTATATGCTTGGAGTGATCATGAAACATGGGATTCTCTGATAATCAAATCCCACTCTGGTTGTCGTAGAGGATCACGGTGGTATCCAACACATGTCCAAACTTCTCACTGAAGAGCTTCCTCAACATGAAAACTTTAGAGAAGGCCACACTAGAAGCTATGTATTCAGCCATAGCAGTGCTCAAGGAAACCGATTTCTGCTTCCTGCTCATCCAGGATATCAAAGCAGAACCCAAAGAAAAACGACATCCAGAAGTGCTCTTGCGATCCACCACAATGCCAGCCCAATCAAAATCGAGTTAACCATGCGGCCTCACATCTCCGATAGTGTATCTTAGGAAATGAGTGATTATGCCCCGAAGATATGTCAGAAGATTCTTGGCACCAATCCAATGATCCAGGTGGCTCCAGACACATGCATAAGTCCAAGAGGATTGAGAAAGGGTTAAAATTCAAAGTGATCATATTGCTCCTAAACCAACACCAGATCAAAGTGCTCGTCACCGTGATTCCAACGTTGTGAATGACACTCAAATCCGAGCTTGTATGAGGGAGAAAAATCCAATCAAAGTTTTGGTCCAATTTGGGTTGTCGGCCACGGTTAAGTCTCCTACAATTTGACTGACCCCAGGGCATGAAAATTAGCTCACAAAAGTGGGTGAATTTGTTGGGTTTTTAAATTGTCTAATATCCCCTGTATTAGACAAAATCAAAACAATGCCCTTATTATAAAAACAATATAAAAAAAGTATATTATGTTGAGGTGGTGGACCGTGACCCTCGCCACCCATCCTCCCAAAAACCGCAACAATAAATTTTTTTATTATTTAAAATTGGATTGACGGGCCATGACCCCCGCCAACCCTCCAACCACCCAACCACATATTACAAAACGTATCTGATATATGGGTGGGCAGGCCACCTCCGGTGGACCCAACCCACACCCAACCACCTTAGTCATTGACGGATTATATGTCGGAGGTGGTGGGGCTTGAAACCATCCGACGAACCTAGCTGCCCTGCCTCCCGGGCGCCTCCACATATCACACCAACACACAACATCAACACTCCGCCATTTAATGCAACGATTCCACCATTTACTGCATTGCACCCAAACTTAAACATTAACTGATGTTAAATTTAAAACAACCCACCCATTTTGTAATAAGAAAAAGAAATTGTTAAGTATATATGGCATGGACAGGATTTGATCCCCCAACATGTCCGCCTTATTACCTCTGCCCTAACCAATGTGTCGTGGGCGCTTCATTGTAATATCTGCCCACAAAATTTTATATAAAACCCATTTCTTCAGTGCACGGAGGCCAAGGGAGAGTATGAAAACCGAGACACATATTTTTTTAATTAATTTTTCAGGTGGAACCATGATCTTGGAAAAGAGCAGGCGAAACCATGATTTGAGCCAAATTATCAGGAGGGGCAAAATTTTGATAGTGTCCAAATTGGACAAACTTTATGTCTATCCTACACCTCTCAGTGACATGAACCTAATGGCATAGACAAAATTTTGATCTGAGTAGTAGATATTCAGATGTCCAGGAGGGAATCTCTGAGGAATCTAGGGGAATCTAAAAGATCCTTGTAGCCCCAGATTTTCGCTTTGTCAGAATTCAGAAATTTGATAGTTGATTTTACACTATTCGATGCCACAAATATGATGGTGCAATTAGATTTTCCATTTGATCATTCCAATTTTCGGCCACTTTTCAAAGTGGAGTGCAGGTATCAACATTCAATGTGCGAGCAGTCATTTCCATGATACTCGACGCCGCGACATTGATGCTACAACTAGATCTAGTAGCCTATCATCCTCTTCTTCATATAACTCCTTGATGTGAGGTATATGCAGTGTGATCATGTACTTCTTTATCTCTTTGCTTGAGATGCATTATGCTGTATAGAATCTAGATCCCTGTTTAATGTTTGATGTGGGATCTTGTTTTGCCCTTGATGTGAGATATACTTATTTTCATGTTTGATTTGAGATCTCTTTTTCCTCAAATTGCAGTGAACATTTCTTCGGTAGTCTTGGAACTAAATGCTTGATGAGGGCATCAGTTTTGAACATACACAACAATATTTGCAGTTTCAGCCCATAGGAACTTCGAAAGGCCTTGATCATGAAGCATGGCACAAACTGATTCTACAATAGAGAGATTGTTCCTTTCAGCCACACCATTCTGCTCAGGAGTATATGACGTTGTAGTCTTCCTCTTAATTCCAACTCTGCAATAATCTTGGAATTCATTGGATTCATACTTGGTCCCATTATCAATCTTTGATATCTTGATTTTCTTCTCAAATTGGTTTTCGATAAAGGCTTTGAAGTGTCGGAACGAGGTGAACACGTCATCCTTTTTATTTAAGAAGTAGATCGAGGTCTTGTGAGAATAATCATCCATAAAGGTGAGATAATATAAGTATCCTCCCAAAGAGTTTATGTGCATCATACTAGATATGTCGGAGTGGGTCAATTGCAATATATTTGTAGTCTTGCTATTACTTGAGGGGAATGATCCCCTTGTAAGTTTTCCTTCGGAATATCCCGGACATACACCTTCACGATCTAGTTTGAACTTGGGCATATCTATCACCCTTTGTCTCACATCGAGTAGGGCCTTATAATGAAGATGGGAAAAGCTCTGGTTCCATAGTTTAGATTATAGAGATTTGTCGTAAGACATGGCTCCCAATGGACTTCCTCCAACTTGATACAAAGTGTCAACCCTGAACCCAAGAATAAAATCATCTTTAAAATTTCTTTTCCAAACACGTACCTTTCCATCGATGAATGCCACCTTGAATCCTTTGTCCTCCATGGCTGAAATGGACACCAGGTTCTTCTTGAGATTAGGTACATATAGTACTTCTTGCAAATGAATAGTATTACCTTGATTCAATTGAAGGGTAACATTCCCTACTCCCTTCACAGGATAGGTGGCATCATCTCCAAGGATGATCTCCAAGTTTGTCTCCTTTTCTATCAGATTAGAGAGGGCTTCCTTATATCCGGTGAAGTTCCTTGAGGCACTATTATCAATCAACCAATTTCCCAAGTTGCCTGGAGCAGAGGCAGTGGAGGGGGACGATATAAGATAATACTCATTTTTCTTATTGTTAACAACATTTGATTCTTCATACCTGGATTTCATTGATTTCTTGGACGGTCGACCATTTCTTTGATGTCTCGCATTCCTTTTTCCTTTGCCATTAGACCTGACATTCCTTTGATCATTGTTGTTGAAGTTTCCCCTGGAATGATTTTGATCATCATCATGCAATGTGTTCCTCTATTTGGACACTCCCTTGCATAGTAGCCAAACTTATTACAAACAAAGCAGTTGCCCTTCCTTCCTCCCTTAGATCTAGGCTTTCCATGGAAATGACCTTTAGACCCTACATTATTTCTCCTTTTGCCATGAGTGGAGAATGCAGTGGGGTTGCTTCTATTAGAAGGAATTTCTTTCTCCACCATTCTTGTTTCTTCTTGAATGCTTCTCGACATCAATTCTTCAAACCCTGGAATTCAATCATTGTTGAGGACGGTGGTTCTAAATACATACAACTCAGGTGTGAGTCCTCCAATGGTGGTGAGAGTAAGTTCCCTGTGAGGAATGACTTCTCCAATTGAGAGTAGATCATTCTTGATCGCAGTAATACTCAAGAAATAGGATTGAATATCCTTGTCCTTTCCCTTCTTAATATCCTTGCGACTTATTCTTGAGAAATAGAATTTGATTAGCATTATTGACCTTGAACATGTTGACCAAACTGTCGTAGATCTCCTTGGAGGTCATCAGTTCAGAGATGTAGGCCATCAGATGTTTGTCAATGGAATCCCTGATAATATTCTTTGCTTTGACTTTAGCCCTATTGTACTTGGTCTTCGCAGTAGCTGATGCATTTGAAGGAGGTATAGGGATTTTACCCTACACATAGTCCATCACTTGTTTTTATTCCAAGGTCAAATCAAGGGACATCTTCCATCCATGATAGTCATATTTATCATGGAGTTTATCGTCAACCGAGAAGTAGGATGAGGAACCCATTGAACCTTTTGTCCTTATCCAATTGTCTTTGGTGATTTCTCTTTCACTCTTGCTTGGGCTTTGTCTTCATCTCACCTCTGGTACCATGTTACTTTTATGCAATAATGGTATGTTCTATGCTTTAGAGCAATTTTACTTCAATTTCTTTATTAGCCTAGTATCAATATTCATATTAGCAATCACATCAACATGATAATAAAATGCGGATAGAACATAAACATAAATAGTAGAAGACAAGCCAAGACAAGAGGACACAAGATGTGGCACCAGCCAAGGGAAAACCCCAATGTGGGGAAACCCTTGATCAAATCTTATTTTAGCCTTCAATAGTCTAGCAGAGAGAGATAATACAATTTACAAATCTGATAATTTATAATAGTAGCAAGAGAGCCCTAACAAGAAAAATCAACGCTGGTCAATAGGGAAAATTTGACCTCAGCAAATTGGTCAACTTTAGTCAATTTTGGCCTCCAAACAACAAGATAAAACAACCCTCAAAACAGTAAAATTCAGCCCATTCACAGTCTGGTCAAACAACCCACCTGCAGTCAACACTAGCTGCAGTGAACTCTTGTCAACAATCAATGTTTAGCCTCAATTTGTATGCCCAAAAATGCAGCTTGCCTAAACAGAGATAGCCCTCACAAAAATGAAGTCAAAGGAGGTTAACACATGTTGGTCAACGCTTGGACAAACTATCCAGAAATTCGGTCTCTAAAAATTTCGGCCTCCTGAAATTTCGCTCTCTTGAAATTTTGGCCTCCTGAAATTTTGGATGTGTGGAGAGAGAGAGGCCCATAAATCTATACTAGATCAATGAGGATAGAGAGAGAAGTGTGAAGATGAGTTTGTCCAAATGATGCTAAGTCACCTTTTATTTATATGCAATGTTGAGGATAAATAGACGTGACTATTGGGCTTCTGAGGCTACATAAATTTGTTGGCCGACCTTGACAATTTGACCATAATCAAAATAAATTCATAACTTCAATTGTACATGTCAGAATCATATGATATTTAGATCAATCCTACACCTCTCAGAGAGAGGAATCCAAGAAAAATATCAACTATCATAAATTAGATGACCCATGTGGAGTTTGGCCCTAGTTACCAATTTTAACAATGTCGTCCCGACATGAGTGAATTGTAGGAACAGGTACACATATAGAGCATGGCAAGATGACAAACGAGAGGAAGAAGGAGAACACATGCTAGAATATTTACTTACATCTGGATGAACAAAAGAAGCACATCAAACAACAAGATAAAGGAGCACATGTATGGAACCTTCTTGCAATACCAAGACCATTGAAGACCCTGCAACATCAATCCATGCAGAGGAGAAGACAAAGCACACTCGAGAGTACATCCATCACTTAGCAACGCAACAGCTTGGCATGGCCACCGTGACCAGCCAGTACATGTCAAGAGTGTCATGTCAAGTGGTATCATGAGTTGTCGAGGCCACATCACCACTATGGGCCATAACTATTGTAACTGAATGTAATTTAAAGTGAAAGTCCAATGGACACACACAAGAAGTTAAAGAGTCATGTCAATTGAAAAGTCATAGGAAGTTCAACAGTTATGAGGGTAGTCCATGAGTCACAAGGGTCAAGCATCACTCTTGGCTATATATACCCATCCCATTGCATGAGAAAAGAATTTTCACCTTGGCTCCTCCCACATAGGCTCGAGAGTAGACAGTCAGTTCTTGGAGGAGCGAGGAGTGGCTCAAATGTCCCACTACTAGGACTAGATGTATGGTGTACCAAAGTGTCTTGAGACTTTTGCTTAATTCTGAAACCTGTTAAGGCCAACACGTTTTCATGCATTTTTTGTAGATATTTGTAAGACTACTCTTTAAACATTTGTAATGCATGTTTGCTTAACTTGTACTAAGATAATTGAACTACTTTGGTTGTTTTAGTACTTACATTGTTGAAGATGTGTTGTATTTTTTATCATTGTTGTCTCGTCCTTGTGGACTTCTCAGCAGGACATTAGATAAACCTATCTTGTACTTGTTATAACGAACATCAATGCCATGTGGACTACTTTGCTGGATGTTGTACGTGTTTTCCCTTGCACTCTGATTTTAACGACTGTCGCATATGCTATGGGCTATTCTGCTAGGTGCTGGACAAACCTTTCTGGTTCGCGTGTGTCTCTTCTTGGGTGGTACTACTACCTCTCATTTAAAGGCTCACTTTACTCTCCCCTTTGCAGTAAGAGGCCAGACACACTTACCTTGTTGTTTGAAGATACTAGCATAATACTCTCATGTGCTCACAATTAGAGGGAAGACAAATCTCTAAGTAAATGGCAACCGGGTCATCATATCGGTTGAAACTCCTACACCAAACGGTGCGAGGTCTAGTTGAGACTTCATACCGAGGAGATCCCCTTGGTTGTCAGATTCCCAACAATGTTAATAGAATCATAATTACCAAGTAAGAAAATTTTTCAATTCAAATAAAATTTAATAATATATATTATTAAAAAAATAGCATATATTTTTTCTATAATACTTCATTTTTTTTTTTTCATTTAATATTTATATAATTTATAACTATAACTATAATATAAAAATTTATAACACAATTAATATATAATAAATAATTTAAAATTCTAAATCAAATTAAAACAATAGCACTATTTTCATTCTCCAAAATCTCTCTTTTGCTTTCAAAATTTAAATAATTCCTAATCAAAATTATCCACTTTCAATATTTAATTTTTTCCCTCATTTAGACTTTCCAAACCTTCAAAACAAAATAAAACAAATATAAATTATAATAAATACAAAATATAAATTGATAATAATCTTCCAATTCATTTCCTATTTGCATGCATCAATTGGCAAGTACCCCTACTTTTTTTGTGTCGAGTTTGAATACGAACTTCTGCGAAACAGATTGAACTTGTCTCGTCAAACAACCCACAAAAAGTCAAATTTAGCCCAATCAAAGTCTAGTCAAACAACCCACCTGTGGTTAGCCCTAGCTGCAGTCAACTCTGGTCAACAATAAATGTTTAGCCTCGATTTCTATGCTGAGAAATGCGGCCTGCCCAAATAGAGATAGCCCTCACAAAAACACAGTCAAAGGAGGTCAACACATGCTGGTCAATGCTCCGTCAAACCGTCGAGAAATTTGGTCTCCAAAAATTTTAGCCTTCTGAAATTTCGGACATGTGGAGAGAGAGAGACATAGAAATCTGTACCCAATCAATGAGGAGAGAGAGAGAGAGAAGTGTGAAGATGAGGTGTGTCCAAATGAGGCTAAGTTACCTTTTGTTTATATG
The DNA here is from genome assembly GCA_000404065.3 of Pinus taeda. Lineage (NCBI taxonomy): Eukaryota > Viridiplantae > Streptophyta > Pinopsida > Pinales > Pinaceae > Pinus > Pinus taeda. Next base: position 132,998 of record APFE030102356.1, on the reverse strand, counting down.
CAATTTTGAGGATGAATAGATGTGATTGTTGGGCTTCTAAGCCTACATCAATTTCCTGACTGACCTTGACAATTTGGCCATAATCAAAATAAATTCATAACTTCATTTGTAAATGTAAGAATCAGATGATATTTAGATCAATCCTACACCTCTCGGAGAGAGGAATCCAAGAAAAATAGTATTTGTCATAAACAACATGAACCATGTGGAGTTTGGCCCTAGTTGCCAATTTTAACAATGTCATCCTATCATGAGTGAATTGCAGGAACAGGTACACGGATAGAGCATGGCGAAATGGCAAACGAGATGAAGGAGTGCACATGCTAGAAGATTTACTTGCAGCTTGACGAACGATGGAGCAGATCGGACGACAGAGGAGAATATCGGAAGGACATTTTTAACTGACATTTACCTTCCGAGAAGTTGTCAGAGGGTGATGTCACACCTCAGCCACGCGTCAACACAATATCTTCTCGGAGCGCTTATGTACGAAAACCACTCCACGCAAAAGAGGTTCCGAGAAATTTACTAGCGGTTTTATGGTTTTGCTGCTGTGGTTTCAGGGGTTGGTACGGCTGCGTTGAAATTACATTTTCAACACTCCCCTTTAATTTCAACTGCTGGGCATTCGGTCATACCCAGACACTTCCTCAAAAACTCAAAGCTTTTCTGATCCAATGGCTTTGTCAAGATGTCTGCAACCTGTTCTTGAGTCCTGCAATGTTCTAGGACAATTTCTCCATTGTTCACCAATTCTCTGATGTAGTGAAACCTTGTATCAATGTGTTTCGTTCTCTTATGAAACACTGAATTCTTTGACAAATGCAATAGCTGAGCTATTGTCACAGAAAATCACTGTCGCTTTTGCCTGCTCTTGACCTAAGCTCCTCAACATCCTTCTCATCCAAACTGCTTGACATGCTACTGCTGTAGCTACCACATATTCAGCCTCTGTTGTAGACAATGCTACAATGGACTGCTTCTTAGAAGCCCATGAAATGGCTCCTGAATCCATATGAAAAACATAACCGGAAGTGTTTTTCCGATCATCAACACTTCCAGCCCAATCACTATCAGTGTATCCAACCAAATCTGAATGTTCTGAGACATTATATAAAATTCCAAACATTTTGCTACCTTTGACATACCTCAAAATTCTTTTTGCTACCTGCCAATGTGCCTCCTTTGGCCTCTCCATGAATCTGGAAATTAAACTAACAGCATACATAATGTCAGGCCTAGTTGCTGTTAAATACATAAGGCTGCCTACAATACTCTTGTACAAACTAGGATCAAAATCCTTGCTGCTATCCTCTCTGCTGAGTTTTAATCCCATTACTGTGGGAGTGATCACTGCCTTGCATTCTTGCATGTTAAATCTGCTCAATACTTGATTTACATATCTTACCTGTGAGATAAAAATTCATTTTTCATTTTGATATACTTCTATGCCTAAGAAGTATCTCAAGAAACCCATGTCAGTCATTTCAAATTCCTCTTTCATGACTGATTTAAAATTCTTAATGAGCTGATCATCATTACCTGTGAAAATAACATC
>APFE030102356.1:107649-128073 GCA_000404065.3 Pinus taeda | reverse complement strand
CTCTGGTCCACTGCTTGATACAAAAATACAAGGGCTTTTGAGTCCTTCTTCCTATTGCTCTTCAGTAGATCCTTCTCTGCTGGAGTTAATCTATTAAACTCATTTTCATCTGCTAGTTCTTCAAAACCATCTTGAATTAATTCCCATAAATCTTGATAGGAAAACAGGGCTCTCATGGTTATTGCCCTATAGTCATAGTTTTTCCCATTAAACTGTGGGAGCTGGGTGTTAAACATACCCATACCAGTGCTTGTGCTGGCCATTCCTTGCATCCTTAGTTATGCTTCAATTTCTTCACTGTGTATTTTAAAACAACTGACTGCTTCTTCAGCAACACATAAAAAACTTTGTGAAATACCTGAGTATTTTCTTGACTGAGCCTTCACTCTGCTGGAGAAGATCTACTGCTGCAACATAAGACTCCTCCCTTCAGCTTCTTTGTCACCTTCAAAGAGCCTAAGCCTGCTCTGATACCACTGTTGGGGATTTTTCTGGAAAAATCCCAAAAACACAAAATTCAAGCACATAGAGACAATGCTCTGTTTCCTTTACTCTAGGATCTTTTTGCACAGGGAAGCCTTTTTTAAAAAAAAATTACTGAGAACAGAGTATTGCAGCACCATAAAAGATTTCTATTCATTAAAACAAATTCACTGATACATATTCATCCTCTTTGCTGAGAGGGATTCACCCAAAAACTTTTCACCAAAAACAAAACTACTCTCCCTCTGTTATAATTGATTTTTACACTGATGTGTAAAATCTACATTCACATTTACTGTTGTAAAGATGAGCTTTTACATTTACTGCTGTAAAAAAAATTCTTACAAAGTTTACTGCTGTAAAATTTCTTACATAACTTTTCAATCTCAAAAGTAAATTTCACACAGTGATTTTTCATTCACACTTGCTCCGCTTCATTTGAGCAATACAAAACACCAAAAAAAATATTACAACCCCCTCATATACATATGCGTTCGTCCTTTTTTTTTAATACAGATCCTCAACCTTGCACTACTGTGCAATCCTTTGGTGCATGAATCCTCGCTGCTGCGAACTCTGTTTCTCCCATTTGCAAAAATAAAAACTATATTCAACACACATGCCATAAAAACTATATGGCAAAAACATAAAAAAAACGTTGACTTGCCCATACCTTCAGCATAAAAGAAATATTATGTGCCGTAAAAAAAACATAAATATCTACCTACGGATATGACAATCCATTAATGAAGGTATGGTCAAAATGAAACTTGATTTTACTCCACGCCAAGCTTTTAATGTTGGCCGTATGCAGGTTGAGATGCCCGTCAACTGTTGATTTGCCCTCCTGGAATTGAACGACTGAGGTGAATATTGGAAGGTCTTTTTTTAACCAACATTTACCTTCCGAGAAATTGCCAAAGGGTGATGTCACGCCTCAGCCACACGTCAGCTCTATATCTTCTCGGAGCGCCTATGTACGAAAATTGCCTTCAAGCAAAGGCGGTCCGAGAAACTCACCGGCGGTTTTATGGTTTTGCTGTTGTGATTTCAGGTGTTAGTACGGATGCGTTGAAATTACATACTCAACAACATCCCAAAATTGAAAGTGCTAACACCACATTTCAAAGTTTGATCTCACTCTGAAGACCATTTGAACTTATCGCATCACCATTAACTTCTATAAATTGGTCGATAGGATGCTCCATCAAAGTAAATTAAAGAAATCTTATGAAATCCAATCCCATCGGAGACCGTTGTCATAGCAGAAAAATATTTCAACATTTTCTTATAGTTCAATTAATTTCATCGCATTCATATTCATTCATATTCATTAAGCTTAAGTCAAACTTTGCTGCGCAGAGTGAATTCACACCTCCAGTGATTGTTAGACTTTATCTGGATTTCAAAAGATCCTTTTTTCATTTCTTTAAAATGAATACAAAAATTTATTTATATTATTTTTTTTTAATTTTACACTTTATATTACTCAAAAACAAGATTTCTAAAATACATTGATTTTCAATTTTCACCCTGAGGATTTGAAATTCCTCAGTATGCATACCAACCCAAGACTAAGATTGGGTTTCTCACAAAAAAATGTCTCAAAATTCATACAAAACTTATAACTGAAATTCTCAAATACCCCATGGGTGCACAATAGTCATAGGCACACAAGCCTCACTAGCAGAAGAGACCACAAAACTTATAACTAAAGCCCTCAGATACCCCATGGATGTATAACAAGAGTAAGCACACAAGCCTCACAAGCAAAAGAGACCACAAAACTTATAACTAATGCCCTTAAATACCCCATGGTTGTATAACAACAGTAGGCACCAGTCCTGACCAGCAAAAGAGACCATATAACAGATCCAAGACATAGGCCACTAGGACCATACAAACCCAAATATCACATAACCCACTAAGGGTTAAAACCCACATCAAACAAACCCATATCGAACAAACATGTAAGCCATTGAATGGGTTTGAGATCAACCATACAGATGCTAACAAAAATTGCCGACCCTCTAAAACTCTAATCATTCCTGGAGGAGGAGATAATGGTTGACACTCCTAGCGTTAGAACACGAAGGGTCTATTGTACCTCAATAGACAGTTGTACCTCAATAAACAGTTCGTCGCTGCTGGTGCTTGAGACATTTTGAGATTGGATAAAAAGATTAAAATTAATGGCTGGAAGTAGAGGCCATGAAAGCTTGTAACCAAGGGTTTTGGTTTTGAAACCATAGCTTTCCAAAGCAGAATGGTCAGAGAGGCTATGAGAGTTGCGGGGTGGAGATGTAAAGCAAAAAATGGAAGAGTCAAAGTTTTGGCATAGGAAATTAAGAATGTGTGCTTTAACTCTGTAGAAAGAATAATGTATGACTTGAGAAAATATAACGAAATTCCTCGATGTGGAGGGCTTAATTAAGGAATTCAAGATTAATTTTTATGAGTATATTTAAGTAAATTCATCAAAAACTAAACCAAAGCACCAATTGTATCTTACATTGTCCAAAAGAAGAAATACATAAATTTGAATGTTGAAACTTAAGAGAAAAACAATTATTGCAACTTCCCAATGCTGGAATCGAACTGCATTATTATTCAGGCTTCAGACAGATTTTGGATTACAATACTCAGTCATGAAGATTGAACTTTGAACCTCCATACACTCTAACCTTTAAAAATCCCCTTTTAGTATGATGAGCAATTTCACTCTACCATTGTTGCAATATTGGTGTTGGACAAACAATAAGAGTTGCACAAGAAACCAGTCCACAGTCTGAAATTTGATTCAACTTTGAGCAAGTCTGACAAACAAAGCTTTTCCCGGTCTTGATGACATCAACACTAGCCTTCCATTACTAAACTTTTCCTCCTCTTCTTTCTAGCGGCTTTGTTGTTTCTAATCTCAATATTAGGTTCTTGAAAGTTATTGTCAGCTTGAAGGTTTTTGCAAGTTGAAAGAAATAAGACATTTGAAGCAGTTGGTTTTGAGTTTGGCAATGTTGCACAAGAGCGTCTTGTTACCCGGAAATTAGGTTCAAGAAAGCCCCCATCAATCACTTCAGATGTAAATAATAACCTGGTAAATGTATCATGCCAGGTGCTATCAAATTTTGCAAATTTTTAATCTTGTGCTAGAACTTTCTTGAATATATTTGATATTTAAGTTGTGAGAGAATGAGCTGCAACAAGTTGCATAACATTGCCAATGTAAGAATCACATTCAATGTGGCCCTCTAGGTGTGCGAGTTGGGAAACGATCCTATCCAAGCAAAACCTATAGTTTCTGAGCAACCATTTGATGTGCCCGAGGGAGGAGAAGACAATGTATCTCTCTACCTTCTTATCCTTAAGCACTAGACCCATAAAAGTTTTCATTTTTCAGTGAAGGGCAATTGAATTCAAGTACTACTTCTTCTTGCCCCTAGTGTGACTAGGGTTAGGAACCCATTTCGAAATATCTTCAATGAGCTTAGAGTCAGAATGGGGTTGGCTCTTAATCCCTGCTTGAGTCTCTAACTATTTAATTTCCTTTCTCGTCTCTAGCAAAATGGAATTAAAGTAGGAGGTTGTCGAATCGTGGGCAAAAAGCCTTGCCCCTTTTTTCCACAAAGGGGCGCTGCTACCTCCCCCTCGTTGGTAACACATTCTTTGTCTAGGAGGCATATTTGCAACATAGGGGTACACCTGGAGCATCTAATGATTATCTCATGACATGCAAAGAAGCAAGAGGAACCACCTTCTAGACCCGACCTTAAACCAATAACATCATCTCCATAGCCCCAGACAAATAATTAGACTCTATCGATTTTGCAAAAGAAAAGACATCAAATTCACTATCCTTGACAGACGTCACACATCCTAAGACTGCAAGACACTAAAATATACACCAATATAACAAAAGAACTGAGACACAATGTATAGGCAAGGCAACACAACATCTAGATACCAAGAAAATTGACACAAAGTTAATGTTGTTCTTGATTAAGAGACCACATATTTTCATTACAACTAACATTTTTTATTTCATAGTTCCCAAATTACAAAGACCCAAGAGACAATTACACAAGAAAAAAGGAATGACATTTGATTTCTAATAGTCAATACTTGAGCTATACCATATAGACTCACTCACCCTAATACATAAGAATTAAGTCACGAGATATGGAAATACCAACAAAACAAATAACATTGGAAAAATGACTAATAACTCACACATAAGAAATCCTTTAGCAACCTCACCATCCCAAATTCGATCTTGAAGTCCCATAGTCGTGTGCATTATCTCACACCTAGAGGGTTATGTTATAGCACCCAATACTCATGCCAGCCTTTTGCCTCAAAGATGCTCCCATTCCAAAGCATCCAATTCAACGTCAACTCAACAAATACACAAAGCCAACAAGGGGAGGTTGAGGTCCAACCCTCGCCTTCTCTCCACCTTCCTCCAAAGAGCTCTAGAAACTTCATACTACCCTCAATAAATAGAAAACACCAACTGGTATGTAGGGAAATGCCATGCCCCTCCGATTTAAATGCATCTTACAACTAGGAGGTGGCAGACACTGCCCGCAATGCCTCTGTCTCATCAACATTAGCAGCCCCATTGGGGGATCTTTAAATTAATTTTGAATGCTACAAGAACATTTTATTTTTTTAAAGAAAAATATTATTTTTCCTCCAATACATTTGAAAATGTTACATTCTATGTAAATTAGGAAAACTAGTTTTGTATCATCAAATTCTATTTTTTACTTTTATCATATAACATTTTCCAAAAGGTATTCTTATAGGGCCCATAAAAAATATCGTAAAGGGAAATAATCCATGGTTGAAAACTTAGAATAAGAAGACATAGAAATCTTGGTGGAAGAGGTGGGTGACTAGCAATATCTACCTTGAGAAATCCTCCTCCATGAGGGAGTAGTGGTGTTTATTGCATTAATTCCCTCCATCAGATGGGGGAAAGTTTATTGAATTTGGATCCTTGTAAGCCACTTACCTTGCTAAAGAAGTTAATTGCTTTAATAACCTTACAAATTTGTATATTGTTATGGTATGTATCCTTCATCTTGGTGTCCATGATCTAATTCGTTATAGATTTCTTGATGAAGTCAAGATTGAGTTTTGTTTTGACCAACTACTCATCTGCCTTCAATGTGTCTAATAGAGGTGGAAAATATGGCCAAAGAAGATCCACATTAAATATTGAGTGCAAGTCAAAGAAAGAAGGGATGCTTGGTTTAAAAACATTTTTAGTGAAAACCTTTGTGATTATGTAGGACCATATTAGAGTGGGATAAGTAGACCTGTGGAGGCTTTTGTAACATACTTGGTGCCTTAATGCTCGATTAAGGTCACAGAATATGAAATTTTTTTCTTCTTCATGAGCTTAAAAATCATCTCTAATAAAACTTTGTATCACACTTGACCCCCTAATCCTTCATTAGGGTTGTGGGTCATCACATTTCCTCTAAATCATTTTATTAAACAATTCCAACACATTGTCTAACCACCATCCACAAAATCACATTTTGTTGGGGCGTTTCATCAAATAGTTCGTGTGCACTATTTATTTCTCTCAAATCCCAATATTTCACATAGTATAGCTCAAAAATTACACAGAGGGGCTTCACTCAATGAACCTCTAACATATCACGTGTGTTTGTGGCATGCTAAACAATACCCTTAATTTGACAACATATTGGAAAATGCCTCTAAAAATAACATTGTTTAACCCCATACCAATACAAACCCAATACACCTTTCTAACTTAAAAAGCTCCTACTTTCATTAGGTATTGTAGGTATCCATTTTTCATTAACAATTTTTAAACCCCTTTATATTTTTTCATTAACTTTGAGCTCCATTTTATATACCTTCCAATATAAAAACCCTTTACCCCCTATTATATGCTCAATATATTATGTCATTTTTTCCTCGATATATAGATTCCCCCAATATGAACGCATGTGGTATGGTATTACTCCCATTGTGAAGGCCCCATGAAATTACAGAGGGCCAACATGTAATTCTTTTACCGAAGGTATTTTGAGATATTCTCTCTATCTCTTCCAAGTTTCACATTATGGAATCACTCAAAATAGAAATTTATGGAAAGAATCCCAAGTTGAACTATTTGAGGTATGAATTTAGGAGAATTTAGGAGACTCAAATTCCTCAGAGAATATCTCTGAAAATATAGCAAACCATGATCTAAAATATCTACCACAATTTCCTTAGGATTTCCCGTAAGTATGGTCTAATTTTTAGTCTCCGAAACCAACTAGAGGAAAAGTTATAACATAAAACTCAAATTGAACTTATTTCAAGAGCATTCAGGAAGTTAGATTTTCATAAAGCATAAATTGAACAATATAACAAATAAAGATATGAAAATTGAATCAGATGATCAATTGGATTTTCCGTCACTATGGTCCAAGATTCAACCTTTAGAACTTCCAAGAAGAAACATTTTAGCAAAAATAACAAGATGACTTGTTTGGGGAAACATTTAAAAAGCATGACTTTCTGAATCATATATTTGAAAATATAATAAACCAATATTTGAATTTTATTTTTGTTGGTTTGACCCATGGAGTATTTGAACCTTGAATCTCATTGTTTACATAACACTTCATAACACAGCAATTTACATTTGAGCTACCCCCATGAGATAACCAAGATCTAAAAATCAAACCATTTGAGCTACCCCCATGGAAGTGAAAATTCCAAGATGGTCTGTTTACCCCATAAATTACATTTTGGGATTCCACCATTAAACTCCATGAAATCATTGTTAGCATGTACAAAAGAAGTTAAAGAAAATGAATCATGTAGTTAACACAAAAAACATGAAATTAACAAAGAATGCATGCAAATACTCAAAATTATTATGCATTTCCCATGGATCGGGGCTTCACTTAATGAAGCTGTGACATATCATGTGTGTTTGTGGCATACTAAACAATACCCCTAGTTTGACTACATATTGGAAAATACCTCTAAAAATTACATTATTTAACCCCTTACCAATATGAACCCAATACACCTTCCCAATTTAAAAAACCCTTATATCACTAGATGTTGCAGGTATCTATATTTTCATTGACATTTTTTATACCCTTTCATATTTTTTCATTAGGTTTGAGCTCCATTTTTTATACCTACCAATATAAAAACTCTTTACCTTCTATATATCCTCCAATATATTATGTTATTTTCTCCTTATATATATATATATATATCCTCCAATATGAATGCACATGGTATGATATTTCTCCCTGAGTGACCGTGTTTCTCAATTCATTTAAAATCCACATTGAAGTGAATACAAATCCACTACTCTAGACTTTACTATCATACCAACACAATGATAATAAATAAAATAATTTAATAGAAACAATAATTCCTCCATATCACTAAATCATTCATGTAAGAAATATCAATACTAGAATTGAAGTAGGGTGAGCCATGTTCTACCCCACATTAGGCTCAGTTGTGTTGTAATTTTTCAGACAACTAGCTAGCCTTGATGCCTTAAGGGAAAACTAAACTCAAAGTTTTAACACGTAGTTTTTAGAGCTTGCGAAATTGAATTTTTAAGTAAAAGAGTATAAGAGAAAAACAAAGAGAAATAAGAACCAAAAGTCCCTTGATAGGTTCTCCTTCTTATTTTTATAATCACACCTTGATATTTTTTCCTAATCTTTTGCTATAAGCTGTTGGACACCTAATCCTAAATGGGTTAGTGTGGAAGTCGAATAGACAAAAGCAGTCCAAGAGACCTTGGGATGTGAATCCCAACGGTCGCCACATGTACTATAAATGTATATCAAATTGTTAATAAAATTGAATTGCATGCTTTATCTTTTACATCTTTCTCGCTCCCCATGTTTGTTTAACATGGTATCAGAGCAGGCGATTGAAGGTCCTGCTCCAATTTGAGCCACTTGTTTTTGTGGTCTCTATATATGTCAGTTCTGCGTTACCTGACCTCTGCCGCACTGCACATCTGTTTGCCATATACCATTTATAAAACCTGCGCCTTGCTCTTCCGTTGCGCTGTCATCCTGACCTGACATTAAAACATTTGAAGCATTGTTCTGCCTCTGTCCATCCAGTGCTTCTCTACTCTCTGTCCACTGCTTTCTGCCTGAACTATCGATGAGGCTGCATGGTGGAGATGCGTATTGAACGCTGCAAATAGCCGAACGTTACCTGGTGGAGATGCGTATTGAACGTTGCGTGCGCTTTGCTACTCTGTGTTGAAGTCTGTGATGTGTTGAAGGATGACACCTGCATTGAATGATGCGAATAGAGAGTTGAACGATGTTATTCACATACGAATTGAAGCTCTGGGTTAAAACAACGAGTTGGACGGTTCATGTTTGTGCTTATGCGTTGGTCGGTTCATGCTCTATGCATTGTTTGGAAAGGGTCATTTTATTTAAATGTTGTGCAGTGTGTATGGTTGACATGGTCGTGCCGATTGCTAAAAACAATAGTGTATACTTCCCGAAGCTGCGTTGAACTTTCTGGATCCAACTCATCTCTAAGTTCATTTCGGCCCGTCCCAGTAAATCCTATCTCTGAACACCTTGCTATGGTTCCACTGTACTATGATGTTCATTATTCACTAGAGGTACGTTAAACCATAAGTTTAATGAAAGATGTGGGCATATCCAGATTTTGGATCCAGAGAATGCAGTGGGTGAATTTATGGTCTGCCATTGATCTCTAAAATCGCGGTTTATCATCATCTCCACAGTAGTCTTTGAACTCATCTTCTGTCCTTGATTTCGACCATTTTCCCATCTATAACATGTTTATCCTTAATGACTTTGTCTACGACAGAAGGGCCGATTATTGTTTCCGGGGAAAATTACTCTAAAGGGGCTGAAAATCAATTGCGAAAAGAGCCATCAAGAAAAGGTCGGATTTGCCTCTTGAACAGGGCTCTGTGTGAGTGCCGAATTCACTTCAACCTGTGCGTACTCCTATCGCAAGCCAGAATCAAGCTCCTTTAGATGTGTGGGACGTATTTGGGCTGCCGCTAATACTATACAGGCCGTGTGCAATCCTGACTAGCCTAGAAGCTAGGCTCACCCTGAACGAGTTCCCTCTCTTGTTGTGGCTGAGCGCACCAAAGTCCAAAATCAGAGGTTCGAGTTGCCGAGTCCCTTCTTGAACACTGTCATCCGAGGTTACTTGATGGCGGGATGAGTAAAATATGTTTAATGGGTTGAGCTGAACGTGTCGTCCTTGCTGGAGTTTGACATCAGTGTTGGAGGTGCCGTGGATATCCATTCTTATTTTAGCTGAACGTGGGCATCTATCCTTGTGTGAATTTATCAGTCCAAATGTTACACGATTTCCAAGGGACTCATTCGGCCGAGTTTGTTTGCAGGGGATGATAATTAGGAGTTGATCCATGTTCCTAAAGTTGAATATTGCTTGTATTACTGCTTTTGTATGACATTTCTGGTGGACAGTATTACTTTCACTGGGTGAAATCCGCAATTCCTCCACAAACAGTGACAAGTTTGTGGGTAAAACTTGTGTTGCTAGGTATCTTTTCGAAATCTGAAAAACGACAAACAATTGTTGGCTTTGGCACCACTTATCACTTTCAATTAATGGCGGTGGGCAACAGCCGGCCAGCCCCACCACTAAACCAAAGATGAAGGTGGATGGACGCTTCGCCATGGACTAAAATCCAATCAGAGGGAGGATTCTGTTTATTCAGAGAGTTTGGCAATGCAAGAGAGTTAGATAGTTTGACATTTCCAGGGGGTTTATTTAGGTGGCATTTAATAGTGTTTGTGGTAGCGGGTATATATTGTTTTGAATTTTGGAAATTATTATTTTATTGGTGGGAATATATGGCTTGGATTTATTAATACGACAAAGGTTATAGTGTTTCAAGAGTTTTATTTTGTTAAGTTGGCTATTGAATCTTATTTTTGGATGTTTATGGAGATTCCAAAGTGGTTATTGATCGAAGATATTAAAGTTTGAGTAGCCTATGTTATTTAATTGGATGCAGCCCATAAGAGTGCTGATCAATAATTTTCAAAGACTGACATTTTCACATATTTATAAGGAACAAATTTTGCAGCAGATTCGATGCAAAAGGTTGTCAATGTTAGAGAATATAATTTTAACCACTTACTAGGTGTCAAAACTGTCCATTCAAATCACTGAGAAAAACAATCTTGTGCTACACATTTTATTTCTTCAAATTTTTCATATGGCAGCAACCAACATACAAGTTATTTTTTGAAGAAGTCCAAGACATGCTTAGACATCTTGCAACAATCTTGATGATATTTAGTAGCTGACATTTTTCTGTGGGATTTTGGAGTTTTTTTAAGGTGTAGAAAAATGGCTAAGCTTGAAAGAATATTAGAGTTATTGAGAACTCTAATCGTATCCACTGCTGACAGCGCAATCATAATCAATAAAGACATTATTGCTGACATTCGAAAATGTATACAAAATGCACAAGAAAAGATAGAGTTTTTGCAGCTTGAGACAAAGCTACAGCAAGAAGAACTACAACAATGGAGTCATCATTCTGAACATGTTTCTGTTCAGAAGATTGAAACAAACTCCCATAAACAGCGAATCAATAATGTTACAGTTCATTCAAATAAAGCAACAGTTGTACATGAAGATGCAGAAACTCAGTCTGCTCTTCCCAAGCCCATCATCAGACCTTGGGAACAGCTTGTCCACAACAAGCACAGAACCGATCTTGGATATCACAAGGACTTGTCCTTTCATATTCCAGACTATGCCAAGCCCATTCAGTTTCAGAGTGCTGGATTTATTCATGATAGTTCACCTGCTCCTCATGACAGTTTACCTCCAGCTATTCCAGACTCTCCCTCTTCCACAGCAACAACAACAACAGTTTGTAAAATGCCAACACTGTGACTGAGTTGGCTATCTAAAAGATCACTGTTTTGATCTTCATCCATGTAAGCACTTTCATAAAACTAGTCATTCTTCAAACATATGCTTCAGAAACAAACACCCTGCAAGAACAAAGATTCATCTAGGATGGATCGCTTTTTGGAAATGGGCATCAACAGCCAAGAAGATATTCCAAACACATGTTAGAACTTGTTCCAGAATATTGAACAGTCTTGTAATTGAGTTTTCTCCATCATCTCACCTTGTATTTGACAGGGGGGGAAATGATGGTCATCTACAAGCTTCAAAGCCACATCAAGCGAGCCTGGGCCACAACTTGCCACACCAGTTTCAGAGTTGTAGCCAGAGACAAAGATGCTCGTGAGCATGCCTTCAGTTGTCAATCTGGGACACTTCCTCTAGCAGAAGACTTCAACTTCTTGCCAGTTATGGAAGAATTCAGGGAACAAAATTGAGAACACTTCCTCTAGCAGAAGACACTAGCTTCTTGCCAGCTTTGGAAGAGTTCCAGGAATTGCATTAAGCATTCCAGAGTTGTTGGTCATCCTTAAACCATCACAGGTTGAGACTTCCCTTTTTAAGTTGAAGTTTTACCTTTTATGTGAGGTGAGACCTCCCTTTTATGGTTGAAGGTTTCCCTCTTTAAAACAATAGGATCACTTCCTCTAGCAGAAGATTTCAGGTTCTTGCCAGTTTTGGAAGAGTTCCGGGAACTACACTAAGCGTTCTAGTGTTGGTGGCCATCCTTAAACCACCGCCCTTTATACCAACATTTCAGAGAGCACATTCAGCCTAGTGCTGCCATGCATATTTGCATATTTTTGTATTACAGCTCTCTTCTTGGACTCATACATAACCCTTCGGATTAAGGGGGGAATATTGGACACCTAATCCTAAATGGGTTAGTGTGGAAGTCGAATAGACAAAAGCAGTCCAAGAGACCTTGGGATGTGTGGAAGTCGAATAGACAAAAGCAGTCCAAGAGACCTTGGGATGTGAATCCCAACGGTTACCACATGTACTATAAATGTATATGAAATTGTTAATAAATTCGAATTGCATGCTTTATCTTTTACATCTTTCTCGCTCTCCATGTATGTTTAACATAAGCTTTTTGGAACTAACAACTATCACATCAAGGAAAAATAATATTTATTGAGGCAAAACTAAAATTTCTCCCATCCTTTAACATGTCTTCCTTGTTAGTCAAAAAATCAAGATTTAAATTATAACTAATGCAATTTTCAACTATTAATAATGACAACTACGAGTGATTAGTAAATGCAAACAAACTTATCATTATGTAATTTTGATCCGTTAATCTATTTTCTTATATTTAAAGAAAATGTCAATTACATTTACAAATTCCCGACAACTTATTCAATTAATACTTTTTGAAAATTAAAAAGTATTTTTTCGTAAATAAAAATAATAATGAAAAAGAAAGTTGATGGAATATCTTAAACAGAGACGCTGATTATTGTGGATGCTAACTTCGGAACATGTTTTCAGATGTTTTCCAAAATTAATATTCTTGACTTTGAGACGTTAATGCAAAGCGTTCCCACTATAATCAGTTTTGCTAAAGGTTAAATTTTAATGAGTTTTGACTATAATGCAAGTTAGGCAATGCGTTCCCAATTGATGGGCTCAGGCTATGCTAATCTATTAGATTAGGACAGATACATCTCCTCCTTTCCTATTTATTCTCGTTTTGTTCATCCATGATTCCTGGCAAGCAATACAGAATCATTTGAACCTGAAACTGCCGCTGCCATCCAGAAGCCTAGGTCCTACGTGTATTGAGGGAGTCAGTGAACCTTGACTTAAGAGCATTTTTGCTCACATGGGATAGTGCAAGCTCGATATTTTTCAATTACGTGTTATGAATAAGATTGATAGCAGTTAAATTTTCCAAACTTGGTGGCAATTAAATACGACAAATTAGTAATCTTAAATGCCATTGCTCGACATTTTTGTTGGTTTCGTATTTTCTCCAAAAGAGTGCAGAATGAAGTGAATTAACAAGCACCCACATGTGACATTCAGCCCTCATAATAAATTCGAAAGAAACTAGAATTGAAACGGGTAAGAGATTTTTTTGCTGGGATCGATGCTGATAACTACACCAATAATAATCTGAGAAAACCAGCTGCCATAAGCCTAAGCCCTCTCACGTAAAAACCCACAAGTGAGCTATAGGGGAGCTATCTAACTTTGTAAAATCAGAAAAGAGTGAGTTGGTTTTATGTTTGATTTGTTTATTTGAATTAAGTTACTTTATAAATTGTTGCATTGGAGTGAATCTACAGCTTTATAAATTATATTCAAATATTTTTTAACTATAATGTTAAATTACTTAAAAGAATTATATTTTAATGTTGATTAATGAGAGTTACAGAAGTTTCATTTACCATAGATATATTAGAAGTAGAGGTTTCAAATCTTATCGAAAAAGAGTTAAGGTGAAAGAAAAAATTAGATTGGAGAGAAATATAATATGTGAAGGAAGGAAGGAGAAGAATGTAATATTGCATGGAATCTAAAAATTAAAAATCAAATAAAAAATAGTAAAAGCAAAAAAAATGTAAAATTTTACAAAATCCTTAAAAGATATTTAAAAAAGAAAAAAGAAAAAAAGTGAAAAATGTTTAAAAAACTTAAAAAGTAATAAAAGGTTTAAAAAATGACATTTTTTCTTAAAGCTCGATTTTGTTCAAAATAAGGTTGAGATTGTTAAAAATCTTAAGTTTAAATTATTTAAGTTGCAAAGATTGAGTGCTTCAAGGACTTTTTAGGGTGCTGAATCTATTTATACATTTGAAAGTGCAATTTAAATAATAAGCAATTACAATCTTAAGTGCATTTAAAATAATAAAAAATCAGAATCTTACTAAAAATTATATAAATAGATGTCAAAAAAGTTTTTTTATTAGTTAGATCTACTTAATTATATATAATAATAAATATGTTAATATTTAATATTAATATTACTCTTAAAAATTAAACCTAATATAAATTAATATTTAAGACTCTAAATTAATACCTAATAGTCATATAGACATTTATATAAATGTTATATAAATATGTTATATTTTAATATAATATTACTCTTAATAATTAAACCTAATATAATTAATATTTAAGAGTTAATGATGCCAAAAATTAATACCTAATGATTATAAAACATTTCTATAATATTAATAATATAATAATAGTTATTAATAGTTATAATGCTAAAATTAATACCTAATGGTCATATAAATATTTATATAATGTTATATAAATAGGTTAATATTACTCAATAATTAAACTTAATATAATTAATATTTAAGAGTTATAAAGCTAAAATTAATACCCAATGATTATAAAAATATATATATAGTGTTATAATATTAATAATATTTATTAATACTAATTCAGGATATAGTGTTACATTTTGTCTAAAAGGTTTTTCCATTGTGCTTCAACAGAAAATATTTGATCAGTAACCTTATTTTTGGGGTCGTTTCATTCTTTCTTTTCAATCATGATTCTCAGATTTTTATCCTCTTTCCAATTCAACTCTAGCAACTCTACTTTGGGTAAGGCTCCCCAACTTGCCCATCCATTTGTCTCATCTAGATGGAAAATATTTGATCAGTAACCCTAGTTTTGGGGCCGTTTCATTTTCTCTTTTCAACCATGATTCTTACATATTAATCCTCTTTCCATTTCAACTCTAGCAACTCCACTTTGGGTAAGGCTCCCCAACTTTCCCATCCATTTGTCTCATCTAGATGTTTAAAAGATGTAGCAAACTTACTAGGTTAAACTGACACTAAAAGGATCGTTAAATGAATTGTCACATTCGTCCACATATGCGTCCAAGTGGACCTCAATAAAGATAAAATCCTTCTCAAGTGGAGTGGTAGGTTTTATTAGCAACTAATGGATTATGAAAACACTAATTTTCACTACAAGACATGTCAACAACATGGTAACCTTTATGATGCCTTCTCATTTTCGCAAGGACCCTATTCCCAGCTAGATTCTAAGAAATAAAATCATGGTTGGAAAGATTCATGGGGATCAACACGACCCAAGACTAATGTAACTCACAATCACGGTAACACCCAACAATAGACATCCCCTACTACCAAAGCAACACCTTCAATGTCAGCTTAGCCTCATGTAGAGTCAAAGCATCCCTCAACAAAGGGACAACAGACGTCCCCTACTACCCAAGCAACACCTTCAATCACAGCTTAGCCTCATGTAGAGTAAAAGCATCCCTCAACAAAGGGATTTCACCCCTCCTTGAACCTAGTAAAGGCTAATATGTAAGTTTGGATCCGTCAATGATTAGGTACAAACGCAACCATCAATCAGGTCACTTGGATAGTGACAAGGAAGTAGAGAATGTTTCAGGAAATTCTATAATAAAAGTGTCTCAAGAAAATGTTGTAATTGTCACATCTATATTTTCTTTTGATAAACCCTCAGATATTATATATGTTTGGAAGAGAAAAAAAAAAAAAAACAAAACCATGATCAATCCTAGAATCTAAATCCCGAAAAATAATAAATATATTACTGAATATTATACTTATGATAAGAATAATGTCTTAATTTTTAATTTATATTATTAATACATATTTATTATTATTTATTAATTATAATAATAATAAAAATAATTATAATACATATATTAATAGAAAGTGTTGCTGATTACTAAGGAAGGGAAAATAGTTTGATGACACTAACTAAATGAATAAATTCAATAAAAGTGATAGCGTTGAGATATGTTTGAGAATGACATATGTTTGAGAATGACAAAGATGTTTTCTAAAACCATAATAAAGATAATTAAGAAATAAATTTTATATTCCCTTATATATAATATAGACGCTTAACAAAATTTATAATAATTATGAAATAATTTACATAAGAGTCGCATAAAGTATAGAACTGAGTGATGAACTAAGAGTGAGATAAAAGGGGAAAAAATTATGTGGGGTTTGTTGCATAACAAAATAGGAGACAATTTACAATAAAGATCTTTTTAGGGATTAATTTGTGATTAATTTGGTGTATATTATGCAAGAATAATACAGAATCAAATCAATTAATTATTTATTCTTACATTGTTCTATAATAATCTAAATTTGGAATCAGGTATATCAATCATTGGAAATCAATTAGGTGGTAAGGAGAAACTATTTAAGCAATTTGGGAATCATGGTGAAATAGAACTCAGGAAATCAATTAGGTGGTAGGGAGAAACAATTTAAGCAATTTGGGAATCATGGTGAAATAAAACTCATTCTACAAAGCTTCGAAATCTTTTCCTCTTGGTCTGTTGAGATATTTGGTTAGGAAGAAACCAAAATATTTTTCAAGATAAAGTCTCAAACTGGCCTTTCACTCGTTCCAACATAGTGGCACTATATCACACGATCCTAAAAGATGAATAAAAACAAAATCACAGGAATATTTCTACATAAATCATTGACAAGACTCTTCCTTCAGCGTTGATGAATTGGCTTAACAAGATGGTTGTGGTGGAGGAGAAGTTTTATATTTAAATGAATTTCATTATTACAATATGAAGATGGGTTTAGGAAGAGACACAAATAACTATTCAAAACTTAATAGCTTTAGACTATTCTTTATTTTTTCCCTTGAGAAAGGATGCTGACAACTACAGTTTTTTTGGCAACTCCAAACTTGTCATAAAATGGTTCAATCAACAGTAATGTGATGTGCACACACTCACAAATTTACTGGATGAAATTATTACTTTAAAACCATTTTTGGCGACTCCAAACTTGTCATAAATTGGTTTTCTTGGTGAGTCCAAACTTGTCATAAATTGATTCAATCCATAGTCAGAATGTGATGTGCACACACTTAGAAATTTACTGGATGAAATTATTACTTTAAAATCACAATTTGACTATATGTATTTTGGTCATATCTACAGGGAAAGGAACCAGATTTCCAATAGTCTTTCCAAGCAAGAAACACAACAACATCTTGGTACTTGGATGATACAAGAATAGGTAGGACAAGAGTTCTATTAGTATTTTCATATGCCATTCATTGATCGTGACAGCGTCTACCTGATTCTACACTACCCATAGATGAACCTATTGGACCTCTATTTTGCTTATTCTGCCGATTATTAGAGCTATGGAATTGTATATATTTATTATGTCATTTTCTGTTATAATTATGCATGAGTCACTTTTTGGAATTTATACAGTAAGTGGCATTTATGGCCACCAATTTTCGAGATATGCTCCTATCAAAGCATCTCCAACATGTAATTTTCAATATTTTATATAATGAGTGAAATCTAAAACATGCAAATTAGTTAAATTTCTTACTAAGCTTTTTTAGATTTCTCAACTTTCTTGTTTTAAAGGAAAGAGAAAGATACAATTGAAATTGCTATCAACTAGAAAAATATTAGTAAAGTTTTACATTTATATAAATTTTATTACTTCCATAACTAATACTAAAAATATTAATAAGGTTTTACCTTTATGCAAATCTTATAATTTCCATAACCATAGTAATAATGAATAAATAAAAATTACTATACTAAAAATCCAAAAAATTCCCTCAATTTTTTTTCAATGTTTCTCTATCCACTTAGCATCTTAATACCCAACTTCTCTATGCACTTAGCATATTAATACCTGTTTAGTCAATTTAGTGTTCCTAAATTGATGTCATTAATTGTCAACCCGGGGCTCGTAAGCTGATGAAGTGAAGGTGTACTATATGTACTTAAGCAACCTCTTAAAGCTTTTTGTCGTTTGGGGTGTTGTTTGTGGTTAATTTATCTTCCTAAGATGGAGTGATGTATTTATAAACAGATGAGTGATGGTGTGTGTAAGGTGAATTCTAGATGAGTGAAGGTGTGTGATTAGTGGTTTCTAACTACTTGCTGAAAAGGGAAACTTGAAGGAAATAAATGAATTAAAATGAACTAAAAGCAAAGAACCACTTTCTAATGGCATTAGACACCATTCATGCTGCTGCAAATAAAAGGTAAGAAAATCACTTAAAAGACCAATGATAATGTTTATCTCTTCCTAACTCTCTGCCTCTAACACATAGTAATGTGTAAGACACGATTAGGAAGTAGCTAAAGATAAGTCTAAGAAATGATAAAAATGAGAAAAATCTACTTTAAAGACTAGTTATAATGTTTTGCTCTTTCTAACTCTCTGCCTCTAACACATAGTATTGTGTAAAGCACGATTAGAAAGTAGTTAAAGAGTAGTCTAGAAAGTACCCAAAGTCAGCTGCAAGTTATTAGTATTCTGATCTCAAGAAGATAAACAATTTATAATAAAGAGACCATTCATATGTTAGCAGACAGGTTTGAGAAATAAAACTAAAAATCAGCTATGAAAATAAAGTAAAAGGCAGCAACTTTGAATCTGTCAACTGAAACTACCACTAGATATAAAGCAAATACATAACAAACAAACAATCCCGGGTTAAAAACCTGCAAAAGAACAATGCTGATCAGCTTAAAATAAAGGCTAAAAATGAAATAACATGAAAGCAAATTACGCTGTACATATGTCAAGAAAAGGAAATGCTGAATGGAAATAAGGAAATGTTGAACATAAAATACTGTACAAGGCTAACATGAACAGGGGCCCTCCATTCATATAACCAAAAGAAGGCTCAAGGTATTGAAAACTTCAGAACAACACTGCTTCTATTACTGCATGTGCAGAAAATCACAGTCAAGAGTGCTAGAACAACACTATTAAAACATAGTCTTGAAGTGCACTAAAATTATAACAAGTTCATAAAAACACAGCAATTAAAAATTTATCTAAGCCTACGCAGATGCAAGTTTTTATAGGCATCTGAAAGATAGCCTAACGCGTACAGCTAAAACTGAAAAATAACTGACTGTCATGCGTAATTAAGGTTCAATTAACACGTCATAAGCCTGCGTGGATGAGTTGGAGGTTCTGGTTGTTATGGGCATTGAATCCAGAGTTGGATTCTATCTCCCATAACCTGCGTAACACGGATAAGTCACCGTTTGGACTGACGTGACCCAACAGCTTACGCATCACCGTTAAGCTGCCTTTGTTGACTGTAACTTGACCCTTGTTGACCGGAGGTGCAGATGACGTGGATGGCTGAACCAATAGCACAAGAACCTCGAGCACCTTGATTCCTAAGTGCCCATGTGGCTCATTTGGCAAAATGACACGTGGAACCTTGAGATTAACAAAATGGCTGTGGAATCAGCAGATGGCTGTGGAATCAGCAGATGGCTGCGGAATCGGCAGATGGCTACGGAATGCCTGTAAATATGTCAAAATCTAAACAAAACAGTCACACATTAGCAAAGCTCACTTGATCATGCTTAATGACATCTGATGTAATGATCTGGGTGGTTTTACATTGAAAATGAGGCAAAAGAGAGAGGTAAGTGATGAAAAACAGTAGGTAATAGTGGATAATGAGGTGTAAGTTAGAGGCTCTACATACCCCCACTACGAGGGCATTGCATGTCCTCATGCAAAAATACTGCTTAATCAACCTGCTGTGATGCCTCTGCCAAGACATCTAATCTTCTCCTCTTCCTTCGTGTAGAAATATCAATTCTTGGCCTTTTCATCAGACATCTAAATCTCAAATTAATCAAATCTTTGTTTAGCCTCCTGCATCTTTTCTTGAACTTTTTGTTTTCCTTTTGCAACAGACCCATATGAAGCATGGTGTTATCTTGGATCATCTTATCCACTCTAGATTGCTCTTTTAATTTTTCATTTTCTTGTATGATATGGCGATTTAGAACCTCAATCTCAAAAATTTCCTGTTTTAATGAGTGAACTTGTTGCTCCAAAGGTTGAACATTGCTTGGGCCAGCAGCTGCATGCTCCAGCGTCTCCAAATAATTATAAACTTTCTGCTGATCCGGGTCAACTTCAGGTGACTTCTTTGGACTCGGTTCATACTCAA
>APFE030102356.1:49706-63119 GCA_000404065.3 Pinus taeda | reverse complement strand
TAATATTTATTTAGTCAAATCTAATTGTTATATTATAAAGGCTAATGTTTTTTGATGCCAACCTCTCATTATGAATCATACTAGATGATTCCAAACTCATTCACAAAACTATGATGATGGGATTGCTTTTCATGATATAGATAAGAGAAACCTAAATTCAATTATTACATCTCACACTACTAAAATAAAAAAAAATCATAAACCTAACTAGATTATAACATTATTTTAAATTATTGTTAATTAAAAACCCTAACTCACTTCATAGGTCATTTTTTTAATTAATCAATTTAATTAGAAGAACAATATAGTTCAAATTTTGATTTTTGTATTTTACTAAAAATATTTTATACCATCCACTTAATAATTAATTAAAATTTAAAAAACAATAGGCTAAAATAAATATTTCTATTCATCATAAAAATATAACATTATATATATAAATAATATTATTATATTTTATTTAATATCTAAAAAATTAAAATATTATTTTCAAAATTAATTTTTATTAATGAAATTATTCTAAGACTGTATATTTTAATATGATTAAACAATTTTTATAATGAAAGGGAAACTCTGCAAATATAGTAGACAAATATTACTGATATTAAAAATTATATAGTAAAACTTCTCTGGCCACATATAATACAATACTCTGTATACGATATTTAACTAGACTAACCAAGATTCAAATGAAAATGGATAGAATTTTCAGAGTGAGACCCAACCACTTGAATTACATATATATAAACAAATTACATCTAAATAAAATATTCCAATAATAATAGGTTATGGTATTATAACCTTTTTGTTATATATAAAATTGAAAGGATGAATAACACATAAATGGTTGACTTTCTATAAATAAAATATTCCAATAATAATAGGTTATGGTATTATAACCTTTTGTTATATATAAAATTGAAATGATGATTAAAATATAAATGGTTGACTTTCTGTATATATATTATTAGTCTTTGCTAAAATCTGCGGCCTGAATCCTTCATATAAACTGTGTGTCATATTATTTCAACTATGTGGCACGAAGTCTTCGATCCGCCTTCGCTACATTTTATTTTCACTGGACTTTGCTTTATTTTTCGAAAGGTTGGGTCCAACGATCTTCCTTTCGAAAGGTTCGGTCATCTGAGCATCTTTAACGAAGATTGCAGAAGGATAGCTCTGTTCCATCATTAGCATCCAAGCTGAATGTTGATCGCAACCTCTGCGGTTCTGTGGTTCTGAGGCTCTGCGAGATCAGGGTCTCTGCAGAATATATAAATCTCTGCGGCCTCAGTGATCTATGAGGCATGTAATTTATATATCTCATTCAACCTCCTCCGCTACAATAATATCGAAGCCAGATACATCTTTTCAATCTACCTTTGCGGTTCTGTGGGTCTCTACGGCATAGATACATCTCTGCAGCCTCGGTGGGCTCTGCGACATACAATTGATATATCTCATTCAAACTCCTATACAATTGATACATCTCTTCGATCTGCCTCGACAGTTCTGCGTTCTGGCACATATAAGACAACCTCTTTGCGGATCATGGCGGGAGCTTTTTTGCGACTTCATAGCAGGACAGGTGGTCTCCTCAAACATTCTAGGTGCATTTGTTTTGTTTTTTATTAATTATTTTGGTTAGAATATGAGTACTTCACATATTTTTAAGTCTTTCTCCATTAGAGGGAGGTCGAGAGAAATTACGTTACGGAGTTCAAGAAAATTTAAGTTAGAGAGTTTTAACGAACACATTTAGTCCTTAGAATAATGAAGGGAAGAAAGAGAAAATCAATATAAACCAGAATTGTTCAAGATGTATACATAGCATAAAATTGAATTATCTACAATGCTTACTAATAAGTACAAATCATTAGAAGATGAAACTACAACATTCTAGATTGAAATTAAAAAACTGAAAGATATGATGCAAGATTTAGAACAATCAATGGCTGAATAAAATTGCATCTTGAAAGATGAGATTAAAGCTCTATAAGCAATACTAGATGATAACTCAGCCCTAAGGAGTACAACGAATCAACTTGATATCAAACCCATAAAAGAAGAAATGAACAAATTAATCGAACTCGAACGAGAGACGCAAAAGAGCCCTAAACCTTATTATTGCAAGTATAAAAGAGCAAGAAGATGGCACATTACCAATAGTAAAAGAACAATTGAAAATTCACTCACAAATTCAAAAAACATATCTAATATTCTTGAGCAAAGGGTGGGAAATATTCTTGGGCATAAGCATCGATTAATCTGCATTAAGGTAAGTTGCAGTGACCAGAAATTAGATATACTTAGAAAATCTCATAGTCTAAAAGGGTCAAGAATATTTGTAAATGAGGATCTTATTCCACCACGCTGAACTAAGGAAAGAGGTCCAAAAGGTAAAGGAGGTAAGAAAGGAAGGCAAATGGGAAATCAATATAAATACAAAGGATATTATTAGAGATATAGTCCAAAACAAAATAGATATATATGAATTAATAACACTTTGGATCCTCTTTTAGAACTATCGTGGTTTTCAATGGCGCAAAGGTCCTATGTTAATTTGGATCCCAAGTGATACTAATCTTATTTTCTTAGTCAAAACCTTAGGAGCATGACAAATCTA
Source organism: Pinus taeda (assembly GCA_000404065.3). Taxonomy (NCBI): domain Eukaryota; kingdom Viridiplantae; phylum Streptophyta; class Pinopsida; order Pinales; family Pinaceae; genus Pinus; species Pinus taeda. The sequence continues at coordinate 60,493 of APFE030102356.1, read as the reverse complement.
GGGTTCCCCAAATTGATGGGTTTACTCTTTGGTCTATCTGGAACAAGAGATTGTCTTATGAGGGGGTTGGTGGCATGACGTGTTATATAAGAAATAACATTACTTCCCACATAATAGTTCATAAGAATGACCCCCTTAATCAATATGTTTGGATTGACATCTCTTACTCTAATACCAATAAAAGCTTCCTTGCAACTTGCTACTTTTCTCCCTTCAACTCTACTTCCTATAAGAAAAACAACCTAAATAAGGATTGTCCCTTCATTAACTTAGAGTGTGATATCCACAACCTAAAATGAGGGGAACATTCTCTTACATGGGGGCTTTAAGGCTTGATGAGGATTGTGTTATGGCTAGTAAATTCTAAATAAATTCGAAATATATTATCAAGCACATTTTTGGCATTGATTTAATTAAGCTTTGTAGTTACTAAGACCTGGTTATTTGTAATGGGATCAATAAGTGGCCTTTCTCTGGTTAGATGACTTGTATTCACAGGCATGGTAGCAGTGTTGTGGACTATGTGATATCCGATACCCAGGTTCTCCACCATATTTTTAATTTTGACCTCTTAAACAACCATGACCCTGAATCTAACCATAGACCTCTCTCCTTAACCCTTAAGCTTGATATGTACACCAACCACATGCATAAGAATGATGAGAGTCCAAGACATACGCGTTTTGACAATAGTAAAATAGATCTATTCTTAAAATTTTTAATAAGGGATCTTGGTTCCTTAACATATAATGACAACATCGACCACATATATTGCAATTTTACTGCTATCCTCTACACTACCATTAACAACTTCTCCAAGGAAGTATCATATAATAATAATAATAGCACTTCCAACTTGTGGTATGACTATGATTGTAAATATACCAGTAAAGTGATTAGATATGCTCCCAACAAAGCTGTTAAGTTTGAAAAAATCAAGGTATACAAAGCTTTTATCAAAAGGAAAAGAAGAGAGAATATAAATAAGAGGCAAGATCATCTCCTTAACCTCTCCGAAGTTGAACCTAAAATCTTTTGGAGGAACATTCTTGTCCATAAATCAAAAGAAAATAATCTGATCACCTTAAAGGAATGGGATGTTTATCTTAAAAATCTCTATGACTCCCTGAACACCATGAGCTACACCAAAAACACTCATATTGAGGGAGTTGCTTTTTCTTTGGAGGACATAGAATCCAAGATTAAGAAGGTTGTTAATGGGAAAGCTAGGGATATTGAAGGGTACCAAGGCAAAATTCTCACAATTGGAACGTCCATCCTAACCCCACACCTACACAATCTCCTTAACTTGGAACTTAAACAAGGCTTCCCTAATTTGTGGACGCAAATCCTTATCATGCCTATATTTAAAAGTGGGGATAAAAATGTCCCCTCTGACTATAGGACTATCATGATTAGACACATTTTAACCAAGATGTATGGAATCATTTGGGAAAAGAAGACTAGAACTTGGCTTGAAACCCATGGGAAAAGAGCCTCTTGGAATGTTGGTTTTAGAAGGAACCACTTTACGATCGACCACCTTGTCACTCTTAGGACCATTGTCAAGTATTTTTGTAATAGTAAGACTGGTCTCTTTAGCTAGTCTTTTTAATTTAGAAAAGCTTTCAACACTGTTCCTCGTGAGAAGTTATGGCTAAGGCTCGATGAGATAATGGCTCCTCCAAAGTTAAGGGTCATTTTTATTAGATTGTACAAGAATGTTATTTCCAAGCTTAAGACCACCATGGGTTGGTCTACTAATATTAAATACAACATTGGTGTTAAGCAAGGGTGTTCCCTATCCCCTACCCTATTTGGAATTTACATTGGCAATCTTGAAGAGTGCTTAACAACTACTAGTTGTGAGGGACCCAAGCTCGCTGGTATAATCGTTACTTTTCTCCTTTATGCTAATGATATCATTGTTCTTGCCAGGAGTCTCAACAATTGAAATAAGCAACTTAAAACCCTCAATAAATATTGTTATAGGATGGGTATAACTGTTAATACTGACAAGACTAAAGTTATGATTATTAATCCAAAAATATCACCTATGATAATTTCATTTATGATAAGGATTGCTTAGAAAATGTTTCCTCTTACAAATATTTAGGTATTGACATCCACCATTAGCTCAACTAGAACAATAGCAATGAGAAAATGATTATAGGAGGTTGGAAAGCTTGATATGAGATTCAAAATAACTGTAAGATGATTGATCTTTGGGATCGGAGTAAAAAAAAAAAATTCCTCTTAGAGACTCTCATCACCCCTGTTATTTTATATGGGTGTGAGGTGTGGGGCTACAATCTATCTAAAGGTTCGAGAAAGATTGAAATGATCCAAAGCAATTCGTTACCTACAACCTCAAGATTAAAGGTAATACTACCTATCCTATTCTATTAATTGAGGCTAGCCTTTCCACCATTGAATGCATGACTATGCTTAGGTATTTGATGTATAAGAAGAAGTTGCACAACATGGAAGCCAAGAGACTCCCAAAAATTTCTTCTAACTCTAGTCAAAACCACCTCTGTCTCAAGAAAGGGTGGAATAAGGATGCCAAGTCCTGCCTCAATCATTGGGAGATAAAAGAGGATATCATCTTGGGAAATAAGGATAATATTAAAAACATCATTACTTCCAAATTTAAGGATATGTTGTGGAGTGATAAGGAGTTAGAGGGGAAAAGAAAGTTAATATATTCTAAGGAGGTTATCAACCCCACACTTAACAACTAGAATTACCTTTCTATCTTAACTAGTGCTAAGAAGAGAATGAATATTACAAGGATTACAATTAATTCTCATGACCTTTGGAGTGAAACTAGACGTTGATCTATTCCCAAGATACCTCAGGACAATAGAATATGCCTCATTTGTGACACTAAGAGAGTTGAAGATGGAAAACACTCTCTTTTACATTCTCTGACGCTTACTCACATGTACCCTCATTTCCAAAACACTCTCTCCACTACAAACCTCCTCGACTTATTGAGTTAGTAAAACTACAGTTCCCTCATAATGCTTCTTTCCCTCCTTTTTGATCATAGAAATATGATTTCAAATAATCCCAATTAACCCTCCTTTCTTAAGGTGTGATAGAGTGTATTGGTCTTAGTGGGCATTAATCATCATTATCTTTCATCTATATATATATTATATATATATATATATATATATATATATATATATAATTGGTAATAAATTAGAAGTTTTTATTTTAGTTTTTTTCAAGATTTAATGCTATGTGCTAAAGAGTGCCTTATCACTTTTCCATTTCAATATGGCATTATCTAAAGACAAATTTTCTTAGAAAATAACCTTTTTATTAAGATATTTTTATTTTTATTTTTCTAAAATCTTGATTTAGAAGTGTTAGAATCGAGATTTTGAAGGTAGATATGGATCCAACACCCTAAAAAACCCACAAGGAACCTAAAATTCTATAGTTTGACAGCTGTAACTTGGATTTCCAAAAATTTCAACTACATTTCCAAAAATATGCAAAAAAAAAATCACGGCTAAATTGTGGCCTAGTTAGACTATTTTTAATATTTGTGCCATGTCTTGTAGATCCCATTTTAATATCCAATATTTTCAGATATATTTTTAGTAATTAGTAATTAATTTTATTATACTTGTTGAAGGAAGAGCATATTTGGGTCAAAATGCTTAAAATCAAATTTTTTGAATTAAAAATTGTTAAAAAAAAATAAAAAATAAAAAAACATCTAGTCCCAAAGTATCCTCATAAATTAATTATTTATTTTTTGACCCAAAATTTTATGGATTTTTCCATAACTAATATTTTATTTTCCAAAACACACTGTTATCATTATGTTTTGGGCTTTTACTAACCATGGAAATTAAGATTTAAAAAACAAAAGCAGTAAGGTTGCATATTACACTAATTTTTCCTTTGCTTATTTTCTTCATATTTTTCCCTTGCATATTTTTATGAATGGACTTGGTTCAATAATTTTCCTTGATAAATTTTACCTATATTATATAATTTCACAATTCAATTTGTGTAACTATTTTTTTATTTATTTTAATGTACTAGACATTGTAAATTTTTATAGTAGATATTTTATCACATGTGAATTCTTTCCGAGACCATTAAGGATACTTCATATTAATTTGATTTTTCTACATGGAAATTATACCATAGATTATTTATTTGTCGCTAAATTAAGATGAGTTTAAAGTTAAGGTTAAATAACTACTTTGTTACATTAATTATCTTTTTTAAAAATATATAAATATTATCTATATTGTATGTATATAGTATTTAATATGAGGATACTAGACATCGTAATTTATTCTCCTTATTTGGTCCCATAAGGTAAAGATGGAATAAAATGTGCACAACCACATTTCAATAAACTCAATTTTTTTGTAACAAACTATAATGTTGGGAATGTCTCATCCAAAATTTTTGTGCACCTATCTCTATTTTTCTCCGAGGTTGTCTAGACCATTAATTACTTTCATTACTTCCCTTTGTCGTATTCAAATGTGTTTCATTATTAGATTTTTGATTTTTTTCAAACATTCAATAATTGACATTGATTACTTTTTGCATAATAGATATGTACTAAGCAACAACAATACATATTACACTTTTTAATTATAGTTATTTTTCTTATTAATAAAACCACATTAAAATCTATAAAAACTTATTAGTCAAAATTATATAATCACAAAAAACCATTAATTAAATTTATAAATTCAAATTATTTGAAATTATTTAATTTTTGTTTTCTTCTTACCATGTCTTAATTTTATTTTTTATATTTTTATTGTTTCATTTTTATAATATATATTTATTATTGAAAATGGTGATTAATGTCCACTAATATAAATTTCATTATCTATCAAACAAAATAAGTATAAATTAAAAGTTTTGATCCTTATCCAAATAAATATACATTTATATTTAAAAGAAACTACACAACATTCACTATTAAAAATCTTAAATTCATTGCAAACAATAGAAAATGTTTTACACTCCTCCACCCATATTTTGCATTAATCAAACAAATTGAACCATTGTAACAACCTAAGATTAAAAATGCATGTAATACAATTAATAAAGGTAAAATAAGACCAAGGTCATGGGACTTGTATTCCAAGCTAGATTTTGGGCAAAGCATCATAGTGGGTGTTCATTTAATTTAATATGGATAAGAGGAAATTGGCAAAGGAAATGACAAACGCTTTGGAAAGACAAGAGGCATGAATTAGAATTTTATTTATGAAAATAAAGTAAAATAGGAGAAAAGGAAGGTGAAAGGTCACAGGTTGCATGTGAGGAGGAAAATGAAGGAAAATAATGGAAAATTGAAGAGATTACAAAGCCTTAATGATAAAAAGGCTTATGAGGATGGGCGCATGGGCTTTTGATAGTTATATGGTCCTAGATCATTCTTGTAGCACTCTAGCATTGGATGAAGGAAGGACAAGGAAGGAAAAAGAAGGAAAAGGACAACAAAGATAAAGCAAGGAACAATTGGATCAAGCAGCCACAATAGGATTAATTGCAGGTATCGAGTTGTATGTATGATTTCCTTGTTAGTTTTGGCATGCATGCTACGTGCATTTGCATATTTGGTACTCTTATTGTGATTGGCATAGGTTTTCCCAGGTGTGACAATAGTTTTCAGCCTTTCCTTGCCATTTCTGGATAACCATGGTCCAATGGGGTTTCTCCTACTTGGTTGAGCTAGATTGTCGGATGGTTTCAAAACTGAGTGGGGTGGTTTAAGGAAAAATCACAAGGCGTACGAATCCCTTGATTGATAATGGAAGGATACACGGTAAAGGCTAGTTTTGAATACTCTCGTTAGGCCTAGGAATCCCTTGACTGGTAATGGTGAGATATTTGGTACAACCTAGAGGTGAATACCCTCGTTGGACCTAGGAATACCTTGAGAGATAATGGCGAGATACACAGTAAAGCCCAGATGGTGGATATAGACAAATTCATCAAGGTTTTGGTGGAGAAGTCTTGAGACATCCATGCTTGTTTCAGGCCTAGTGATCCCTTGACTAGTATAGGGCATGATTGCGATAAAGCTTGTATTGTATGTTTATTGTTTGGACCTTGGAATCCCTTAGAGGGATACATGATAAAGCATGAGGAAGCCTTCATTGGTTCTCTTGTGAGTCCCACATTCATGCTTGGAATATGGCATGGGGGTGATTAGCTAAAAGAAAGACTTGGTTCAGCCAATCTATGCTCGGATGGTACATGGAAATGCCTGGCTTGGTTGAATTTTGCATATGTTCATAAGAGATATTTTCCTCTTGTGTATTATGTGTAAAAAATTTTGTTATTATATGAAGATAATGGATATTCAATAATTGTTATTCTGTTGGTTATATACTAGTTAAAACATGGTTTATGACAAACTTGAGTTATGGTTCTCATCATGTTTTTATTAGTAAATGAATGAACAATGAATATATGACATAATAGATAATAATGCATCTATTATGAGAGGCCATTAGACCCTCTTGAAAAATCTCAGATAAATATGAAGTCCCTATGCTCAGATGTGTTTATATGACCTGTAGATTACATGTTCATGATGTGTTTGACAGAATGTCTGTCATGGTTGGGCCTTGTCAAGTCAGGTCATTGTTCAAGTTTTTCTTTAGAGGCTTTTCCATCATCTTATTTATCATTTCTAAAAGTTTCATTAAGTTATTAGTAGAGGCATGAGTCCTGTCCCTAAGAAGGTGGCTCAAAATTTATGGTCACTAGCACATAACTATTTGAAAAAGGAAGCAATAGCATAGAGGTCTTGTTGTGGGGGTGACTCGAGGGTCATAATTGCATGTACTATTATCATGAGAGAAACTAGGGGTCTAGTTGAGTCAAGAAGAAAATTATCTCCGGGGTTGGACACCTGCAGGGATTGGTTGGCTCCTAAAGGTTATGTAAGTCTTGAGGAAGGTCATTTTGGTTTTGGTTTGTCGATTCCACTTCCCTAAGTATACATAGGGAGTTGAATCATATCATAGTAAATATTCTCTCACATGTTTACCTTGGTGGACCAGTTAGTTTGGGTAAATGTTTGAGGAGGGTGTTATAGAGTGGTATGAGAGCATGGTTAAACACTTGGACTGGATGTGTAGAATTTGTTTGTCTTGTATGCATGTAGGTTGTATCTATGCTTGTTATGTATGCACGGTAGTGGTCATTTTTATATTTTTGATGACATGTAGAAGTTGACAATGTTGTTGTTGGGATGTGTATGTCATGAATGCATGTACGTTGTGTACACATTTGTCATGCATGTCAATGTCTATTTGTTGTTATGCATACATTTTCATGGTTATAGTTATGCATGTATTGTAGATCGAACATGCATTGTGAGGTCATTGTATGTAGTTTGTGTTATCATCATGTTGTTGGTTGTTATGATGTTAATGTTTTGGCTGAGATAGAGCACGAGATGCAAATCATCAAAGTGAGGTTGAACCATTAGACCTCAAGGTAAGAGAAGATCGTCATATAGGTTTTCATGGTGGGTATGTATGTATGTTGGTTAATGGTTGTTATAAGAAGTAGGGTTATGTAGATATCTATCAGTTTATTGTTCTTGCAGTTACATGTATGATAGATGTTAGTTAATCATTGTGATCATAGCTACATGCATCGGTTAGTCATGAAGGATAGTAACTTGTTGTTATATGAATTTTGGTAATATGAATGACAGTTATGGTCATTGTACTTAAGATCTTGATGCTATATGTATCTTTCTAATATGTATTGGCCTATGCAGATGATTGTGGTTATGATACTCAAGTATGAGTCAATATAATTGTGATATTGTGTCACACTAATTTGGACTGACTTGTACAGATGTGATAGCGTCCCCTGAGATACATTCAGTTTGTTTGAATTTGTGATTAATTGCATGATATGAGTATGTGTCTGTAAAATTGCATGAAGGTATGATTTTGTTTTAATATGGTTGTACTAACACATTATGTGCTAAGACAACTGATATGCACTTGCATGTAAATAGGTTCTAGTTGTAGTATTATGACTGTTGATTGTAAGTTGATTACGACATGGTTGTTATTCATGATAAATGATTATTTCAAATTTGTAGACATGATGCATTAATTTTTGGAAAATGTGACTCACTTGTGTGAATAATTACGGGGAAACATGATTGGTATTAGCATGAAAAGGTAATTGTTGTTTTGTTTATATAACTAACAGTGGGGTGATATGATAGTGCATAGTAAGATTCAATTGCAGCAAGGTAAAAGGTAAAAGAAAAGAGATGGGTGATAATTCCTTTGGATATGTTTGGAAACCATAATTCCAAATGAATAAGGGATTTGCATATAGGAAGTCTTCTTAACCTTGATTTTTCCTAACATTATGTGGATGTGCTATATTTATGAACATGTATTTTACAGGTATAATAGTTGGCTTCTAGTTGTAGTTGAATTAATCAAGGAATTGGAGTCCCTTGAGAGGATGTGTGGATGTGTTCAGTTACAAGGAAACATGCTTGGCACAATAAGGTAAGGTAGATAGTATATTGTATATTTATTTATGCAATGACAATTATGTGTTTATGGAAGTGTGATGCAGGGGTTGCATGGAAAATGAGACTGCCATGAAAGCTTGAAGAAGGCTTTGGTTGAGCTTTCCCTTGGAAGCATTGGGAACCATGGGGTTGAGTCATGGTGTGTGTCGAGATTTTTGTGCTTTCGGTCTTTTGTTAATTGTTTGCACCTGAATTATAATTTTGTTTCTGTCTCATCTATGGCCATGCCACTTTGTTTGAGGTATCGTATTGCTATTGGTTTTCATGGTTTTCTTCTTGTTCGTCTCTCGTTCTTGCCTTTTATGTTTTGAGGGTTTTGGGAATTTTTGGACAAGGAGAAATTTAATGGATCTCAGGGAGAGTTGTATGGTCCCCAACATGTAATGTAAGGCTTAGATGAATCCTAGTGCATGTAAAGGGAAAAAAAACGAAATAATATGTCAATTAGTTGGATTGGTTGTGTCTATTAGGATAAATGGATGGTGGTAGGACAATCATGAGAAAGGTAATCAACAAAAGTAAAGATAATGGACTTGAGGCATCTGATTGCTTGGCTATGTTGGGAACTGTTGTTCTTAATGTTGTGCATGGATAAAGGGAGTTCTCTTTACCTTGAACTTATGATATTTGGCAATTATGTTGTGATTATGATTATGATCTATAAATTTATAGATGTATGTATGTATGCCAATGTCTGATAGGTTTATCAAGGATTGTGATTGTTTTATATGTATATATGTATGCATATATTTTATTATCTAATAGGGTCATCAAAGATCATTCTTGTGGGGGAATGAGTGCATATGTAGGTGAATGCATGAAGGGGTTCCTATTCTTATGCGAAATCAAGTGGGAAAAGTAGTCCTCATAGATCAATGAGGTCAATATTATGTGGATATGATTAATATTATGTGATTATACTATCTCTATGTTTATGCTATTGTAGGTAGTGTTGAGGGATACATCAACAAAATGAAAGACTTGTGATTTTCGACATGCTAGGACAATCATGGATAGGATAAGACACTAGAAGCAAGGTTTCTTGGTAAACACAATAAGGTCTTAGGATGTGTAGTAATGGTGTTGTGTACATGTTTCATATGTAGTATTGTGTACCTATGGTGTTGCGCGCATGTTGCATATGTGGTACTGTGTACATATAGTGTTGTGTGCATGTTTCATATGCGGTGCTGGGTACAGATGGTGGTATGTACATGTTGTATATGTAGTTTTTTGTACAAATAGTGTTGTGTAATTGTTTTATATGTGATGTTGTGTACATGTGTTGTGGTTTACATGTTGTGCATACGGTAATGTGTACATATGGTGTTGTGCACATATTATACATGCAGTGTTTGTGTATATCTGGTGCTATGTACATGTGTACATGTTGTGCTTTGTGCATGTGGTGCTATGCAAATGATGTGCAAGTGGTGTTATGCACATGTTGTGTACGTGGTGTTGTGTACATGTTGTGCAAGTGATGTTACATACACATTGTGAAGGTGGTGTTGTGTACATGTGGTTTTGTGTAAACTTTGTGCAGGTGGTGTTGTGCACATGTGGTGTTGTGTACAAGGGGTATTGTGTACACATCGTACACATGGTACCATTGTACATGTGGTATTGTGTGCATGTCATACATGTTGTGTTGTAAGCATGGGGTACTGTGTTATGTGCAATGTGTAGTCGTTGCATTGTGACATGTGTTCATTGTGTTGTACTATGTGAAGGTGTACGTGTTGTGTTGTACACCGGGTGTAGGTGTATCTATTTTGTTGTGTTGTAAATAGGGTGTAGGTGTATGTGTTGTGTTGTACATTGGGTGTAGGTATATGTGTTGTGTTGTACACCAGGTGTAGGTGTATGTCTTGTGTTGTACACTAGTTATAGGTGTATGAGTTGTGTTGTACACCAGGTGTACGTTTATTTATTGCGTTGTGTTGTAGACCAGGTGTAGGTGTATTTGTTGTGTTTTACACTTGGTGTAGGTGTATGTGTCATGTTTTACACTTGGTGTAGGTGTATGTATTTTGTTGTCGGGTACATTGGGAGTAGGTGTTGGCCTTATGATACATATGTTGTACTTGATGGCAACCCACTCATCTCAGATGATAAATTATAGTGCAACAAAGTTCACGCACTTTCATGAAGATAAAAGTTTCTTTCATGTAGAGAAAAGTTCACGGAATTTTATGCAGAGAAA
>APFE030102356.1:2712-42987 GCA_000404065.3 Pinus taeda | reverse complement strand
GTTTGACTTGTTGTGACATGAAGTGAATAGAATTGCATGTGTACCTTATTGACGAGCTACTAATGAGGTATGATTTGAGTTTATTTCAATTTATTTTGAATCTAATGGAAATTACGTGCATGGTACAGGAAAGCATGGGAGATGCCCGATTTGGGGGCTTGAAACTGAATATAAGCATTAATAGTAGGAGCACAAGGAATTGGAACAGGCAGAAGTATATTGTTAAAGCATTCTGAAGCATGGCCATTGTGGGACATTGATGCCAAATAGTGTCCATTGATTTCCATAAGCATGCTATGACGAATATGATGGTCTTGAGGTAGATATGTGTCTTGATTTTTTGAACTTCTGATGCGAGGAATCCTTGCCAAGGGATGGATTACCTAGGAAAGGGGATGTCAGGGAAACTGGAAAGTGAGTGTCTGCATAGAAGGGGATGACCAGATTTACTGAGGGACTATGTATCAAGGAAGGGAAGGTCAGGGATGGATTTTTGTTTTGTCATTAGCATTGCTAGATGGAATCAGATGCACATTGGGAGTGTGCCCTAGAACATTGAGCCAATAACCTTCATTGAGAGCACAAGTGGCGCAAGATTGTAGCACTAGACATTGTATGCAGATTTGACTTTGGCAATGGATTTTGGACTTCCTGGAAAAGAGGTGAATCCTAGTACTACTTTTGAGGGTGGAGGTGTGAGCCTTTGTATTTTCTAGTTGATTGATATTGGCATCACATCCTTTTATTTGTTGGTTGAGAAAATGTGCATATTTATATATGTGTATATCATTTTAAATACTATATCGAGATGGATTTATAAAGCTCCATAGACAATATGATTATTTTTTGGTTCAAGAAAATGTGTATGAGTATCTATGTGGTTGATATTGTAAATACCATAATGAGTTGTGTTATAAAGCTCCATGGGCATTCTTTTCTGGTTTTTAGTGATTTTCTGGTCTATAGGTGTGATTGAAGACCAACGACAGTGCTCCCCTCAAGAGGAGGGGTTTGTAACAACCACAGGTTAAAAATCCATGTAATAAAGTTAATGAAGGCAAAATAAGACCAAGTTCATGGGACAAGTATTCCAAGCTAAATGTTGGTTAAAACATCCTAGTGGGTGTTCATTTGGTTTAATATGTCTTATGGGAAATTGGCAAAGGCAATGGAAAAGGCTTTGGAAAGGAAATAGGCATTAACTGGAATTTTATTTATGAAAATAAAGGAAATTAGGAGAAAAGGAAGGTGAAAGGTCACAGGTTGCATGTGAGGAGTAAAATGAAGGAAAATAACGGAAAATTAGAAATTAGAGGCCTTAATGATAAAAATATGCTTTTGAGGATTAGTGCATGCGATTTTGATAGTTCTATGGTGGAGCACTCTCTCTATTCTCTCTACTATCTTATAATATTGTACACTTAGAGAATTCTTCAAACACTCTAGCATTGGAGGAAGGAAGGTCAAAGAATGAAAATGCAAGAAAATATCAAGCAAGGAAGAGTTAGATCAAGTGACTACAATGGGATTACTTACAGGTATCAAGTTGCATGTATGATTTACTTGGTACTTTTGGCATGCATGGTACATGCATGTGTGTATTTGGTACTCTTATTGTCATTGGCATGGGTTCTTGTAGGTGTGATAGTATTTTTCAACCTTGCCTTGCCATTTCCAAATAGCCATGGTGTGATGGGGTTTCTCTTACTTGGTTGAGTTGGATTTTCGGATGGTTTCCAAATTGAGTGGGGTGGTCTTAGGAAAAATCATAAGGCCTAGGAATCCCTTGACCAGTAATGCAGGATACATAGTAAATCTTGGTTTTGAATGCCCTTGTTAGACCTAAGAATCCATTGACTAGTAATGGAAGGACACACGGTAAATTCTAGAGGTGAATACCCTCGTTGTGCCTAGGAATTCCTTGACTAGTAATGGTGGGATACATTATAAATTTGAGAGGGTGGATACAAAAAAATTCCTCATGGTTTAGGTTGAGAAATCCAAAGACATCCACGCTTCTTTAAGTCCTAGTAATCCCTTGATCAGTGCATGGCAGGATTGCAGTAAATCCGGTATTTTATGTTTATTATTTGGGCCTAGGAATCCCTTGGAGGGATACACAATAAAGCATGAGGAAGCCTTGATTGATTTTTTTTTGAGTCCCACATTCATGCTTGGAATACAGAACAAGGGTGATTGGATGAAATAAACATTTAGTTTAGCTAATCTATGGTCAGGTGGTATGTGGAAGTCCCTAGATTGGTTGCATTTTACATATGTTCATATGAGCTCTTTTCCTCTTTTGTATCACGTCTAAAAATGTTTGTTATTATATGATGATAATGGTTATTCCATCATTGTTATTCTGTTGGTTATAAGCATGGTTGATGACAGACTTTAGTTATGGATCTGATCATGTTTTTATTAGTAAATGAATTAACATTGAATGTATGACCTAATAGATGATAATGCAACTATTATGAGATGGCATTAGACCTTGTTGAAAAATCTCAGATAAGTATGAAGTCCCTATGCTCAAATTTGTTTATATGACCTGTAGATTACATGTTCATTATGTGTTTGATGAAATTTCTGTCATGGCTAGGCATTTTCAAGTTAGGTACTTGTTCAAGTTTTACTTTAGAGGCTTTGTCATCATTTTATTTATCATTTCTATAAGTTTCATGAAATTTTGAGTAGAGGCTTGAGTCCTGTCCCTGAAAAAGTGGCTCAATATTTGCGGTTGTTGGCATAGAACTACCTCGAAAAGGCCACAGTCGCATGGAGACCTTACTGTGGGAGTGAATGGAGGGTCTCAGTCACATTTAGGGCTTGTCGTGGGAGAAACTAGGAGTTTAGTTTAGTCAATAAGAAAGTTCTCTGAGGGGTTCGACACCTGGAGGGGTTGGTTGGATCCTAAAGGTTTTGTAGCTCCTTACAAAGGTCGATTTGGTTTTGGTTTATCAATTCCACTTCATTAACTGTACTTGTGGAGTTGAATAATATCATAGTAGCTATTCATCACATGTTTACCCTGGTGGACCAGTGGACCATGTTACGTTTTTCATTAGTTTTGAGAATAATATTCATTTGTGCAACTAGAGTTTCAAAATTTATCCATGGAATTGGATTTCTCTAAATTATTCAAATTTCCACAACTTAGTTTAATACATTAAACTAATTCAAAATATTTACTTTTAATATCATTTTAACAATTCACACCATATCGTATAATTTTAGCACAATTACATTAGTAAATGTGGTTGATATATTCACTCTTCTTTTTAATAAATTTAATGAGCATGGTATGCTCCAATACATTGTGATATATTAGTGTGAAATCATGCATAGCATCATTTTTCATCATTTTTGCATAAACATTGTTCAACTACATCCCCTTTACCACTTTGAAAATCTGTATAGTGTTGGAGCTTTATTGGTAATGCAAAATAAAATAGTTTTTAATATTAAAACAAAATTGTACAATAAGCATGGCCTTACACACTAATTAGAGGTAGTATTATAGGCATGCATGTATCCATTCAAAAAATATATATGCCCATTTAAACATTCATGCCATTCATTCTTAAAGAGCCAAGGATGACTGCGGAAGTGAACTCCGATGATCAATAATTGGTATTTGTGGTCGAAAGAACAAGAACCCTTGGTTCACATTATTTTTTACCTAGATTGTTATCATACATACATAATTCTTCTGTCTTCTAGCTCGATTGTATCAATATAATTTGTGGCATGTAGGGTCTTTTGTAGAAAACAACACGATGGTGAGGTACACATCTATTCATTTATTTATTTCTTAATTCTAAAGTTGCTTCACCGTGAATTTATTTAAAGATGCTTCACTTTGTAGATTAAGTGGATTTAAGAAGGTGGAGCAACATGATGCTTCTAAGGAGGGAAAGAAAAAGTGGAAAGGGGGAAAGCATAAAATACGATAACCACAACACACCAGTGCAAAGACCCCAACAACCACTAGAACCACTGCATCATTGATGGCCATACAAAGAGAAGTGTTGGAAGTTGCATCTAGAGATTAACTCAAAGAACACAAAAAATATAATAAGAAGAAGAATATCATGGCCATCCATTTGAACAACCATGTTGAAATCAATTTGGACGTGGATGAGGATATTGTCTATACATCAATGTAGAAGGAGATGAATCTGAGTAGCCTTCAACAATAGGAAGAGAAATAAATGACTGAAATCTTCCACATAAATATATAGACCAAGAAGACAAAAATTGATGCTCTATTTGACTTGGGATCGTAGGAAAATATCATCGCAGCAAAGATAGTCAACAAATTTGGATTGGAATTTCATGGTCATCTCAGCCCATATCCATTGGGATAGGTACATGAGGATGCATAGTTAAAGGTAACAAAATAATGCAAAAATAGATTTGCCATCAGTGATAATTTTATTGTTGAAGTAGAACTAGATGTAGTTCCCCTTAATGTATCTGGATTTGTGTTTGGAATTATATCCATATACATGTGAGATGCAATATTCATGTAGAGATCCAAATGATGCTAGCTATTGAAAGAAGGAAAATTGTTCACCATCAAAACACACAAAGGAAAGTAAAAATTTTCATTGGTAACTATCAACGAAGCCAAAAAAATTGATCAGTTCTACAAAGTATGTTTTCCTATTTTTAAGAGAAAAACAATTTGTAGAAGAGTATATAAGAGGCAAGGAATCCCTAGAGGGGTGTACTAAGAAATGTAAATAATAATTGGAAGAGTTTCCCTAGGCATATAGGGATGTATCATGGGAGCCTAAGGGGTTACCATCCAAGAGGGAAGTGGAGCATGACATCTAACTATCCCAAGACTCCCCATTTCCAATATTGAGATATACATTCAATCTGTTATAGAAGGAATTGTGGCGAAGAAATAATTGTAGCATATACTAGAACAAGGTGTCATTCAGCCAAGTACATCACCATGTGAGTCACCCATAATCACTGTGCCAAAGAAGGATGGGAGTTGGTAGATGCGTATTGATTATAAAGCATTGAACAAAATAACACTCAAGAATAGGCACCCCCTGCCCAGGATAGATCATATGTTGGATCAGTGACAAGAAGAAAAGCACTTCACCAAGTTGGACTTGAAGTTTAGATATTACCAAGTTCAAGTAAAGGAAGAAGATACCTAGAAGACTACCTTGAAAACTAGGTAAGGTTTGTATGAGTGATTAGTCATGTCATTCACCCTATGTAATGCACCAACTACATTTATGAGGTTAACGAAAGAAATACTACACCCTGTTATAGATTGTCTTGTTATTGTCTATTTAGATGATTTTCTAGTATATAGTTCTACTTGGGAGGAGCACATCTCACATTTGACACAAGTGTTGGAGACATTAAAGAAACACAACATGCTAGAAAATCTCAAGAAATTTTAGTTTTCATAAGAGTCTTTTGTGTATCTAGGGTATGTGATAGGTGGAGGAGAGTTGAAGGTAGATCTTATCAAGATGGAGACCATCATGAAATGGTTAGTGCCTAGTAATTTTTCTGAGGTTAGGAGTTTTGTTGGGGAAACATAGTACCAAAGGAAATTCATGGCCTCATTTTTAGTGGTAGCACCACCACTCCACACCATAAAAGCAAGTGGAAAGAGTTTCCAATGGTGAAAGTGTTAAAAAAGGGCCTTTGAGGAGTTAAAAGAAGAATATTAGTGGAGCACCAACTCTCGCATTACCAAACTTGGATTAGCCATTTAAAGTGGAGATATATGCGAGTCGGTATGCTATGGAAGTTGTATTAATGCAGGGAGGAAGTCATGTATGTCAAAATTCTGAAGTATTTCATGGGTTTGAGGTAATAAGATGGATTCTAAATATCAAGGAAATGTGATGATATTGGGAAATAATTGGTGGGTGAAAAATGGATTGCGGTGAATGATAGGTGATGAGGCTCATCAATAGGTATATCACAAGGGTCATAATGCCATCCTCCAGCCTTAAAATTATCTCTTTCTCACATTTATATAATTTTTTGTTATATTATTCTTAGTGAGGAGGATAAAAGATGTGTTCCTATGTCATGTGTCCTAACATGGTTTAAATGCAAGAATTCAGACAATTTTTAGATAATTTCAATGCAAGAGGTCGAAGTAGGCGACATGGAAAGATTCTAGGAAGTTGTCTACATCTTTAACTCCTTTAATCAACCAAAATCACCACTTTATCTCTCATCAACTTGGATTCATTGGCAGCCAAGCAGGATGAGGTCATTGACAACCAAGCCAGTGTTGTTCAAGGAAGATCTAGATCTACCTTTCACAAGTTTTGGGAGACAAACATCTCTATTTTCTACGGAGTTGTTGGTAGCTAACCTTTTGTATAAATAAACATGCCAAGGAACTCATTATGATTTGAATTTTGTTTGCAGCTAAGAGGCTATTGAGCTCAAGCACTTATGAATGCTATTTTTGAATTATTATGTGATGTATTTGACGTTTCTACAATGATAATGAGAAGTTTCTTATTGATCGATCACTAAGTTAGTTCAAAGGGCTAATGCTCTTGGGTTTGTGCCCAACCGTAGTAGCTTAGGTTCCTTGTATGTATTGATATTTATTTTAGCTTAGAATGTTTGATTAGTTGTTGCATTTTAGTATAATATAATTCCTCAAAATGTTTGTGATTGTTGCCTCTATCTCATCTCTCTCATGGGAGCCTAATAAGAGGAATCTACAATCACAATCCAAAAACACTATATGATGATTTCTTGGAAAAATTTCTACATTAGTTATCTTATTTTACATATGATTATTGTAGCTTAGAACTTAATTCATTGCATGGATTAAAGCTTTTAGCATCAGTTAGATAGTTTCCAATTTCAACTCATATTTTCCATCATTGGTTATAATATTTTGTAAATGAAAAGAAGAGAAGGTGCATGTGATGTTGTAGTATTGTTGGACTCACAGGAAAGGTACCTTTTCACCATCTCCAACTAGGACTTCTCCACTCTCTTTTGATGAATCCCAGCCAATGTTCTTGATCTTTTATTTTTAGGTCACTGTGAGCATCCCTCTTAGTCAAAAACTGGCCTTCCTGAAGTGTTGAGATTAGCTAGGGGTGTTGGTCACCTTCCATACATCCACCACAACCTTCATCCATATTTCCATCCCTTGATCTCATCATCCTTACCTTCTAAACCCTCTTGGTAGCCTTTCTGTAGCAATACAGGGATCCTGTACCAGCTTCCTATAGCATGCCTGTAGCAGCTTGTTTTTCCCATGTTTTGACCTATAATGCTAGTATGAGTTAGTTTAGGAGTAGGTTGAGCCACCAGCTTGGACTCAATTATCAAAAGGTACCTTCCCTTTCTGACTATAGGGGCATTAGAAGACTCGTTAGTTGAAAAACTTGATATTTTTGCAGAACCTATTGGGGAAGAAGAAGAACCCATTTAACCTACACAAATCATGGTTGAAAACAAGAATGAGGAGGTTTTCCCTATCAAAGAAACTAATGAAGAGGCTAGAATAAAGAATATAAGCCCTACTATCCTTCCTCACTTCCATGGTTTAACCTATGAGGACCTTGAGACTGTTATGTTTGAGTTTGTTGTTGTATATAGGACCTATGGTTATACCTTTGATGACCAGGAGTTGAATTTATTCCCATATACCCTTAAAGATGTAGCCTTGCACTGGTTTATGGGTCTACCTGGTGATAACATCACTACCTGGGCTCAAATGCAATAAGCCTTTAACAACAAGTACAGGGACTACTATAGGTCCAGATAAACCAAATAAGAAATATTTAGGATGACTCTTGGACCTAATGAATCCCTAGAGGAATATGAGGAAATATTCCAGCTCAGTTATAGGAGGGCTTGATGCACCCTTGATCCTGAATCACTCAAGTTAGTTCTTCTCCAAGGGATTATGGAGGACATGTTGGAAACCCTCAACATGTTGTCTTGGGGATACATCTATTAGTTATCCTATGAAGGCATCAAAACAATGCTCAAAAACCATTATAGGGCTACTAGGAAGAAGGGTAGGGCTAGTCATCTTTGGCTAGTTCCTCTCCCTCCACAACATCCATCAAGAATGAAATTGGAAACATGTTAGAGGACTTTAAAAGAGAAATTTTGCATACCATTACTTTGAAAATGGATACCATGTAGATCAAGAGGAGACAAGAGGATGTTCGCTCACATGTTCAGATGGAATCCTCAAGAATGGTGTCTCATATTGCTCGTAACCTCTATTCACTCTTTTAATCACATGATCAGAGAGTTAGGTAGTGATTTGTTTCATTATGACCATAAAAAATTTCTGGAGTTACGAAAAGCACCTGATGAATCTATTGTGCAATTTTGGTATCGCTTCTGTAAAATTTCTTTTCAAATCCCTAAAGATGAAGATGATTGGAAATTTATCAAGGAAATATTTCAGTATCTTCTTCACGTATCTGAAAATCCACATGAGTTAGAATCATTCAAACCTCTCCTAACATACCTCAGTGCTAGAGCTTCCAAATCTAAAATGGACAAGGTCGCTGTCAGAAGTGAATCTTCATCCTCTTCTCATCAAAAAACTCTAGCTCCATAGGATGGGGTAGGAGAAGTTGGGAACCAATCTATTGAACTGTCACCTCCTCCCACCCAACCTACTTTGAATATCTGTATAGATTTGGACTAAAACCCTGATGGTTGTCTCACAATCTCGTTCTCTCAACCTCCACCCTCTGGTTCCTACGAACCTCCAGATTTTGCTATGTTGTGTTCATCCATTCCTGACTCCACATTTGTTGTTCATGAGGATCAAGTTATGGACAGAGTTGGTGTTGAGTAGCCAACCTGCATTGTCATTTTTTATGAGTATGTGTCAAAATCTAAAGAAGAAACTATTGTCAAGGATGAACTCCTTTTGTCCTCAACACATCCGCTCGATCCTGACATCTTCTTTTATTCTTCCACTTCTATTTTTTCTTGTGAAAAATCATCCCCAAATGTCTCTACTTCCGATCATTAACAAAACACACAGGATTTTAGTATGTCATTTGATTGTCAAGAGGACAAATATTTATTTCCAAATCTACCCAAACTTTCATCTTTCATTTTTGGAAATTCAGAGGGTGAAAAATTATGTTTCTCATCAACCCTTCTATAATATTTGTCGGATCATGAGGATGCCGATGCACATCTCAAATTTTCTGATCATGGCTATCATGATATTTTACTCATTCATTTGATTATGATTCTCATTAACTTACTATTGATATTTCTAAGCCATTGGTATTTGATGATACATCTTCTAATTAAGTGGAGACCCCTCAAGTTGTCAAGGCACTTCAGCCCAAGTTGATGGTTATGTTAGATTCTTGCAGCCCTGAGG
Organism: Pinus taeda; assembly: GCA_000404065.3. Classification (NCBI taxonomy): domain Eukaryota; kingdom Viridiplantae; phylum Streptophyta; class Pinopsida; order Pinales; family Pinaceae; genus Pinus; species Pinus taeda. Next base: position 33,596 of record APFE030102356.1, on the reverse strand, counting down.
TTAGTTCGACCTCTGATCAAAAATTTGTTGAATCAGCCACTAGTTGCTCATCGCTCTCTTGTTCGCATTGAAAATAAATTTATTTTATAGATTTCAGGTCCTCCACCAGAATCATACGATCCCATTGTTCATGCATTGGAGGAGTCATATGTAACAAGTTATGTTGCGAAACGAAAGTTTTATTCTTTCTGCATGTTTGCTCATTTTTCAATATCGAAAGAGTGTACATGCTTATCATCTACACATAATGCGATACAACACCATGATATGTCACCAGAGTGCCTGTCGTGTCCTTTTCTATTTTCTTTTCTGTGGACACATTCAAACTTCCAGCGTGTTGGTTTTCATTGGTTTATCTTTCTTGCTTGCTATTTTTTCTAAATATATTTGTTGTCAACCATGCCTTCACTTACATGGGCCAACAAATGCACCAGTGGTTGCATTGGAAATATCACTTCACATGAGTAGTCTTATGCACTATTTAGCTTAGGGGTAGGACTAGTGTTTTATTTCTTGTTTTATTTTTCTTTCTCATTTCCTTTTTCTTGTTTTTATTTCATTTTACTTCTTTCCTTTTCTTGTTTGTTTGTTTACGCACCGGTTTAGTATCCCATGAAACCATGTTTGGCTCTTGAGACAAGTAGGGTGAAATACAAGAGGACTTGTACAACTATCAAAATTTGGTTATCTGTCTTATCCCTCTCTTTATGAAGATATTGCATTATTTTACTTAATGATACCTTGATGGAAAATATGTTCCTTTCAGAGTGAGCCTTGGTGAAAACACAACACTTGCAATTTTAACTAGTACCACCTACTCTAATTGGTTTTCTATTTCGGTTAACCATTGTCAACTCACTCAAGTAGAGTAAGGTGAGGGGGAAAACCTAAACAAGTATGTTATAGGTATATATAACATCCTTCTTTGAAGGTAAAAACTCTTATGCACTCAATAAGTCACGATCCCTCTTTCATCTCATGAAATAAATAAGTGCCTATGCACAATTCTTTAAAAAATGAAAAAAAATGAAAAAAATAAAATAATAGTAAAAGAAGATAAAGGATTCCTACACAGAGAGGTGAAGCAAGTAACTTCGTCAAGGTACTGTCCATGCTTGTTGGTAGTAGAGCGATGCTTGTGTTCCTGAAGTGACTATCTCGGGGTACTTTCCAGGCCTATTGGCAGTGGAGCAACACCAAAGATGAAACTGAAATTCTCGTAATCTATATTACTTGTGCATCAATATAACTCTCATCCCCAATCAAAAAAACATAGTTGACTTGGATTGGTATTTTTGTTGTTGATCAAGAGAATGGTAGGGAATACATCTTTAACTCAAGCTAGTGAAGAAGCCATGATGAACGAAAAACCGAACAATACTTCTGCAAGAGTTAGACTCGCTTTACACGAGACATGGTTCATACTGAGAGTTGGAGTTCTACTAGCGTGCATCCAATGTTGTAGCAGTTACGACCACCATCCAAAATTTTTCTTAATCTTTGTTTTAGAGCATCCCTATTAAAATCCCAATAGCTTATCTTACATTGACCCAAGTACTTATGTTTTTATTGAGTTTTATATTTTTACTTATAGCTTGTGCTGCTTACTTTCTTTGTTTTCTAAACAAAAGTTAACCTCATACTTCACTTGGTTGTAATCTAGCTCTAGCACTACCTTGATGATCTACACAATCCTAGAGGGAAACCAAACTTACTCTCAGGAAATGCATAGTTGAAGCCCACAATGAGCTTCATCTCTAGAATTGCACAGACCCAATTGGTAGCTTGTCTTCAGCTAGGAAACTATGTAGAGCATGAGAGGCAGCCAGAACCACTTGACGAAGGAATTGTGCAAAATCATTCCCTCAGTAGTTGCCCAGTTCTCCTTGGAACTGCGCAGTTTCCCCGTGCATGCATGGCATCCATTCCCAAAAAAAATAAATCAAAAAGAGAAAAAGCATCCCTAAAAAACAAGGATCTATTTTTAGCAGTCAAAATTACACTTGAGTTATTTTGAGAAACTGTCGCCATCTGTCGCTTTTTCCTAGATTCTTGGTCTTCATGTCATAAACCCTAAATCGATCAAATATATTTAATGGAAGTCACTAGAGCTCATTTTCAAATTTGATCTTGGAGCTATGGAATTCCCGAGGAGATCTAGGAACCTTCGACACAGTCGATGCAACTTTTCTGGGTAAGTCTTGCTTTTCTAGTCTTTTTCTACTTTTTCTATCACTTTTGTTTCCTTAGCTTGTGAGACTATTGTTTTACCCATTTTATCGAACGATTGCTAGCATTTTTATTTGTTTTATCTTGTAGAAGTGTTGTTTTATTTTTTTCATTATATTTCCTAAGTGTCGCATGCATAACCCAATTTTTACACTAATGATCATCATTGTGGCAACTCTCTCCATGAGCTTCATTGTTCTTCTATTTGATAGATTCCTGCACTTGTTTTGATTGCATGCATCACAATTCACTTAGATATGTACACAACATCGCTCACACATTTAGTTCTACTCTTTTTTGTGTTTCCCTTAGGCAGATCTTGGCTCCCTTCACTCGAATCTCTCTCTCCCTTACATGAACTGCACATTTGTGGATCTCAAGGCTCTTCCTTGGCTCCAGGAATTGCACACTGCTTTCCAGTGACTAGTTCCAACTGCACACTACACAATTCCATGAGTTCTTCCTAGAATCTTTCCCACTGGGATTGAGTAATGTGCAGTTCCAACCAGCATCAAAGCCAGATTGAACTATGCATTGCGTAGTTCCAGTCCTCAGTAAGCCACACTGGACTGCACATTATGTAGTTCCAGTCATCATCATCTCCCAGTTGTAGCTAAGATTGTGTAATGCGCAGATCCAGTTGACCGCCCCTCGCTTATGAAAAATAGAATAGCATAATATTGCCCAGTAGTTTCCTAGTTTGTTGCTTGGTCTATCTTAAAGTGATTTTGATTTCGAGCTAATGTTTTCATGCCACAAGTGTCCTCTCTATCTCCAGGTACAACAATTGTTGAAGAACTTTCAACAGTATAGGTAACATGGATTCCAAGAGAGCTGGATCAAAGGATATTGTCGAGAGAAGCATTGGGGATGTAGTTGAACAAGTGTCAATGAACTTGTAAATCTATGTAGACATACATTTGTTCACAGAGAAGGACATGAAGATAACATGGAAATCAAATATATATTTGCATGCAAATACAAGGAAGATTTATAAGATCGGCAAGTCTATGTCAACATTCGCAAGTCGGGCTTGTATAAGGTCGCATTGAGGTACCCCACCTTCCCATGTTCAGACATCATTCACTGGATTGTCTCACATACTGATCCCAAGGCGATGACATTAAGTAGTGTGTGTGGAACACAACTTTCTACCTTCAGGACGGAAAACTATAATCAGATGTATCACTTACCACAATCGGTGAACTGCATGGATGCACTCTCCTATACCCCCAAAAACAATGTGAACACTACAGACATCATGAAGCATTGGGTAAAAGAGTCGTCGAAGTTCAGGTCGACACCTAATCAGGTCTGTGAGACTAAGTCACCTAGAAGGGCCTACCAACTCTTTATCATCTTTCTAGGTCACTTTTAGGGTTAAGAGAGCATGGGGAGACCTTTCCGCAGAATTGGGTGGTTGTGTTGGACCCGTTGGAAAATGAAGGAATGCCATTCAAATTACCTACATATGAATTCTAAAACACATAAAATAAATAATGCAAGAGCATAACACTTAAAACACATATACACAAAGATTTCCCCTAGATCCCAAAACTAGGACTACCAGCTTGATTTTTCATTATGTTCCTTTCAATGTTACAATACATATTTATACATGTTGAAGCATCCAATACCATGGACCGAAAACCATCTCATGCAAAAACATGCACAAAACCATAGGTAGGTCCACCCAACCTAATATAGGGTCCAAAACCAAAATTGCACCCCTCAAACCCCCTGTGACTCCCCCCACTACGCATTCAATGCAAGGAAGGGGGTGCTACACCCCCCTTCTAACCACCCAGTTAACTACGTGGGCTAGCCATGGAAAGAATATAACACAACCCAACATTCCCCCCCTTGTTGTTTTCTTTCCACAGGGGGGCCACAAGAGATCTTAGTCATTTATCCAGCCCTGCAATACCCGTTGTTTCTCTACACCATGATAACTTCTTAAAGCTCGCAGATTTTGTCAATGCATATGCAGTATTCTTCAAAGTGTCCACCTTTAGCAGCAAAACCTTTTTGACTTCTATCATATCCCTCACAAAGTGATACTGAACATCAATATGCTTTGTCTTTGAGTGATATTTAGGGTTCTTTGCCAAGAAAACTGAACTTTCGCTGTCACATCCTATCCTTATAGCTCCCTGTACTAACCCCATACTTGAACACAATCTGTACAACCAAAATGCTTCCTTTCTTGCATGAGTGGTTGCCATGTATTTTGCCTCTGTAGTTGATAATGCCACTACATATTGCTTCTTACTCATCCAGTTGACTACACCTCCAAATAGGTTAAACACATACCCACTTGTAGATCTTCTCTAATCTAGATCTCCATCCCAATCTGCATCAGCAACGCCATGAATATCCAACACTCTGTCCAATCTTGGTCTTCCTTGGTAGCACAAACCATAATCACTAGTGCCACGCAAATATCTGAAAACCCGCTTCACTGTTGTCCAGTGCTCCTTCCCTAGCTTTGACATAAACTTGCTCAATACTCCCACTGCATGTGAAATGTCTGGTCTAGTACAGAACATCGCATACATTAGGCTACTGATTGCACTTTCATATGGAACACATGACATGCCCTGTTCCTCTTCTTGTGTCTTGCGACACTGTTCAGCAGATAACTTGACAACTACAAGAATAGGAACCTTCACCAGTTTACTATCCTGCATATTAAACCTCTACAATATTATCTCCACATAGTTCTATGGTTTAACCAGAGCTTCCTTTTTGTCCAATCTCTTTTAATTTCCATTCCCAAAATATATTTTGCAGCGCCAAGATCTTTCATGTTGAATTTGGAGGACAAATGGGTCTTCAAATCTAGGATAATTTCTTTGTCTTTTCCAACCAGCAACATATCATCCATATACAAGACCAAATAGATAACAGGGTCACGAATTAATTTAAAATAAACATAGTGATCTACTTTGCTTCTGGTGAAGCGAATTCCCCGTATAAATGTATCAAATTTCTGATACCACATCCTTGGTGACTGTTTTAACCCATACAGAGACTTCTTTAACATGCATACCATTACATTCTTACCCTTCACTACAAAACCTTCACGTTACTTCATGTAGATCTCCTCTTCCAAATCCCTGTGAAGAAATTTTGTCTTCACATCCATCTATTCTACCTCAAAATCAAAAGAAACAACAACAAATAAAATTAATCTAATAGAAGCTACCTTGGCAACAATTTTTTTTTTTTCTATCTATCTGATTTGTCCTGATGATGGACCCCCTTTGGGGTTTGAAACGTCGGCAGAATGAACTAGAAACTGTGGATAATCCGGAACATGAAGCTACAAAAAACTTCCACAGAGGCTTAAAATACAACAAGAGAAAAAATGTCACCAAAATCAATTCCTGGCACCTGGGAATAACCTTTTGCTACCAACCAAGCTTTGTATTTCTCCACCTTTCATTCTGCATTTGTCTTCTTCTTGAACACCCATTTGCTGCCAATGGTTTTCCTTCCAGCCAACAACTCCACTAGATCCAAAGCCTCATTTTTGTGCAAAGATGCCATTTCATCAACCATGGCCTCTTTCTAGAGTTTTCCGTCCTCTAAATCTACTGCTTCCTTCATAGTTCTGAGATCATCATCAGTAACAGATAAAGCAAAATTTGAACAAAAAGCAGATGGACTATACCTTTTCAGTTTCCTTCTTTCTCGAACTGATCTTCTCAAACCTAGAGTTTGTGGATCTTCATCTTCTGATTCCTCCTAGGCTATAGAGTTTTATTCTTCCTCCTCAAGCTCAAACTCTATCTTTTTAGGTTCTCTTGGTTTCACTTCATGTTTAATAACATATTTCACCTCTCTGAAAACCACATCTCAGTTGTACACAACCTTCCTTGTTAGTGGGTTCCAAAGCTTATAACCCTTCAAAACCATCATTATACCCAATAAAGATTCACTTTTCACTTTACTATCCAACTTGGTTCTTTTCTCCTTTGGAACATGTACATATGCATCACACCCAAATACCTTCAGATTTGAGAGAGAGGGTTCCTTACTAGTCCATAGCTCTTGTGGAGTCTTATCCTCCAATGCTAATGAAGGTGATTTGTTGACCAGGTAACATGCTGTCTCCACTGCCTCTGCCCAGAGTTCCTGTCCTAACCCGACACCACTGAGCATGCTTCTTTCCCTTTCCATCAATGTTTTGTTCATTCTTTCTGCAACTCCATTTTTCTCATGTGTGTATGGAGTATCCTTATATCATGTTATATTATGCTTCTTACACAATTCTTCAAATTCCTTGCTGCAAAACTCTCCACTGTTATCAATCCTCAACACCTTTATTTTCTTCTCTATCTAGTTTTCCACCAAAGCCTTAAATTCCTTAAACCTGTTCAAGACTTCAAATTTCTTCTTAACGAATATTATCCATGTATTCCTTTAGAATCCATCTATAAATGATACATAGTACACAAACTTACCTAGTGATGGAACCTTCACAGATCCAAACACATCACTGTGCTCAATTTCTAATATATGTTTCACCCTCTTACCACCAGAGGGGAAACTCACCTGATTCTGCTTCCCATATACACAATTTTCACAGAAATCAAAATCCAACAAGCTATTACTCATACCTTCTGCCATACCTTTACCATGAAGTATTCGAAGGCCCTTCTCTCCAATATGTCCAAGCCTTTGATGCCACAACATGGTCTTCTCTCCAGAGACCACTAGTTTTTCTGCTCCACTTTCAGGAACCACATAATTATTGCACCCATCAACAACAATGCTACCTTGTAGCCTGTATAGAGTTCCAATCTGAACTCCCCACATCAATACCAATGCTCCACGAACCACTTTGCAGGTATCCTTCTCGAACACATTTTTTACATCTACATCATCCAACTTGCTTATACAAATTAGATTTCTAGCCAATGCAGGAATATGTAGAACACCCAAAAGTGTTCTAACCCTTCCACCTTGCAACTTCAACTTTACTTTTCCGCAACCAATGATTCTAGCCTTCCTATCATCCGCTAAGAAGACATCACCACTATTGTATTTCTCATATTCGCAGAACCACTCTCTATGGGGAGTGAAGTGAAAGAATCCACCTGAGTCAATCAACCATGCCTCATGATCTACATGTGTACTTGAAGAAGCCAAGTACACATCCCACCTTCATCTGAGGTGGTTTTTGCCTCTATAGAAGGAGCATCATAAGATCCCTTTCCTTTATTAGGAGCTTTAAATTTACAGTCCCTTTTGTAGTGCCCTTACTTTCCACATTTCTAGCACACCACTTTTACAGGTTTTCCTGGAGATTTAGATCTCCCTCTAGATTTAGATCTCCCGTTTGATGACTTATTTTTGTTTCTTTTCTAGGACCGTCCTCGTACAGAGAAGGCATCACCATTCTGGTTGTCCATATTTTTTCATTTCACCTCCTCCGTTAGCAAGGCTGAGACTATTTCATCAAACTACAAGGCAATTGCATTGCTACCTATTGCAATAACTAGACTATCCCATGAATCTGGTATAGAACGCAACAAACTGATGCACTTATCTTCATCTAAAATTTTAATATCAACAGATGCTAACTGACTTACCACAGTATAAAATGCATTTAGATGCTTTGTCACTGAGTCTCCACCTTTCATCCTTAGGTTATACAACTTTTTCCATAAGAACAGTTTACTCACCAGAGACTTAGATTGGTACAAAGTCCTTAACTTGTCCCATAAAGCCTTCGTCGTAGCTTCCCCTGATACATTGAGCAATACTGAATTTGAGACACACAATTGTATTGTGCTTTTTTCCTTCCGTTCCAACTTCTTCCATTCTTCATTGGACACTCCTGTTGGTTTAGTACCTAGATCTACCGTGATCCACTAATCTTTATCCACCAACAGATCCTCCATCTTGAGTTTCCACAACTCAAGACTCTGACCATTAAATTTCTCGATCTTTATCTTTCCACTGCTTGCCATCTTCTTTCACCACCAGAATCGATCTTGCAGATCTCCCATTGAACAGGGTCCACCACATGCCCGAGTGAAACCCCTCGGCAACAAAGGTGTCCCCTTCAAGCCAAAACAACTCTGATGCCGATTGTAGGTTTTAACCCTACACAAAAATTACATGCATATGAATTCTAAAACACAGAAAATAAACAATGCGAGAGAATAACACATAAAACACATATACACATAGATTTTCACCTGGATCCCAAAATCGGGACTACTGGCTTGATTTTTCATTATGTTCCTTTCAATTTTATAATACATATTTATATATGCGGAAGCATCTAATACCATGGGCTGAAAACCATTGCATCCAATACCATGGACCAAAAACCATTGAGTCCAAAAACATGTGTGAAAACCATGCACAAAACCATAAGTGGGTCTGCCCATCCTAACATAGGGTCCAAAACCAAAATTTTGGACCCTATGTTACGGGTATGACTCAAACCCCCTGTGACCCCCCCGCTATTCATTCGACGCAGTGAAGGGGGGCTCCATCGCCCCTATAACCCCCCGGTTAACAATGTGGGCTAGTCATGGAAGGAATATAACACAACCCAACACTCTACCATGGTATCCTACCATACTCTCTCACCTACTACCACCTAAAAACTAAAAGGCTTTACATTAATAATGGAAGATACCAAACACTAGAATTAGGAAACTTCTTAGTAGGATGACTAATTTAAATTTCTCATCTGACAACTCCCAAGTCTTATTCCATTGAGGATCTTCTGGTAGCAGGCCTAGCAAAACATTCCTTCCTCCTAAAAGGAAGGCTATCTTGAAGACTCCAGTAACTCAAGGTTCTCGCACAAGAAAAGCCCACTTCAATAGCCCTTTCTTTCTCAGCAACAATGGCTTAGTAGTGTCTACAAGACCCCTTGACATGAGTACCATTCAGGGATATCCCCATAAATTACATGACAAGTATGAAGAATGGTTGCCCATGTTCATTGGAAATGATGTAGCTACATCTGGACAATGCATATAAGTACACTGTCACAAGTCTCATTGTAATCATCATTCTTATCATCATATCAATTCTTCATTATTCAATACATATTTGTATATATTTGTAGAAATCTTCCATAAATTACAATAATAAGAATTGTGTATAGATTTCCTTGCTAGTTTGTGTCAAAATTTGGAGAGAAGAATAGTTTGAGGGACTGCTGAGAAAAAACGGTGATTCAATTCATTGGGTTGTGCAAGTTGACAGGGAAATAGGGCTATGGATTGGGGCCATTGTAGTTGTAAATATTATCTGTGAACGTAGGAATTGGATTGTAAGAAGAGAATTATAGCTAGCCACACTAAAAGTTCACTCTTGTGGATTCGTAGTCTCAACTTGGACCTGGCTTTTGTTGCAAAGGGAATTGGTGCAGTAGGGAGACTATGGTCTAGTGGAACATCCTTCTTCTATCGCCACTTGGTGGACAATTTCCAGCTAGGTAAATGTTCATGAATGTATCTGCGAATTGTGATGAATTAATGTTGTTTATGTTATGGATTTTTATTTTTGGGTTTATTAAGTCTTGTTTGCATGTGTAAGTCCACATACATAATCTATGATGCCATTGTGACTTACTGATTAATTATTCTTTCATAAGTATATATTCTCATGTCTGCTTGTGTTAACCAATTAATAGCATGACAGTGAGGAATGATATCAAAGCAACAAATTTGGAGTGAAATTGGTGGTTTCAAGAAGTACTTGATATCCTCAACAAAGCACAAAGTGTATTGGTGACATTACAGATAAATTTATCTCATTTCTTTGTTTATCTCAATGAGTGGAATACAACCTATCAAATAGGGATGTTTACTCTATCGTCATGGATGTTCTAAAAAGGCTCACCTAAAATGTAACTTTATAAACTCAATTATTTTTATTATTGTTTACTTACCTAAAATCATGTTTCTAATAATAGTTCTTTAATGTATAATTACTAGTGCTATCGCTCTGAATAGAGGGCATGCTCCTCCATCTACAATTGTTGATTCTATAATAACAAATAGATTTGTTTACAATCATATCTTCTCTTTAGGAATTAAATCGAAACTATATATCCTAGTTGCTCCATGGTCTTGCAGCCTGATTGCTTCATTACATTTGAAACAGATTCCCAAATGGAAATATAATACTTCATTAGAAAACTAAATTTTTCAATTGGAAAGCATTTTCCTTGTGTCAAATATGGAGATAATTATCCTGCAAACTATCTCTTTTAGTATTGCAATTTTCTGCATTGTCTGTAATGAGTTACCTACCATATGGCTGCATTAGAGTTTCTATCTTAATAAAAATTTTGAATTTTTTTGGAGTATTCCTCTTTGTGTTTTGTTCACAATTTGAATTGTATCATGCCTCTGATGCTACGAATGATTAAAAGTTGCATGAACATTTCTGAATTTATGTAAGTCTGTCAAATTCTTGGTTTGTATTGATGAGTCATTGGGTTGTTGTATGTGCATCAATATGAATTCTTTCATGCATATCTATTCTAGTGATATGTTAGATTGATTCATACCAGGAAGAAGCTATTCGTTAGCTGAACTTTAGAAACTTGTCCCCTCAGATGCTTCAGGACAGTAAATCCTTTTCATCGATCTTGAAATTGCTTTGACGCCTATTTATCTGTTGGCCATTCTTTGTTGAGATAGGAAATGCCCCTTTATTGAGTAAATAATGAGCTAGTTTAGACATGCAAAGTCAGATTGTCAAATGGAAATATAATACTTCATCAGAAAACTAATTTCTTCAATTGGAAAATAGTGTCTTTCTTCCAAATATGGAGATAATTATCCTGCAAACTGTCTCTTTCTATCTTGAAATTTTCTGCATTATCTGTAATGAGTTACCTACCATATGGTTGCATTGGAGATTCTATCTTAATAATAATTTTGAATTTTTCTGGAGTATTCCTCTTTGTATTTTGTTCACAATTTGAATTGGATCATGCCTCTGATGCTACAAAGGCTTAAAAGTTGCATGAACATTTCTGAATTTATGTAAGTGTCAAAATCTTGGTTTGTATTGATGAGTCATTGGGTTGTTGTATGTGCTATAATACTTCATCAGAAAAATAAATTCTTCAATTGGAAAACATTGTTCATCTACCAAATATGGAGATAATTACCCTGCAAACTGTCTCTTTCAGTCTTGCAATTTTCTGCATTGTCTGTAATGAGTTACCTACCATATAGCTACATTGGAGATTCTATATTAATAACAATTTTGAACTTTTTTGCAGTATTCCTCTTTGTATTTTGTTCACAATTTGAATTGGAGCATGCCTCTGATGCTACGAATGCTTAAACGTTGCATGAACGCTTCTGAATTTATGTAAGTCTGTCAAAATATTGGTTTTTATTGATGAGTGATTGGGTTGTTGTATGTGCATCAATATTTATTCTTTCATGCATATATATTCTAGTGAGCTGTGAGATTGATTCATGCCAGGCAAAAGCTGTTTGTTAACTGAACTTTAGAAACTTGTCCCCTAAAATGCTTTAGGACAGTAAATCCTTTTTATCGATCCTGAAATTTCTTTGAAACCTATTTATATTTATCTGTTGGCCATTCTTTGTTGAGATAGGAAATGCCCCTTTATTGAGTAAATAATTGAGCTGGTTTAGACATGAAAAAATAGATTGCCTAATGGAAATATGATACTTCATCATAAAACTAAATTATTCAATTGGAAAACATTGTCCTGTCAAATATGGAGATAATTATCCTACAAACTGTCTCTTTCAGTCTTGCAATTTTATGCATTGTCTGTAATGAGGTATCTACCATATGGCTGCATTGGAGATTCTATCATAATAACAATTTTGAATTTTTCTGGAGTATTCCTCTTTGTATTTTGTTCACAATTTGAATTGGATCATGCCTCTGATGCTGTGAATGCTTAAAATTTGCATGAACATTTCTGAATTTATGTATGCCAAAATCTTGGTTTGTATTGATCAGTCATTGGGTTATTGTATGTGCATCAATATGTATTCTTTCATGCATATATATTCTAGTGAGCTGTGATATTGATTCATGCCAGAAAAAAGCTATTCGTTAACTGAACTTTAGAAACTTGTCCCCTCAGATGCTTTAGGACAGTAAATCCTTTTTATTCATCCAGAAATTTCTTGGATGCCTATTTATTTGTTGGCTATTCTTTGTTGAGATAGTAAATTCCCCTTTATTGAGTAAATAATTGAGCTACTTTAGACATGCAAAGTCAGATATATAAACCTCAGTCTGAATTTGTGTTCAAAAGCAGGCTTTGCTTGAATAAATTTGGGATTATATTTTATATGCAACATTATCAAAGCTGGCCAGTTGGCACAAAATCAATCCCAACTTCATTGCAACCTTGAATTTATTCTTTTCTTTTGGACAAAGCAAGATCAACATAATGTTTGGTGGGTGACGTTTCTTGTCTTGAGTTTCAATATCCATTACATTGATGCAACCCGCTATGTATTTTCTATGTGGTCTTGGTAAGGTAGGTTTGTTCTATTGATGTTGTGGGAAATATTGGTCACTCTTCCAATCTTGAGGAGTTGCTATGGGAATATGAAATATATGCTCCAGTGATGATGACAGACTCTACTGAATATGGGCACCATCATCTATAGACAGATGCAAGATGCTTGCTCAGGCCCTATTTATGGCAGATAGTAATCCATATATTTATTTGTTCTTTTTCTTGAACACTTGTTGTAAACTATAGTAAAGATCTGTTAAAAGCGCAGTTGAGTGCCATAATAATAGGAATGGAAAGGTCTGTCATAAAATTTTTAGGAAAGGGAAGGAGGTCATATAGTATGCCTGGTTGAACTTTATAACTGAGTTATGCACATCATGTTCTTGCTGAAGCAGGTTATTTATGCTTGGACTAGACAAGTTTCGTAAAGGTGACTAATGTAGCATCTCCAGAAATTGCGTTATATCTAGGACTCTTACCCAGGTGGCTAGTCATGCTCAAAAATATTATGACAGTCTAAACTCTGCAAACAAAGACATAAGACGCTCTAGTATTCATGATATCACTAGCATGAATGATGGAGAAACATCAACATCACAGGGACCTATCACAGGTCAAGAGAATGGTTCTGCAAGAGCTACGGGAAAGCCTCCTAAGAGTTTGTATCAGCCATCTCTACCACGAGTTGCTGCATATGGACCTCCTATGGGTCAACCTATTGCTGGGCCTACTAGTTCTGTTGTTGGTACTACCATCATGATTCCTCCTGGACATGTGTTGGGTTGTGAATACGACCACCTTTTTAACACTTATTTCATCCATTTTTACTTTTCTTTATCATGTTATTAATCACGATTTATCATATAATTCTATTTTATAATGGTTTATGCTCTTATGAATGAATATTATTTATTCTCCTTTATTTCTAATAAATTGATGATTATGCATGATTTTATCAATGAAAGTTTAATAAATTGGTTATAACATTATTCACCATTTTTAACCTCCAAGATAATTTCTAGATTGAAGATTTGACCATTAAATGTGCCAACTCAGAAATTCGCTGGAATAAGAAGTGACAGTTTTGCGGTTGAGATACTGAGCAAATGAAGACGAATTTGGAAATTTGGAACATGGGTTTTGTCTAGATTGGACCCAATTAACTTTGATAAAGAACAGTTTGCCCAAATTCAGCTTGTACTGAGAAAAACAGAGGGTTCTTTGAGAACTATTTTCTTAGATTTGCTGTTGCGGTCGCCCTCCAAATCTTAGCTGCAAAGCCAAATTCGCCTTTCTCTTGTTGAAAGATAGATGGAAATATATTTTCTTGTTGATCAATTGGTTAGAATCAATCCAATTTTGTAATGGAAATCATGTTGTAATTATCTTTGTTGTAACTTCTCTCTGATCTCTCTCTATTTAAATGAGAATAGAGATCAGAGAAGGGGATGATTAATTTGGAGAGGGATGATGAATTTAGAGATGGAGACTTAAGGATTTAGAATTATGATTTGAATGAGAGATTCAAAAGCAAGCATTCATGATAGGATATGAAAAAGAAGGAATTGTTGCATGTTGTAATTCTCAAGCTTTTGTTGTTGTAATGATTTCACAATTTGATGATTAATATATGATTTGGGAGTTGCTGCTCATTGTTCTCATCTGAAGTAGCCCAGTAGCATCTGCTGGCGGCTAAGGGCCCAACCACTGGTGGACTACACTACTGTTGTATTATATCTTTACGCTTTATGTGTGTTTTGATCTCTTTCTCTTACTCTGTTCAGTAGTCTGACTCACTTTACTGTTTTACATATCACGCTATTATATATACTTGATTGAATACTATCGTTATCTGCAACAAGAATGCTATGTTATCATTTTAGCTTTGTATCACATTGTTGTTCCTTTTGATAATTGATATAACATTGTTGTTCCTTACATATTGTCATTCGATTACAGATTAACCGTGCTGTATGTTCCTAAATCGGTACAACTGTATGATGTATTCTTAAATTGTGACTACTGTTTATTCGGGATTGTTGTTCCATTAAAATTGCTGTGATTTTATAGTTGTGATTCATGCGTATTATATCAAAGCTCAAATTACTGTCCCTTTTAATAAGTGTGTTGCGTGCTTGACTTGGGTTGCTGTACATTCTGATTTAATCTGTTGTTCTATACTTTATCTTTGATAATCTACTGTTCCATTTCTGTTTGCTATTCAATTCAAAGGCTGTTACTCAATTCTTGTCGATTATAATTATTGTTGCATTCATTTACATATGATAGAGTTTTGTTGCTCAATCCTATTTATAGAAGTAGACGATGTTCCATTTCTTAATTGCTGTTCCATTTTCTTTTATTTGCGTTATTGATTGCTTTGGTGTGCAGCAGGGCTGTCAACTGTAGAAAACATTGGTTACTGCTTCCTTGTTCTCAGATTGATTATCTTGTTCCAGTTTGATTTCAATTACATCAATCTCTAGAGGAATGAGTTATTGCTACTATATCCTCAATTGATGTTTGCTAAGTGGATAGTTGGATTTCAGAGCATTTGAGTTTATGTTATTGTTAGACTTTGTTTCCAGCTTTCATTTAATTTTGGATTTTAAGCACTATACCGCAAAACATTACTCTTGAGTAAATAGCTGCCTCAGACTCAGTCCACTCTTGAAATAAAAAGTCATCCCTGGGTTGACAATTAATGTGAAGGTAATTAGGAGTTAAAAAGGCACCTTTCTATCGCTTGAAATTTTGGCGCCGTTGATTTTATTACCTCTCTAGGTTCAAAATTGGATGCTTTGCGGGTTCATAAAAATCAAGAATTTGATGAAGTGTTTTTCACTCATGACCAAAAGGAGCATACCTTAGATGGTTACTCTTCCTTATCTAGGATGGAAGTATCATATCAAAGAGGTGAGGAAGCTGCAACAAGGTCAAAACCATGGAAATCATGGCCTACAGGTATGGTTCAAAACACTTCCTCTCCACTTTCTTACTTGCATAATCCATTATGGAATACTAATGTGTTAGGGCAACCATGTCAATCTCAATATAACCACCACCAATTTTGTCTACAAGTTTGGCATGGTTCATCTCATGATTGCATAACTACTCTCCCTCATTTTGTAGCACAAGCACATTCTCCATATTATTCACCAGCTCTTCCACAACATCTTGTTTGCCTATCAAAATCATCCACTCAACCTAGTCATCCACAACATCAAAATGCTCCATTCCATTCACAATTTCCTGCTCAACTCATTCCACACCCTCACCACAATAAACCAGTACAACATGCTTACAATGTTGAACTGCCAAATTTACCCACCCATTCTATCTCACATGCGCCATTAGAGAAAACTTACAATGAGATTCAGAATGTTTCAAATTCACAAATTGTAGAAGCTATGGAAGAAAATGAGGTTTCTTTTACTATGGATCAACCAGTCATTTTAAAATCCCAAGAACTTCATGGTATGATGGCTATGTGAAATCAAGAAAGTAAAGGATATATTGAAGATTGGTTTCACTCCATCACTTATTCGCAACATTTCTCCATACTTCAACAATTTTTTACTCCATCTTTTCAAGGGAAGTTGGCTTCTCATACCCTAATTTTCATTAATATGCATTTTTCAAATTTGAGTATGTGTATACGTGAAGCCTTATTTAGAAAATGGCTCCACTTGAAGTACTCATATACGTAGTCATATTAATTTTTCAAATCAAAATAGGTTAGTGTAGAAAATAAAATAAATAAGGGAATAAATAAATGCATTTTGTTTGTTTATGTAAAACTAGTTGTTTTTTTGTTGCAACATGCTATGCAAATCAAGATTGGTGATAATTTTTAAATTCATTTGTGTATGTAGATGAATTATAATGGAAATAATGGTTCTACAAACACTCATATTCACTTTTATCACCAATTTGAAAAAATGCTTCAATATCATATTTTTTTGGCTTGTGGGCTTGATGGAATTTCTGCAAAAACAGTCGGGACAGTCATGTTTTGAGGGACCAAAAGGGAATATTTTTAAAACCTGTTTCTATCCTAAGTATCCCTTTATGTCTAATTTCCAACTCAATTTTAATCACTCAATTTGGATTTGAAACGAAAAAGTTAGAACCAAAACATTGAGCAGATGTCTAGCGGGCAGCTTAGGAACAGAGTTGGGACAGTCAGTTTTGGGAGGCCTAAATGAATTAACTTTTAAAGCCTATTTCTATTGTAGATGCCCCTATGAATATAGTTTACAATTCAATTTGAATCACACATTTTAGATATCATATGGGGAAGTTATGATCAAAATACTGACTATCTATCGTAAATCAGCACTCTTAAAACTCTGTCTTTCCGGCTGTTTTTTATAGTATTTGACCTATCAATTCTTCTTGTTTTTAAAACATGCTTCTATTGAAGATACATAAATGAGTCTAATTTAATTTTCAATTTTAATGATTCGAATATGACATCAAACGAAAAAATTATGCTTGAAATATCAACTGTTGGTCTAAGTCAGGTAATTGAAAATGACTCTATTATGCAGGTTGTTCTAACCAAGATTGAAATATCATATCATTGAATCTTTAAACCATGTTTCTACTGGAGATAAAACTTTGAATTATCTCTCATTTAGCTTTGGAATCACTCAATTTTGATAAAAAATAAATAAATTGTGATTAAAACACTGCAGGTTAGCATGATTGGCCACCGCTCTCCCGTAGGTAACAAATAAATTTTACTTTGTTATTTTCTCGATGGATTTGTTCTATAGAGTAACTAATTGTTAGTTTTTTTCATAATTCTTGGATTATGGGAGCTCGCGCACCTCTCTTTCTCCATGATTTAATGTTTTATTGCAGGTAGATACTCGTTTTTTTGCAGGTCCTAGGAAAATAAAGAAGGTCAATTTATGGACGAGTGATTTTTGAAAGAAATTTTAAATGAAACAAAGAAATTTAATCCAAATCATTACCCAATAGATTCATAATAGAAGAAATGAAAAATTGATTTCCATTTGAAGGTTCATGTCTTATCACTACTGTCAAAACATTTTTCAAACAAATCATTTTTTTTTTACATAATATCATAGCTGTTGTAACTTAATTTACTTATTTACGTACTATTTTTTTAAATAAAATGTTGTTTCTTTTTTTATTTCTCTTATATTTTGTGTTTCAGGTGTTGCTTCATTCAAATTGTAACATATCTTCAGCATCAATGCTGTGAACAACTAATTTGTTTTTTTGCATGTTTGCATTTTATGATTGTCCATTTTGCTGTTCATTTTTCACATTTTGTTGTTCCTTTTGAAAATGAAGCACCACGTTTTGCTATTCCTTTTTGAAATGGAACAACACTTTTGTACTTTCACGTTTTGATGTTCCTTTTCAAAATGGAACAACACTTCTGCACTTTCACGTTTTGCTGTTTCTTTTCGAAATGAACAACACTTTTGCACTTTCACATTTTTGTTGTTCCTTTCCGAAGGAACAACACTATCACATTTTTGTTGTTCCTTTTCCAAAAGAACGACACTTTTGATTTTTGCTGTTCCTTTTTCAAAGGAACAACACTGGTGTTTTTGCTATTCCTTTTCCAAAGGAACGACACTTGTGTTTTTGCTGTTCCTTTTCCAAAGGAATGACACTTTTAATTTTTGTTGTTCCTTTTGAAAGGAATGACACTTGCGTTTTTGCGGTTCCTTTTCCAAAGGAACGACACTTTTGATTTTTGTTGTTCCTTTTCAAAAGGAATGACACTTGCTTTTTTGCTATTCCTTTTCCAAAGGAATGACACTTTTGATTTTTGTTGTTCCTTTTTCAAAGGAACGACACTTGCGTTTTTGCTGTTCATTTTCCAAAGGAACGACACTTTTGAATTTTGTTGTTCCTTTTCCAAAGGAACGTCACTTGCGTTTTTGCGGTTCCTTTTCCAAAGGAACAACACTTTTGATTTTTGCTGTTCCTTTTCCAAAGGAACGACACTTGTGTTTTTGCTGTTCATTTTCCAAAGGAACGACACTTTTGATTTTTTCTGTTCCTTTTCCAAAGGAACGACACTTGCGTTTTTGTTGTTCCTTTCCAAAGGAACAACACTTTTGATTTTTGCTATTCATTTTCGAAAGGAATGACACTTGCGTTTTTGTTGTTCCTTTCCAAAGGAACAACACTTTTTATTTTTGTTGTTCATTTTCCAAAAGAACGACACTTGCATTTTTGCTGTTCCTTTTCCAAAGGAACGACACTTTTGATATTTGCTGTTCCTTTTCCAAAGGAACGACATTTCGGTTTTTTTGTTGTTCTTTTTCTAAAGGAATCACACTTTTAGTTTATGCTGTTCCTTTTTGAGAGCAACCCTTCCTTCCTCTTGGGAGATTATTAGTAGTTTATCTCAACCACATTTTACTGATTCCCTTTCATGGCATGAAGTACACTACTTTTATGAGGACAAGAATTATGGATTCTATTGAAGCGAGTTAATATCATTCACGTTATGATCTTTAACAGGACAACTCCTTAATGATAGATTATTTTCAAAAGGGACACAATTATTTATATACTACTTTACTGCATTGTTTTCTATTGAATATGATGTTGATTGATTATCTTAATACCATGCTAGTTCCACCCTTCCTGGTTATAATACATTCACCATATGGATATATTTTTTTCTATTAACATGTTCAACTTCTTTCACCATCTCTGCAATTAAGGAGTATTAAGCCTCCCTTTTTTTATCATAAAAATGTGTAATAACAACAAAATTTTGTTCGCAGATGGAGGATAGGGGGTCTCATTACGAGCCAGCCTACCATGTTCATAAAGCTGTAACAAAGTGACATTCCCATTATGGCCACCATACTAGGGTTATGATCCATTGGATAGCCAAATTATCCTTGGAACAGGAGGTCTCATTACGAACCGGCCTGATCAATTTTGCTACATCCCAGTGAATGGCAATGTGGTTATCTAGTTACCATGCCAGCACACTGATCTCTTCTGTAGAACAACACTGAAACTCTCTAGTTATAAATTGAGGATTCTGGCTAGTATGGGTTAAAAAGCAACCCTGCCGAGGCTATGGACGTCTGCAGGTAGTAGAGGCTCTACTTATGGTATTGAAGTTATATCTTATCGTTAATTATTACTATGACACCCTTTTCTTATTTTTTTCATTTTATCGAAGAAGTTATTTCCTTAATTTTTTTTTTCCCTATTTTGAACCTTTATGCATGAGAAATTGTTTTATGATCAATCGCATCATTTTCAGCTAGAATACCGTCAGTAAAGCATGTTTTTGGCATATTGATGTCCTTTTTCTCTTTCGCATAACTTATCATCAATCCAAAGCATCCTATCTCTTATTCATAACTATCTTTACACACTCTGCTCTCATTATAACCATAACTCTCGTCGTCCTATCATTGATATGTGTACTCCGCTTCATTTACTGCTGTATTGTTCATTCCCTTGCCTTGCCGTCAGCACAACACCTTTCATAGGCTTTATGGTCATGGAATCAATTTTCCAATTGGCGGGGGGAATGTATGCATTATGGGATTGCATGTGATATGATTACTGCATTCTACCATAACTGGTTGATTTGACAAAATATTAGTATTGCATGTATATATCAGTTTTTCTGATTGAAATTTTTGCATGCATTTTCATTTATTGCCATTCAAAACTAACACGATGGATTCAAGAACATTGTATGCAAAATAATGCTTTGTTTATATGAGAAGAACAAGTATGCAGGGGAAATTCTATTCACAACATGACCACACTATTGCAACTAACAGAAGTGGCTCGAGAAACTTGCGAACGTGAACAATTCTTAAGACATGATGTTCTTGCCTAGATTCCACATTTTGCATCACTTTTAGCACCAACTCTGCCTACATCAGCTTACACAAATGCCATTCCATATGTGATTCCACATTTTTCTTTTTGGAGGTAAAACTTGAGGTAAAATAGCATAATTTTCTGATTTATTACGAATTTAGGAGAATTTAATGAAAACCCATTAAGCATTCTTTATCATCCTTCAGTCCACATCTTTACCACTTCCCATTTTTTTCAGCAGCATATCATCTTGGGGGAGTGTTGTTTTCATTCATTTCTTTCTTATAACCATGTCATTCATATTCTTTATCATCCATTGCTATTCTTATTCATTCTCAACACCTCCCTTATTCCATGTTGTTTTACACCAAGCATAGTCTTCAACAGATAGTAGCAACCACCTATATTTGTTTTCTAGCGTCGCATGAGGGCATGATAATTTTTTAGAGAGGGGGAGGAATTGCTACGCATAATGGATGTTTTCTATTTTCCTTCTCATTTAAGGCATACAATTTCAGTGTAGAAATTGATTTCCATAATAATTTTAAAACTATGAACTCAATTCTTGTGATTTTCGGAAAACACAGAGGTATCATTAAAATACACAAACCCAGATAATTTCAAGTTAAAATGGTTCATAAAATTTTTGAAATCATGCACTCTCAACTACAACCATTTTGTTTATATCTCATGATCCGTGTATCAAAACGATCTGATTTTTGGATCATAGAAGCATTAATATATTTCAACCAAATCGGGTTCATAGTTTTTGGGAAAATGGTTAATAAAGGTTGCTATCACTTATATCATATTTTGCTGCAACTTCATTGTTATGCCTTCATCAAGATTGTTAAAATTGAATATTCATTAAATGAGAGAGAATTCATTTGTTCTATGAGCTGAGATGAACAAATTTTTTTGCTTCGTTAACACATGGGTTTTGTCATTGGGTTGCATGAGGACATGCAACATATACAATTTTTGTTGCATGAGGACATGCAATATATTTTGTGTGTGGGTGTGTTGGGCTGTGAATATGACCACCTTTTTAACACTTATTTCATCCATTTTTACTTTTCTTTATCATGTTATTAATCGTGGTTTATCATATAATTCTATTTTATAATGATTTATGCTGTTATGAATGAATATTATTTATTCTCCTTTATTTCTAATAAATTGATGATTATGCATGATTTTATCAATGAAAGTTTAATAAATTGGTTATAACATTATTCACCATTTTTAACCTCCAAGATAATTTCTAGATTGAAAATTTGACCATTAAATGTGCCAACTCAGAAATTCGCTGGAAAAAGAAGTGACAATTTTTCAGTTGAGATTCTGAGAAAATGAAGAAGAATTTGGAAAATCTGGAACATGGGTTTTGTACAGAACGGAGCCAATTAACTTTTCTAAAAAATAGTTTGCCCAAATTCCGGCTTGTACTGAGAGAAACGTAGGGTTCTTTGAGCATAATTTTCTTAGATTTGTTGCTACAACCGTCCTTCAAATCTCAGTTGCAAAGCTAAATTCGCCTTGCTCTTATTGAAAGATACCTGGAAATATATTTTCTTGTTGATCAATTGGTTAGAATCAATCCAATTTTGTATTAGAAATCATGTTGTAATTATCTTTGTTGTAACTTCTCTCTGATCTCTCTATATAAAAGAGAACGGAGATCAGAGAAAGGGATGATTAATTTGGAGAGGGATGATGAATTTAGAGATGGAGACTTAAGGATTTAGAATTATGATTTGAATTAGAGATTCAAAAGTAAGGATCCATGATAGGATAGGAAAAAGAAGGGATTGTTGCATGTTGTAATTCTCAAGCTTTTGCTGTTGTAATGATTTCACAATTTGATGATTAATATATGATTTGGGAGTTGCTGCTCATTGTTCTCATCTGAAGTAGCCCAGCAGCGTCTGCTGGCGGCTAAGGGCCCAGCCACTGGTGGATTACACTACTGATGTATTATATCTTTACGCTTCATGTGTGTTTTGATCTCTTTCTTTTACTTTGTTCAGTAATCTGATGCACTTTACTGTTTTACATATCAGCGCTGTTATATATACTTGATTGAATACTATGTTATCTGCAACAGGAATGCTATGTTATCATTTTAGCTTTGTATTGCATTGTTGTTCCTTTTGATAATTGATATAACATTGTTTTTCCTTACATATTGTCATTCAATTACATATTAGCCGCATTGTATGTTCCTAAGTCGGTACAACTGTATGATGTATTCTTAAATAGTGACTGCTATTTATTCGGGATTGTTGTTCCGTTACAGTTACTGTTACTTTATAGCTGTGATTCATGGGTATTGTATCAAAGTTCGTATTACTGTCCCTTTTAATAAGTGTGTTGCGTGCTTGACTTGGGTTGCTATACATTCAGATTTAATCCGATGTTCTATACTTTATCGTTGATAATATACTGTTCCATTTCTGTTTGTTATTCAATTCAATGGATGTTACTCAATTCTTGTTGATTATAATTATTGTTGCATTCATTTATGTACGATAGATTTTTGCTGTTCAATCCTATTTATAGAAGTAGATGATGTTCCATTTCTTAATTGCTGTTCCATTTTCTATTATTTGCGTTATTGATTGCTTTGGTGTGCAGCAGGGCTGTCAACTGTAGAGAACATTGGTTACTGCTTCCTTGTTCTCAGGTTGATTGTTTTGTTCTAGTTTGATTTCAATTGCATTAATCTCTATAGGAATGAGTTATTGCTATTGTATCCTCAATTGATGTTGAGTGAATAGTTGGATTTCAGAGCATTTGAGTTCATGTTATTGTTAGAATTTGTTTCCAACTTTCATTTACTTTTGGATTTTAAGCACTATACTGCAAAACATTACTCTTGAGTAAATAGACACCTCAGACTGAGTACACTCTTGAAATAAAAAGTCGTCCCTGGGTTGAAAATTAATGTGAAGGTAATTAGGAGTTAAAAAGACACCTTTTTATCGCTTGAAAACATGTTCCTTATGTTTCAAGTGGACCTTTTCCAGGATCAGTAGTTCCTGGTACTCCCATGCATGTTGTGCGAGTTGCATATGCCATTTCTTAGCCAATAATGCATCAATATAAAGAATAGAATTGCTCAAAACTTAAAAGTGAGGGACTGAATCTAACTTGTACATGTAAGTGTTATCTTTATGTTCCCTTATGGTGTAATGTAGGAAGCAAAACTGATCTGTCAACAAATCTGTATATGCTGGAAAACTTGTTTATTGTTGTCATTAAGGACCATGCATTTTAGAGGTGAAGGAGTTCAAGATGTTCTTCTGTACAAAAGAGTTTTTGAGATGAAGATCATTATATCTCTGTGTTAGATATTGATTGATAGAATTGGAGGCAATGGCCCTGATTTTCCTTCAAATCAGGTGCAGTTTTATAAGTCAAGGAGTTGTCAACCTAAGGTCAATAACCTCATACTTCATGAACAAGTTATGTATATTCAATATTGATAGATTGGTACACGGTGCACTGAAATGTCAATCTCATTTGATAATTTTCTTGTCTTTTTGAAACAAGGAAACTAAGTAATGTAATACAGTTCAGGAAGTTTGTAGGTTTGCCATTTCAAATTTAAGCCAAGTCATCCTTATCATTTTTCTTCGATGGCAAAAAGGTTGTACCTATTTTGTTTCCATTAAAGTGGTCCACAAGTTGACCTGAAAGATGGTCTTTCTGGGTTTTAAGAGCTGCAAATTCTCATTCTGTATTTGACGTTATGATTTGCCATGATATTTTGTAACTCGACAGTCTCCAATTGTAGGGGAATGATATGATTCCCAATAATGCACAGAATTTGATCACATCTCCTGGCATGACCCTGTTTTTCTTTGAGGTGCAATGTAAATGAGCATGATTAAAGTTTATCTGCAGTTCTCTTCATGATGGAATGCCAAATGTCGATGTTGTGGAGAAGTAATCTTTGTTAATCATTTTCTAACAAATTTTAGTAACTGCATATGATTTCTTCACAGTCCTTTATTAGACATTTAAAGGAAGTATTAAAAATTTAGAAAATCTACATTCAATACACAGATATCTGTTCAATCATTGAAATAATTTCTTCATATGTATAATTAAAGTGCCCATAATTCACCCAAATTCCCTAATTATTGGTGGAGGTTCATTCATTGTATGCCCTAATTAATTTTGGTGTGGTATGCTACTTTAGTATTGTTGAAAAAATAAATTTCTAGAATGAACCTCCCTGTCTGTCGCCTAGGTGGTGAGCTGCAGAGCCCAGGAGTGAGTTTTTTGGTGAGCTACAGGCGTCGAGTCAAGCTCGGGAGTGAGTTTTCTGGTGATATGGTGAGCTGCAGATGCCGAGTTGAGCGTGGGAGTGAGTTTTCTAGTGAGCTGTAGGGCCGAGTTGAATTAGCTACAGGAGTAGCCCACAGTTTGCAAAATTTCGAATTGAAACGCATTAACTCTCTGTG
This sequence comes from Pinus taeda, assembly GCA_000404065.3. NCBI lineage: Eukaryota > Viridiplantae > Streptophyta > Pinopsida > Pinales > Pinaceae > Pinus > Pinus taeda. The sequence goes on along the minus strand of APFE030102356.1, from coordinate 8,534 downwards.
ACGTGAATTCTGTCAGACTAACTTCGATCAAATTAGGAATTTAATGCAGAAAGGTTGCAGAGGGTGGCAAAGCTCACAGAGGGTGGTGGAGGGCGGAGGAACTGCCGACGGCCAGAGCAGGACGTTTTTTCGGGCAGCAACGGAAACCAGGCAAGTCCTCTGCCTGGATAGACTACTACATTTTTGAAGGTCGGACAAAGACCCTCAAGGCGTAATGTCGACCCTCAAGACGACATGGAGCATCAGGTACTAAGATCAAGGTGTATAGATAAATCATGTGCTATCATGCATTGTATAATATTTTCTTTCAAATACATGATTCTCGTTTTCTTAACAAAATTCTGTTGTGCGCTTCGATTCCCCTGATGAACCAATCTCTAAAGTAGCTACTTGTTTGAATCTATGGAGTTTGAAGGTTGCTCTCGATGCTGAAATCAGTCTCAGCAAAATTTGGGTCAATAACGAAAATGAAGGAAAAGTGGAGATGATCGAGGTAGGATGGATAGTAGGTCTTATTCTTATCTTTCTTATATAATTTTCTCTTCTAATTAATTTTTCTCTTCCAACTAATACAGGTCATTGGCAGGCCTCATTGTTCAATGCTCTTTCTCATTGTCATGGTGCTAATCAGTTTCATGGTGGACGAGAAGTTTCTCATAACTCAAAAACCTTGGGGCCCATGACTATGACAAACATTGGTAGAGGTCACTTTCCCAGGAAAGGCGTCACTTTTGTCATGGGGCATATAAATGTTTTGTCATGGTGGGGCTGAGATTGATCTTAATTATCAAGTTATTGTAAGAAAGGCAAACTATTATAGGGTGAGATACGTTCCACGGAGAGAGCAGGAATGGGATAAAAATATACTCTTTGGATGCCCCGGAGACGACGTTGATAATCCTACTTGTGTGGGTTGATTTATATGAAAATAATATTGTATTATGCATGCTATTGTGGCTTGATTTCTATGAAAAAATATTATTTTATTATGCATGCGATTGCGTACATTGTTTTATGAAAAATAATATCATATCATGAATGCTCTGGGCCACACTAGTTTTTTGTTAATTACAACAAAATACCAACAATGTAATGGCACTGAACAAAATACCAATAATGTAATGGCACTGAAGATTGATGCCCATATGTTTTGATGGTACATATTTTATACGCTTAGTATCATAAATTTTAATGATAAGGATGATGGGTAGCTAAAATAATTAATTGCAACAAGATATCAACAAAAAATCACATGAAGATTGATGTTCTTTCATGGTACACAATTCTTTTTTTTAATAATTTTTTAATATTATAAATTTTAATGAAAAGGATGATGGATAATTGAAAATGAAATTTTATGTGTAAATGTAATTATATCGAAGATTGATGTTCTTTGATGGTACATGTAAAATTTTATATGTTCAATATTATAAATTTTAATGAGAAGGATGATGGACAATATAATCGTTTATGGTTATGAAAATGAAATTTTTTGTTTGAGGTTTAAATATCTTAATTCACTTATATGTATCAAATGGACATACCTAAGCATCTAGAGGATTTGGACTTGGGCCTGCCTTCTTTCGTTGATATCCCAAACTTCAAATTAAACAATTGAGTTGCCCTGAGACAATTTTGTTTTTATATTTTTTAAGTATTAAATTAAAAGTGTTTTAAAATGATAATAAGTAATGATTTTAGTTACTGATACTATAAATTATTCATGGAAGTGCCATAGTATTGATATTAATAAGGGGAGAGAAGTGCAATTTAGTTACTGATACTATAAATTATTCATGGAAGTTCCATAGTATTGATATTAATAAGGGGAGAGAAGTGAAATTTAATCTTGGGGAATATTTATTGGATGATCTTATAATTACAATTTAAATGAGTGTTGTTAATGTATTAGAGGTGCAATGTTCACAATAAATCAAACATTGACCCTTAGTTTCCATTATCTTTTCATGAAATTTTCCTCAACATGCATGTAAATTAAGCTTAAAGGTATCCAAGGGAAACCCTCTAAAGTGGTATGGTCTAACAACTTTACAAAATTCTTAAAAAATGGAAATGATGGTGTAATTGTACAATTGTTCTCACTAGATTTTCAAATATATATATGGTCTACCCAAATGGATCTCCAAAGAGTTGTCTGCAATTATTTCCTCTTATTTGGAGAGATAACTAAGAGTGTTCCTCCTACTCACTACAATGACCATGCTATTCATTTGCAAGCAAGGTTTACCAACCAACATTAGGCCTTATAGTTATCCATATTCATAAAACAATGAGATTGAGAGTGTGATTCAAGAAATTTTAAAATTCAGCATCATTCAATCTAGCCAAAGTGCTTTCTGTTCACTAGTGGACATGATTACAAACAAGGAAGGTTCATGGAATATGTAACAATAAATTTTCAAGTAGTGTCATGAGGAAAGAGTTATTTTTGCTGACAAATCTAACCTCCCTAGGAGTCTAAGACTCTCTAGTGACAAACAAAACAAGTAAGAGCAATCCTTCTCTAAATATACATTATCCTATGAGAAACCAAGTGTTTTTCGATCTTACCTTAGGTCCAACGCTTGTTGTAGCAGCCTAGCTTCGTTGATCCAGATGAGCTCCTCCTTCACTTTGAAACCTGCATACACTAACAATCAAACGATTACATAACACCTGAATATTCCATAAAACAAAACATATTCAACATATAGACCAAGGAGTATATGAAACAATTCATTAACAACAAATCATTGAGAAGAATGGACTTATTTGTATTAAGGAAACAAAAGAGACCATTACAACCTGAGCCTTGGTGTTGTGCAAGTTCCTCCCAGGGTCCAGCAAGAGTTTTCCTCTACTTTGACAAGCTCACGCACTTCCAAATGAAACAAGAAAGGATGGTAATCTCTCCTCACAAGCTTCTACAAGGAAGTCCTAATTCCAGCAGCATCTACCCTTTGGAATGTTCAGCTTTCAACCTCCCCTCCTCTGGTCCAATGCCTGTATTTTATAGTGTTCTAGAGGAAGTTAATCAGGTCCAACATCAATGGGATACTCCCCTCTTTTGGATGGGGTAGTTCCTCTCTTGATGGGATAAGTTCCTCTTTCATAGGGATGCATGAACCATTTGGAGGCGCTCAATACACGTCAAACAATCTTCTAGAAGGCTCTAGAAGTGACCACAAGTAACTTTTTTAAGATGAAACTCGCACCTTTTGACCTTTACAGGGGTACGCACCCATCCTTTGGCTTACAGAGCATACAAGTATGCAAGTACAATGAGTTTGGGATGCGTAGACGCAAGCAAGGTAGAGAGAACCTGCGTACCCAGAGATAAACATGTTTTTAGTGACTCTCTCTCTTTTTTGAAGCTTGACATGAAGAGCAGAGGTATTAGGCTTCTCAAGGAGGATAATATGACTATTGATGGAGCCATATTAACTGCAGATAGTCATGGTGACAAATTTCAGTGTAACAGATTGCCCCCTAAAGTACGAAGCCTATAATAGATAAGGGTGTTAAGTCATATAAGAAGGGTGAAGTGCTTTATCATTTCGAGGATCATCTTGTGGATAGCCCGGTTGGAACCTGCAATTTTCAACACAAAATACATGTAAAATATCATATCATACTGAGGTAGGCATTCCATACTCAGATCAAAACTTTAACTATTGGACTAACTATTCTGGTACAAGAATAATTTCATAATACATCATAATCATAGACTCTCGTAGACACAGCATGGACGCAGCCATCTGTTTATGATTGGTCTACAACATAATGAATACAAAACTCCTCGCAGCCTGGATGGTGGAAAATAGATCCAGGGTCTTCATATCTACTTCCCAAATTGGTACGATTCTAGCCATGTGAATAAATGAGTCGATGTCGAACATGGTAGAAACCACTTGATTACCAGTCAATGATGTAAACTGTTAACAAGCGTGAGAGAGGCCACCAGTAATGTCAATGGTTCCCAAAGTACCCAGCACAATCCATGAGATGTGAATGAATGAGTCGGTGTCAAACATTATGGAATCCTTCGATCGCAAGTCAATGTTGAAAACTGACGTCGAAGGCGAGAAACCTGCCATTGATGCATGCAGACCTCAAGGTACTGACGATTTCTAAGTCAACTCTCTAGATAATGTGCTGATGTCGATAGAAAGCGACCCGTCTCAGGCAAGCCTGCAACACGAAATCATAGTTCAAGTTGAAGAAATGTTGCTTTAAGGACTGACTCAATGATGATATGATGGATGATAGGTATTCTGCAGTTGAATGTTTTGTTTCAGATCTCTTGAACACATAACGACACAACAGATGGTTTGGTGATAAATGACTCAGAGTCGACTCCCATAACCCGGCTAAAGATGTTAATGATCTTGGTCAACTGTGAGGTAAGGGATTTCCCAACCCAGGTGAATGAATAAGTGTCGTGTTCAAGAGTGGTAGTAAGGTTTTATTTCTGAGACAAAAAGATATCAAATAGGCTCATTCTTCTCATTTTTCCCCCACCATTTCTGGCAAGTACCTCTTTATTTTTTAAAAGCTTGAGGAGGATAACATATGCTTGTTTGTAAGCTCATCCTTCGGATGAGTCCAACTTAGTTTTTGATGCGAACCCTAAGAAGGAGTGGTCCGTTCCTGTTTGTAATAGAACAGGTCCTTTACTGTGAAATTTTAACGAGTCGAGTATAGGAGAAACTCAACGTTTTTCATATTTAGAGAGTCTGAAAAACTTAGAAGACTCCAAATTAAACTTTTTCGTAAATTTGTGTCTCCTAAGCCCGAAAAAGTATAAAATAATACCTAGGAGAACCGCTTGATCTTGCGACCAAGGATATTTTCATAGTTAGTGTCTTTGACCTGAAAAGTAAAAAGCGATCAAAGACATGTCGTTTTATTTCCAATATCGAATTTGAAACGACAAAAATCCGGCAATCTTTTCCTGTTTTTACGGTCAGAAAAGGGCTATAAGGGGACCGTCTTTTAATTCCGTTTTAACGAGTGTAAAAGAAACGCTCGGCAATCCTTTCATTTTTTAGGAGTCAGAAAAGGGCTTAAAAGATGACTCTGATGTTTGGTTTGTGAAAAATGACAAGTTTCCCTGAAAATCCCTTTGTCCTACACAAAAAGCGACACATTACTCATACCTGTTTGAGATGGGCAAAAATACATTGAAAAATGACCTTCCATGGTGAAAAATAAACAAATTTATAATTTATTCATCCAAAAAACCTATAAAAAAGCCTTTTACCATGTCGTTTTTACCATTTTACTATTGAGGTTGAAAAAAGGGCTTTTGGCAAGAAACTTCCCGTGGACATTGCGGAAAATCAGACCGTTGGAATCGAACGCCGTCACCTCTAGGTAATCCAAAACATCCTCCTCTTCACTTTCATCCGTTTAGAATTTAGTTTTAAGTTTTAGTTTGATTTTTTGGAGGCATAGGGGTTTTGGGATGCGCTCCTCGGGGTACGCAGGTGGCCCATGGGTAACCTGCGTATCCCGACCTTTTTCTTTAAAGGAAAAAGGGTCGGGGTACGCAACCTACCTTCAGGCCAGGTGCGTACCCACGCTCTGTTCCTGAAGGCGGGGTGCGTACCTCGTGTCAAGCGCACCCCCAAACCCATACCTTCAAAATCCACCATTCAAATTTGATTTTATGATTACTAAAACTCTTCTTATGGTGTGCAGGATACCCACCATGCTGGATTGGAGATAACGAGAGCACGAAGATGTTGATTTGGCCGCGTTGAATCATCAACCTACCATTGATGCTTTGCGAGCATGCGGCTTGTACAAATACTGGGTCA
>APFE030102353.1:63872-84255 GCA_000404065.3 Pinus taeda | reverse complement strand
GAAGCGGAATATGTTGCTACTGCATCTTGCTGCACTCAACTCCTTTGGATGATGCAGACCTTGCAGGATTTTCAGATCGATTGTACTCCACCTATCTCCATCTTATGTGATAATACAAGTGCAATCAACATTTCAAAGAACCCAATCATGCATTCAAAGACCAAACACATACCGATCAAGTATCACTTTCTTAGGGAACAAGTGCTTGAACAAAAGGTCAAGTTGGAGTATGTTCCTTCTAAGGAACAAGTTGCTGATATTCTCACCAAACCATTGCCCAGGGAGACCTTTGAATACCTCAGGCAAAAGCTGGGGGTTTTTATGCATCATCTTGTTGTTGAATCTCATTTGTTTCAAAGATTGTTGGTTGTACACAAGTTTCATATGGGGTATACGCGTACATTTGCTGGGTTGCAGATTGGTCGAAGATCGAATGGCACAGGTTCAAAGGGAGCATATAACGTATTGTTGGCATTATGGTAGAAGATCTTGAAGAAGAATGCATAGAAGGAGAACATGGATGCTGATCTGCATATTGCTGCTAATATGTCTCTATCTCTTTCACAATCATTTATGGTGCATGGTGGATTATGGTTCTTCTTGCAGAATTTTTTTCTTTTCTTTTGCAGATTTGGTTTATCAGGGGGAGCATAACCCTTTGCCCTTGATGTCAAAGGGGGAGAATGACATTGAGGATCTTGAGGTTGCCATCAAGTCCAAAGGGGGAGATTGTTGGCATTATGATTCTGGTTTGGCTCTATGGTACAGGTGTTGTACTTGATGGCAACTCACTCTTGTGGCAGGTCTCAGTTCAGGCTCTCAAAATCATGGAAAAAGAGATACCCGCAGGTGATCCTATGAGAAGCTGCGGACCCGCAAGTACGCCGACCAAGAAGTGCGGACATACACGCAGGTGCTCCGTTCAGAAGGTGCGGACCCCAGTTTCACTCTCTCCAATGCAGAAAAGTGCGTGCATGTGGGAATCTTTATGAATGGTCCATGGTATTTAGCCTGACATATTTGATCCTATGGTTTTGGTTCGTGGTTTTGCATCTAAAAATATTGATCCAAGGTATTGGGTTCATGGTATTTTGTTATTATGGTTTTGGACCATGGTATTGTGAAAGGCTTGCGTATAAAGAGGAAAGGAGATCTCTTGGCTTCACAAGTGAAATTTGAATATCTTAAGATCTGAAATTTTGGGTGATTGGTTTTTAATAGCTAGATCTAAATCAAGGAGAAAACTTAAGGCAAATCTATTGATAGGTCGTGATCTCTCGGGCACATGAACAGATCTGTGGATCTGACAGACTATGGCACATTGGAGGACTATTAAATTTGGCCCTAATCAGAAGTTCGCAGGTGATCCACGGCGTAAGTGCGGGGGTACACAGCGCAGAAGAAAGCGCAGTGCGGGGTACGCAGCACAGAAGAAGGCATAGTGTGGGGTACGCAGCGAAGAAGAAGGTGCAGTGCGTGGGGTACGCAGAGAAAAAGAAGGTGCAGTGCGAGGTACACAACACAGAAGAAGACATAGTGCAGAGGTACACTGACAGACAGACAGTGCAGGTGCGGATCTAAGCAGAAGTACGCAGAGCACAAGAAAGATCAGGTGCGGATCTGCGCAGTTTAGACATAGAAGAGCTGTGGATATCCACAGGTTTATATTGGTCAAGTTGTGGACCTTTCCTTGAAGTATTTGTTGGCTGCCTTTTTATCTATTTGCTGCAGAGTTCTGGGTTTAGTTTACTGGTATTGCCTTTCTATTTACAACATTCTGAGAAATTGGGTGATTCATTGGTTGATTGTATAAGGAGTTTGGTTGATTCATATGTACTTCATGATTATTTGATGTCCATGGATCCAGTTTGAAAATTCATGAAACATGGTCCTTAAAGAAGTAAAAAGAGAAAAGGGGGTTGTAGCTCCCTTCCAGGAGAGACTGGAAAACAAGAGAGGGTTGTAACTCTCTGCAGGTTGTAGCCTGCGTACTGGTAAAGGATTGCACCAGTACAAATCATTGTAAAAGAAGTTTCTAATTGAAAGAAGATAGAGACATATTGCAGCAGGTGGTTTTCACCTACATTGGGTTTCCACCTTATATCTGGTGTTCCTTGGTGTGATTATCTGTCTTTCTTGTTCTTGCTCATTGTTATATGGTATTGACATACAAACTAATGATCAATATCTGAAGAATAAATTAAAGTATAAATCTGGAAGGTATATTGAAAAGAATTTGATAATACTGATTCACCCCCCTCTCAGTATTATTTCCAACAAGAGTAACTAGAACAAGTGGAGGACATAGCATCCTCATCAATGCAACAAGAATTTCTTGAAACAACTTACAATATGGAGACCCAAAATTTTGAGATTTTGTGTTAGCTTACATGAGGACATCCAAGATGATTTCCATGGGGAGATTTTAAACCCTAGAAATATCATCACTAGATTTTTGACATTATTTCCTTATCAAATCCTTTTTTCTGTTTAAACCTATTATATTACCCTCCAATGCCTATCAATAGAATGGTCAGGTACCCTATACTTCATTATTTAAATTATATGTTTTAATTAGATAATTAAGTGTTTCTAGAGGTCGTTTTACTAATGAAATAACCTTAACTCAATTTCAATACCAGATGAATACTTTTGGTACCGAAGGAACCTCGATCCTATGAAAGCACATTCATGGATAACATGCATGGGATCACTCTCCAAGTGGATCAAGCACTTCATAGAGTGGCAGTCATCTTCAAACACAAATTTGTATCCTCTCTTCAATGGTTTTGAGGTAAAACAAGGAAGGTTTGATGACATAAAAATTTCAACCAAACCCTTCATCTACAATTGCAAAGTATGAGGGATCTGGTCGGCTACACCAAGGTTTCAAAGGATCGGGTGAAGCTCACAATGCTATGAAATATATTCTAGTTGTACTCATGGCTATTATGAGAAGCTTCATCCCTCAGATACAGGGATCGAACCCTAATCTAGACCAAGCCTTTTCTAAAGAATGCATTCACTATAAATCGAGGATTTAATATACAAATTTACCTGGGAACTTTGATGCTAGGCTAGTTGGACATTCTATGTAATCTATGTTGACAATAGTCCTAAGAAATTTGTGCATTTTTGCCCTAGTTTGATGGAATTAGTCTTCATGTAACTTTGGTTTTGATTCAAATGAAAGCTCTTTATTCATCCATCTATTATCACTACTTTGGATCTCTAAGGCTGAGGAAGATTCCAACTGAGGTAACCACAGACCAATCTTTTGACTTGGTAGCTAGCCTTACCAAGCCAGAGAGGGATCTCTCTAAAGGATCACAACCAAGAGGGATGGATAGATTAGGGTTTGAGGTTAGATATGATGTGCATAGTTTTGTTTGATTTGATTGGGGTTGGGGTAGTCACAAGGATGAGTGAATTAGGTTGGAGAATGAACTAGGTCAGGGAAAAGTGAATCAGAATTGCAAACCTCTGATGGGGCAAGGTAGGTAAGGCACTTTAAACTCCGTAGTATAGTAATGAGATGGTTTAGACTAGTGAGATGCTAAAAAGAGCATGAGGGTCATGAATTCTTTTTAAACTAAAGAAATGAAACAATCTATGATGATTTTCCCAAAACAGAGCATACAAGGATGAATTTTGCTTATCACACCTTGAAAATCAAACATAATTAGAGTAAAATGGATCATGAGAGGAACAAAACATTCACACATATGAAAATGAAAAAGAAACAAGATAAAAATACCATGCCATAGAAATCCCACCAAAATAGCTGCAACTTCATCCAACATATTCCATGCCAAATTTTGAAAGCTAATACAACATCCAAGAGAGTCCAACCTGTAAAATGACTAAGAAAATACACAATATAGACCTCAAACTAACTCATCCTAGCCTTAGCGATCGAATCCATGAGAGGAGGAGCAGTTGCAAGAAAGACTAAACTGATAGCTAGAGTGTAGGGTGGTCAAAGTGACTCATTCCTAACTCTAGCAAACTGATTCATTACATGCCATGTAGGCCATTTGAATGATGTATTTACCCTAGATAACAGTAAAAAACATAATAATTACATCATCTTGATCAATCACATGAGTAAAACATCAATTTCCCAAAGGTGAAAGTCAATTTGGAGAGAAACAGTGAAAATTGGAGAAGACTCTCAAACACACCCTTCCTTTGTCAAACACACCCTCTTAGTGTCAAATGCACCCTCCAAATTTAGAGCTACTTTTGGGTGCCTTCCTGATGTCCAAATTTTCTCTAAGATAGCTTGTTGGAAAGCCCTTCGAGACTACTTTCTCGAAATGCCTTAATTTTTCATTTTGGAGGTCATTTGCCTTGTCAAAATTCCAATCTCCCAAGACTGGTAAAGGCGCAGTAACCAGGACAAAAAATAGGCAGAAAGGTGACTTTTTAGTGGTTTTTTACCCTTTTGGATGACCAGTTTTCCTCCAAATTCTTAGAAAATGCATAGGGTTCATGTCCTTATCATTCTAATCCAAAAATTCTAGCCTTTTTCCCATCAGATGCCTCAAAAAAGAGCGCAACACCCTAGGTGTTGCGCGCTTGACATATTGGCTGTGTTGAAAATACTTTAAAAAACACAGAAAATTGTAACTTGCAAAACTTGGTCAAAAATTGTCAAAATGGGTGAGCTGATGGTTGATCATCTATTTGAGGCATGGAGTGATGCCTCAACAAGGATATGTAACCTTCTTTTCTCCTCTTGCTTTGTCAAGGCCTTAATTTTTGCATGAGCTCTTTTGAGCTTGGCTCTTGCAATTTTGTTTCTCATGGCATAATGCTTAGCCATCCTTCTCTGCATGTAGATATCCCTTTTTCCCTTGTCTAAGAGGCCCTCAAGTTGAGTGTTCACCCTATCGAGCCAATGTTCCTGGTTTTCATTCACCATTTTGTCAAATTTCTCATTTAGGGTGAGCTCATTGGCTAATTCTACCTCCCTTTACTTTTCTAGCTCCAAATCTCTCTTTAGGCCTTGTCCTTGGCCTTCTTCTTGGCACCTGTTCATCAAGATATTAACCATATTGTCCATATTCCTCATCAAGTAAGGCCTTAGCCTTTTCAGCCTCTCTCTTTTCTTTGATGAGTTGAATCTCCATGAGTTCATTTTTGACCTCAATTTGCCTATTCTCCTGCTCATAGAATGAAATAATGTATTTGACACTTTGCAAGTTGACTTGGAGCTCTCCTATAAGTGCATTATTCTCCTTGAAAAAAATGGCTATGTTCTCACTGTCATCATGTTCATCTAGGTCAACTAACTGAAAATCATGCTCTGTCTCATGGAGATCTTCCTCTTGTTGCTGGATCTCTGCCTCTATAACCTTTTCCTTACCCTTTTGTACTTGTTTTGCCGATGAAGAAGGCAAAGCCCCTCCCACAATCTGTGGGGAAAATAAATTCCTATGACCTCTCTGATAAGTATGTGTCAAAGTACCTATACTAGCCTCTTTGGACTTGCTGCTCTCACCATGCTCAATATTTTCTTGCTCATTGCCTTCATCTTTGCCAGGTGGATGAATAGGCTCATTGGATGGTGATGATGAAGGTGATGGTGTGTCTGGTTCATAAGGTGAATATGGATGATGTATGGGCTAAGGTGGAGGAATGGAGGTGGATGGATGAGAAGATGAAGGTGTTTTTTGGCCATGCTGAATAGGTGGGACTGTAAAAATCTCATTAGATATGAAAGTGTCCCATGCAATGTTAAGTTGATCTAGGTGGTGTAGGACTATCATTTTGATGAGGGAGTGGTGAAAGATGCTTTGCATTTGATGATCATAATTGTTCCTTCCGGCAATGAATGACATCTTGCCAATGTCTCAGTAAATATCGTAGGGCAGATTAAGCATTTTGACTCTTGTAAAATGCATGAGTAGCCGAATATGATAGGAATAGAGCCTGGAAAACCTACCCTCACATGTGAAGTACTTCATGATATTTTCATCATGGGAATATATCTATCTAGGAGGTAAGAGAAAGGAAAGATCCTCTTTCTCTCATTCTTGTATCTTGGTTTAAGATATGGCTCATAATAAAAATGAGTCAATTCTCCTTGTTTAAACCATTTTCCCCCATATTTGGGATCCTAGAGGCTTCTGCTATGATAGCAGGAGATATAGTGAATGTGACACCAACAAGGGTTACCTGGTTGTCATGGAGGTTGGTGATGAATAATTTGGTTAACACAGGATTATGTTGAATCCATTCCACATTCTCACAAAACTCAAAACAGCCCACATACTTAAAACTTGTCACAGTGATGGGAGATGCCATGAGTTCTCTGGTATCGGTTGGATCATGTCTAATGATTCTCCCTCCTTTATTTTATTGCCTCTTCTCCTATCTTTCTTCCTCACTCTGACCTCTGTTTTCTTCTTCAACCATGGGTTATTGGAGTCAAACCCTAGGGAAATGATGAACTTGAATGTAGGTGTTGGGCTTATGGAAGGAGGTGAGGAATTATGAGGGGATTGAAATAGGGAGGTGAGAGGGGTAATTATGAAATATAGAAATGGTAGTGGGATGCTAGGGAATGAGCATTAGGAGTGGAATTAGGTTACTAGGGTTTTAAAATTAGTATGACTTCCAAAACCAATGAAACACTCTATAAATAAAATGTAAAGGAGAGGAGCAATGCAATCTTAACCTACTTGCTTGCTTGGAGCACCTTGGTGGCAAATTCTAGTGTTTGGAGCAATGTAGGGTTCTTTGGGAAACTTCTGGTTGTTCTCAGGCAAAGGCGTAGCACTACGATCGAACATGCCCTCCACTTACAGGCATGCAACGCCCTTAGAAAATACACTAGATTTTCTTAGCAAACGCATGCCACAAGTGTTGTACACACCCTCCAAGTTTAGAACACACCCTCCAACTTGCAGGCTGATTTTGACCGCCTTCCCAGTGTAAAAATTGAGCCTAGAATAACTCATTGGAAATCTATCTTGTCTAGTTTCCATATATGCCTTCATTTTCGAAAATGGACTTGATTTGACCCTCCAAAAGTTGATTCTCCCAAGACTGGTGAAAACATGCAGAATGAGGGTGAAAGAAACTTATGGAGGTCTTTCCCAACTCCAAATTGAGAACATGATAGCTCATTGGAAATATATTTCTTCCTAGTTATCATTTGACTCATCAATCAAGTCATTTGGACACTACATCTAGGAGACAAATTGATTTTACCAAGGTCATTCCAAGAGTTCAACAACTCTCTTGTAGCAACTGTATTTTTGACATTTCTCCATAACCATAACACCCGTGTAAAACCTGAAGGAGGTTTTTTATCCTTTGACTATTATGGACAAAAACCTCTCTCAATTTTGTAAAATTAATCTCTGTTTGGTTGGAAACATCCTTGGAAGCAAAACTAGTCGTATGTGTGGCAAATGATTTGTCCCTTGGAATGAATTCTTGAAAAATGATGTAGGCATGATGTTTATGAGTTGGAATGGCCTCATACTTGCTAAAATTACCCCCCTTATGCCTATTCTGCTCAGATGTCTTTGATTCCATAGCCAAACCTAGCTCAGTGGGAGAGGAAATTAGGGTTTAGTGCTTGTGGAAAATGATTAGTTGGACACCCTTGGGAAAAGACAACTCCCTTTGGCATTCACTTAAATTTTTGAAACATTACCATTTCACTTGACTATTTCCTTTTATAAATTGATCTTTTGATGCTCTTTGAGAACTCTTTGAATTTGACTTTTCTTTAATGAAGTTGGCATATAGAGATTGAGTTGGCAGCTTAGGAACAATACTTATTACATATATTGAGCATAAAATTACATGATGAAATAAGAATTTCTCTTTACAAATCATCTTCACATGGTGAAGAAATGTTTTTTGATCACTCTTTACTTTTCAGTCTTATGCAATGGAATGGAGCTTTATTGGAACCTTGGAAGCCCTAATAACCTAATGAAACCTTGAAAACCCCTAAAATACCTAATTAGACCTTGAAGGATTGAATTTCAAGATGACATGACTGATGTGATGGCATAATGTCATTAAATCTATGGACAATCGATACTCAACAAGGTTGAAATGAGCTAGGAAGGGGTAAATTTCTAAAAGGAGTAAAGGAAATCCTAATTCAACCTTCAGTGACCAAATTTTTGCATGATGGCCTTGTGGAATGACAAAAATTTCAGAATGGGACCCTAATATGATATGAAAAGAGGATTTTTGATCACTGATGGCAGTTTGCAAATATAGACACTAACACCATCATTGTGGTGATTTTTTTTTATCATTGAGCCTCTAGCATAGCTAAGCGCCATTGTGGGAGGGACTCTTGTAGGAGTGTCCTTATTGTAGAGTATCTCTTCTTTCATTTGCATGTTTGCATTGTTTCAAATTTTCCTTTTGTTCAAGCTTGTTATGAGATATAACATTTATATGATTGACAATGTTTTCCTTATTATCATTTCTATTGTTCGTATATCATATGTAGAGTAACCTTGTGTGAAGAATCATTGTTACATATGCATAAGAACCATTTCTTGGTCATATTACTTGTAAGGTTGTATTGGATCCATGATCATTTACAGTTCTATTGTGAACAAGGATTTCAATGACATGATATTTTTCATATAGAGATATGTTTATATTTACATGCAATAAGCCTGAGATTTACTTTATGATTTGAATTATGATTTGATCTAGTTGTTTTACTAAATCCCTATCGCTATTTGTAATATTAGTTTTCAATTTATGAGCAATTGAAATACTTTAACTTTAGGTTTGATACAAAGCAGGCTTTGAGACAGAGTAACTTTTCATACTCTACCATACTTTGTTATTTATACTTCAACCTTGATATGGTTTTCTCGGGATCCATACAAAAATAATATTACCTTTTGTTGACAGTGTATTGAGAGCTATATCAAAACCTTCATTCAAACTATGACAATATATAGTTGTGTTAACAAATCTCGATTTGCAACAATCTATAGATATGCAAGTTGTGTGCTTGAGTCTTATTCATATGAAGTATTTGTATTTGAAAAGGGCTTTGATATGTTCATATGGTTCACAGCATGATAGTATAAGGTGTTCATTACTTATTGGAAACAAACTACTTTATGATATTTGATATTTGGTACAAATGCATGGTGAGTTGTGGAATGAATATATATTTATCCATTGTAGCAAGAGTGTTATGAACACACAATGAGCTACTGTAGTAAGTGTGATCACTAATATGAATGAACAATGTTATGGACATGCAATAATTTTCTTAAAGCATTATGATTTTTGGTATGAATTGTATCTATTTTCATACATGTAACGTTTATAGAAGTCTTGGATAGAAAGTAGTGTTTAGACTTAGGCTAGTTTTCTTTCTTGAGTATCTAACAATGTAGAAACCTAGCAATCTAGTAACCAACACTTAGCACTGAGCATTTGGTTATCATAGATTAGTTTACATGAGATTTTCCTTTCAGTATTTATTCCTATGCTTTGTCTTTTCATTCCAACATTTAGTTTTTGAGAATTTTAGGAATATAACTAGAACCTTTTATCGCTAGACCTAACATGTAGTGAGTACTTGAATGTTTTCTTCGAGATAGTGAAAGATAGTATCGTTGAGCCAAGCCAGGAGGTCTAAAGATAAAGGATAGATAGATAGGCCTAAATTTCATGCATATTTCTTTTTAGTTTGAGTGTTTGTTTCATTATTAGAAGCAAGTTTAAGTTGCCTTTTTGGCAAGTAGAATATAAGCTTATTAATTAGTTGTTTTTAAGAAAGAAATAATGCTCACATTTCCTACACACATATTGTTTTTAGCTCATTAATTTATGTCCCATATTGACTTTATGAATGGTTTTATTATGACAATAAATATTCCCAACACCCACCAGTGGGATGCTATCACAGGGATTGTGTGAAGCTTTACAAGGCTAGTTCCAATGTTGGATGGAAGAATGATCTACCCACTAGTGGGATGTTATCACTAGGATTTGTTGATATAGATTGTCATTTATGTCAATATGGAAATATTCTGGATAGTAAATAATGATGTGAAGCCAAGCAGAGAAGATCCATGAAGCAACAAGAGCAGGAGGAAATTTATCAGAAGCCATCAAAGAAGAGCTATCGGAAGTCATAAGAGCGACAAGCCATAGGAGCGACAAGCCAAGACAAAGCAAGTTATCGCATATGCCCAAGGATAAGTGCTATCAGAAGAACAAAGAGAAACATTACGTTGAAGGAGTAGAGCTATTGGAAGAGGAGCCATAACGGAGGAGTTAACAGTAAAGACCAGAAAACACATCGACGACTTTATATCGACACTTTATCGACAAATTTATTATATGCCACCGCACAAAACCTGCAATTACGATTTGAGGTTGTGGACCCGATGAATTTATTTACAACTGCTTAAGATCATATCGCATCCGCTCCATCGGCAGTAGGGGAATCGCTATGTTATGTGCAGACCTCTGAAGTTGCGATTGCAGGAGTTTCATGAAATTGCGATTGCGATTAAAGTAGTGACGTGGCATGTGGGGACCGCCAGTCATTTATTATAATGTGGGTATAACCTCTCCTATGTGGTTTTCGAGAATAAACAAGTCTATGATAAAGGACCTCCGATACATATTTTTAATATATGGGTCGGCCTCCCTCCAATAAACATGTCTTTTGGGTATTGGTGAAACCCGTATAAATACAAGTCAAAAGCTTCACCTCAAGTAAGGATCTCCGGCATCGATAATAGAGAAGAAAAATAGTTCACAACTCATGAACTCGAAGGAAGCTGAAGGATGAGGAAAAAGAAAAAACAGTGAATGTGAGTTGAAGGTTGAGCGAGACAGAGAAAAGAACGAAGCCGAATGCTGAGTGAAGCCGAAGATCGAGAAGCCGAAGGCAGAGCAAAGAAGGAAGCAGAAGACAGAGTGGGAGGAAAATCTTTTGACTTGAGTCATCTTGGAAGGATCAGACTCGAAGTAAAGCCATAGCATAGACATTGACCTGTTGCTCAAACCTATGGAAGTTGATCTCGTGACACAGTAGTCTCAGCTCTATTATCTCAAGACAATGATTTATCTCTTGCAATTACATACTACACAAACTTTAGCAATTGAAAAACAAATGAATCAAGAGGTCAATTGAACATCAATTGAACAATAGGAGGTCAATTGAACAACAATTTAAAAGCATGAGGTCAATTGAACAGCAAATGATGCAGGAGGTCAATTGAACAGTAATTGAACAACAAATGATGCAAGAGGTCAATTGAACAACAAGTGAACAACAATTGAACAACAAGTGAACATCAAGTGAAAAACAATTGAACAACAATTGAACAGTAATTGAATAGCAATTGAACAACTATTTTGAAGACCTTGTGCAAAACTTGTCCAATTGATTGAAGACATGCATTGATTGAAGTTTTGGAGACACCCTTGAAGACCATGATGCATAAGCCATCATGAGGTGACTTGGACAAATTGATTGGGTACCATGAAGGACATCGGAGACACCTTCATGTGAAGAGAACAAGGTTGTCATTGATGACGTGACGTGAACGATAAGTTGACAACGTTGCTGAAGATTAAAAGGGCTCGTTGAAGAAGATATTAGGAGCCATGAAGTACAACCAAACATACCTTAACAAAGTGAAAAGATAGGGTTGGAGCCCTTGGGTTGGTGCCTTAGAATTGACAAGGTTGGTGCCTCAAAATTGAAGAGGTTGGAGCCTTGGAAGTCCAAGTTGGTGCTTGGAAAATGTAGGTCGGAGCCTGGAAGATTGTGGATTGGTGTCCTTGGAGCCGGTGCTCCTAAACTCAAGGTTGGTGCCTTAGATAAGATAGGGTCAAAGCCCTAGAGGTCAGAGCCTCACTAAATTCCAAGTTAGAGCTTGGCAACAATTATTGTACTCTTTCATTTGTACTTGATTCAATTAATAAAAGCATTTATTCTTATCATTGTTCATTTTGTGTTCTAAATATAAGTGATATAACTGGTAAAAGTAACAATTGAAAAGAAATACTGATTCAACCCCCTCTCAGTATTTCCAACAATTGGGATCAGAGCCAGTACCTTCACTCAAAGCCTAGTAGCTTGAAGTTTGATCCTTAGAACACAAATGGCGAAGCCACGAAAGAAAGTTTCCAATCCTCCTAAAGATGTGTCTCCCTCAACCACCAAAATTGATGTAAATCAATTTGTAAAGGCTCCATTGTTCAATGGAAACTTTGATATATGGGAAGCAAGAATGAGGAATTTCTTAAAGACTCAAGGCATTGAATTATGGAAATCGGTGATTGTTGATAGCATGATGGATGGAAAATCCAAGGAACATAATACAAGAGCAATGAAAGCAATCTTGAATGGGCTACCTGATTCTATGAAGGCCAATTTTGAAAAATGTTCGTCAACAATAGGCATATGGGATAAACTTCATGAGCTTCACCCAAAAGGAGCATTGATCATGACCACTAGTCAAGAAGATGATGGAAACCAAGAAGGAAATCTAGAACCCATCATAGAAGCTGAAAATGAGAATGATGACATCAAGGCTAAAGAAGACCTAGAAGATGAAGAGAATGAAAAGGATTTTAAAGAAGATCTCCTCACTAAACTTATGGCTGCCATGGAAGAAATTATCAGTTTAAAAAAGGAAAATGAAGAACTAAATAAGAAAGCACTAGCTAGTGACCAAGACCAGACAAGGAAGGAAGTTGACCTTGTCAAGCTTCAAGTGAAAGAAAGAGATGAAGAGCTTGTCAATCTTAAGGAGGAACTTCATCAAAACAAAAGAAAGCATCATGAAGAATTCATATCTATGAAAAATCAATTGGATAAGGCCAAGAGATAGGAAGATACCTTGTCAAGCCACCTTGAACAAAGGCACAAGAGCTTGAACAATTTTGAAGTAGATATTGGTCAATACAAGGAAGAGGTCTCATCCCTTAGATCTCAACTAGAAGAAGCAAGGAAACAAGCACAAGGAGCTGAGAAGGTGATTGAAGCTTTGACATTCATAGAAGGATAAGTTGATGAAGCAGAAAAAGAGAGAAACACCATGATATGCCAACTGAAAGAAAAGGATGATGACATCACCAAGTTAAAATCTGAAATCACTTCGCTTAAGGCCCAATAATGTGAAGCAACCAAAATGAAAGAAGAGATTATCTTTCTTAAAAAGGAAGTTGAATTTCTGAATAAGAACTTGAAAATTTCTCAAACCCTAGATGACATCCTGAGTCATCAAAGGTCTCCTCTTGATAAAAGGTCTTGGCTATGCAGGTGAATCCTCAAGCAAGAATGATGCAGACCCTAATGCTTCAAACAACAAGGATGTGAGGAAGCCTGGAAGAAATGTTGATGCTCCCAGTTCCAGCAAAGGCAAGGAGAAGAGTTAAGACAACTATGGAAGAAACCCTCCTACAAGAAGAAATGTAGATGGTGTCAAGGATGGAAGAAGCAATGGTTATCATCAAAGGAACCCAAGGTAAAAAGATCTTAGAGGTACATCAAGGAAACCTTCTTCTCCCAGGTACCAAAGTATATTTCTTGGTTATTTCTATTCTTGTACAAACTTTGGGCACATGGCAAAAGATTGTAGGGCATATCACAAAGATAATTATAATGGTCCTCGTCAATCTCTGAGAAGCAATTATGTAAGAAGAAGTCATGAATTCTTATTCATGAACAATATAAAACGCTTCAAGTGTCATAACATCGGTCATATGGCACGTGATTGTAACTTAACTTGGGTTCCTACACAAGCTAGAACCATGCTAGAGAAGAAAGTTACACAAGTATGGAGGAGAAAGTTGATGCAATCTAAAAATCTCCTGAACTCTCCATCCAACAACACATGTTGTTGACTTGATGAAGATATCCTTAATATTCTGAGTATTTGATGATGGAATTTTGCCAAAAAGAGATGATGCATACAATTAGGTGGAGCATGTGATTCTTGATCATTATTGTAGAAGCTATATGTGAAAGGGTCCTTATGAAATCCTTGATGAGCTATATTAATAATCACCCTTTGATAAAGATCATTTCTCAGGAGCACTACATTGAAGAACATGATCTCTTATCTATCTAGTGGACTGTTGTTGAAGATGCTTTTTCTACTTGATTACTAAGTAGAAATTGGAGCAGCAGAGAAGGCCATCTAATGCTTAAGAAATGGGGCAAAGAACTATGTTGTTGTTATTACAGAAGTTGAATATCTCAACTCAGGGATATGATGTGAGAATTATGGACACAAATAGAGGCAACCTTCAAACAAACAGATACATTTGGGAATGGAGTTCGAAGCAAGAGCAGTTGGTAGCATCTAACATAATTGAAGCATTGCAAAAAGTTGTCAACCAGTAGAAATAATTTAAAAGGCAGTCATAGATTGGATATCAAAAACTACTAGTGGAGATAACTTGCAAGAACAAAAGGAAAAGATGGTTCATCAAAAGAACTATAAAAAAAGAGGAGAATGTTGTGCAGTTGAATATAGCTCAGTAACTTAAGAAGAAGAACATAGATATAGAGGAAGTCGGATTTGAAGAAAGATAGCGAGAAAGACAATTTTAGTGGCATTTTCTCTTGATTTGGACTATGAAGGCCTCTTAATTCTGACTGTGGAGACAACAATATACAATGTAGAAGCGCAAAAAAGTGGACTTGGACATTTGGTGTATGACTATTTGGAGTCTGTTTTGAAGCATTTAAGTGGAGCATCTTTAGTCATTGTTGAAGCCATAATGAAGAAGTTCTGAGACATGAAGAAGGGATAATGTGCTAGCTGATTATGAGGAAACAATACTTCTATCTTGAGTAAAATGAAGAGCACCACGACAGGGGGAGTAACATACCCATAAAGATATAATGTTCATAAATAATAGAAGCAGTTTGACAGGGGAAGTCTTTGTGCACTCCTTTGCCATTGATGTTAAAGGGGGAGAGAAGAAGAATATTGCCACCAATGACAAAGGGGCAGATTGTTGATCTAGATTGTCATTGATGTCAATATGAAAATATTCTGGATAGTAAATAATGATGTGAAGCCAGGCACAACAGATCCATGAAGCAACAAGAGCATGAGGAAATTTATTGGAAGCCATCAAAGAATAGCTATTGGAAGTCATAAGAGTGAAGAGAAGCCACAGGAGCGACAAGCCAAGACAAAGTAGGCTATCGCATATGCCCAAGGGTAAGTGCTATCAGAAGAACAAAGAGGAACATTACGTCAGAGGAGTAGAGCTATCTGAAGAGGAGCCATAACGGAGGAGTTAAGAATAAAGACCAAAAAACACATCAATGACTTTATATCGACACTTTATCGACAACTTTATTATACCCCATTACACAAAACCTGAGGTTGTGGACCCGACGAATTTATTAACAACTGCTTAAGATCATATTGCATCTGCTCCGTCAGCAATAGGGGAATCGCTATGTTATGTGCAGACTTCTGAAGTTGCGATTGTGATTAAAGTAGTGACGTGGCATGTGGGGACCACCAGTCATCTATTATAATGTGGGTATAACCTCTCCTATGTGGTTTTCAAGAATAAACAAGTCTATGATAAAGGACCTTTGATGCATATTTTTAATATACGGGTCGACCTCCCTCTAATAAACGTGTCTTTTGGGTATTGCTGAAACCCGTATAAATACAAGTCAAAAGCTTCACCTCAAGTAAGGATCTCGGGCATCGATAACAGAGAAGAAAAATAGTTCACAACTTAGGAACTTGAAGGAAGTTGAAGGACGAGTGAAAAGAAAAAAATAGTGAATGTAAGCTGAAGGTTGAGTGAGACAGAGAAAAGAACGAAGTTGAAATCTGAGTGAAGCCGAAGGCCGAGCAAAGAAGGAAGCAGAAGACAGAGCGATAGGACAATCTTTTGACCTGATTCATCTTGGAAGAATCAGACCCAAAGTAAATCCATCATGTAGACATCAACCTATTTCTTAGACCTATGGAAGTTGATCTCGTGACACAATAGTCTCGGCTATATTATCTCGAGACAGTGATTTATCTCTTGCAATTACATACTGCGCAGACTTTAGCAATTGAACAACAAATGATGTAGGAGGTCAATTGAACAGAAATTGAACAACAAGAGGTCAATTTAACAGCAATTGAACAACAGGAGGTCAATTGAACAACAAATGACGCAGATGGTCAATTGAACAACAATTGAATAGTAGGGGGTCAATTGAACATAAAATGACGCAGGAGGTCAATTGAACAACAATTGAACATAAAGTGAATAGGAATTGAACAACAATTGAACAAAAATTGAACATCAAGTGAACAAAAATTGAACAACAAATGAACAGCAAGTGAACAACAATTGAACAGTAATTGAACAACAATTGAACAGTTGTTTGGAAGACCTTGTGAAAAACTTGTCCAATTGATTGAAGACACACATTGATTGAAGTTTTGGAGACACCCTTGAAGACCATGATGCATAAGCCATCATGAGGTGACTTGGACAAATTGATTGGGTACCATGAAGGACAGCGGAGATACCTTCATGTGAAGAGAACAAGGTAGTCATTGATGATGTGACATGAATGATAAGTTGACAAAATTGCTGCAGATTGAAAGGGCTCATTGAAGAAGATATTAGGAGCCTTGAAGTACAACCAAACAAACCTTGACAAAGTGAAACTATAGGGCTGGAGCCGTTGGGGTTGGTGACTTAGAATTGATGAGGTTGGTGCCTCAAAATTGACAACGTTGGAGCCTTGGAAGTCCAAGTCGGTGCTTGGAAAATACAGGTTGGAGCTTGTAAGAATGTGGATTGGTGTCCTTGGATTCGGTGCTCCTAAACTCAAGGTTGGTGCCTTAGATAAGATAGGGTTGAAGCCCTAGAGGTCGGAGCCTCACTAAAGTCCAAGTTGGAGCTTGGCAACAATTATTGTACTCATTCATTTGTACATGATTCAATTAATAAAAGCATTTTTTCTTATCATTGTCCATTTTGTGTTCCAAATATAAGTGATCTAACTGGTAAAAGTAACAATTGAAAAGAAATACTGATTCACCCCCCTCTCAGTATTTTCAATAGGATTGTGTGAATATCAATCAAGCTTGGCTGCCCTGTGGGATAGTTTAATTCCCCCAAAGGTGGCTCCCATCCTCAACCCCTCCCCATGGTATTTGAACATGTTACCTATTGGGTACTAAACCCCACTCAAACCAATTGATCTGCACCTCATGGGTTCATAGGCTCAGTAAAATATCCTTGGAAATCTATTTTCTATTGACATAATAGTAAGTTTGGTGGGCACAAGGATTGCATTTCTCCCTCATAATTTTACTGTATCCTGTGACAAGACATTAAGAAGAGTTTAAGTCCTTGGAAACATAGTATTTCCTTATTATAGACTTGGAAATATTTTTTTTGCCTGATATTTTTCCATCCCCAATGACAAGACTATCCAAGTAATTGCTCGAAGATGCATATTATCCAACAATACAGGGTTGAAAGAATCACTCTAAGATGTATGTATATTGTTCAAAAATAAATAAATTATCGCTCTAAGATGTACATTTTTCAACAATACATTTCTTATTGATGCAATATGTATATAGTTCAACAATATAAAGCTTATGTTTTCAAGATGTGTGTGTGTGTGTATGTGTGTATATAATAGCTAGAGGAATTGGTAACTAGGCTAGTCTTATACTCGCATGAAAGGGTTGGTCTCCATGTCAATTCCAACCACTACCACTATAACCTTGTATTCCCCATCCACAAGCATGGGTGAATCAAGTGATTTGAACCTCAAAACACCTCGCACATAACACTCCATTTTCATGGCCATCACTAATTGAATTGCCCCCAGAGAATCTCTAAGATGTATATTGTTCAATGATACAAAATAGGTGTATATTGTTCAACAATACAAGGCTTCTCTCCAAGATGTTTATTGTCCAAAGATACACAGTTTAGTCTCATTGATTGAGAATGTGAATCACTTAATGATATGAATCGATTCTTATCGTGTAAAAATGAGTTTCAAAAAGGTTGAGGTGTATCTATTGTAATTTTCAATGAAATCGAGCCTGAAGGTTGTTCAAGACAATGCATTGGCTTTGGATCATAAGCATACTAAGACAATATTGACTTGTACTATCATAAGATCCCTTTCATAGCTAGATTAACTCTTCAACACCCGAGATCTAAGTGAGACATAGCCTCCAATTCAACAAAACATGGTGTTGCCATGTAGGGCTTCAGTTTACACCTGTAATCATTAAATAGATAATTTAATATCTAAGAATGCTTGTAGACACAACCAAATTTTGATAGCTAATGTATTTCCTCTCAAAAAAATGGGTTCACAATTGTATCAGTTTCTTAATTTGGTCAATGTCAAGCCTGTAAGGGCATAACAACACATCTATCAGTTGTTTTTATAGTTACTAGATTTCATCCTTGCTAAACTCTATATTATATATTTGCGGCAGAGATTAAACTTTTATATATTGTACTATTGCCAAGGCCTCCATATCAATAATTTAGTCTTAACTCCTATAATAAAATCATTTACACCACAATTTTAATGCCCTAAAGTTCATATATAAGCCTGGCCTATAACAAGGCTTATTTTCAAAGTTTAAAATAAATACATAGTTTGCAAAATACTAAGTCACAACTTCCAACCTATAGATTGTAAAAGCAAGCCAAATTTGGAATCATGCCAATATATGGAGTGAAAAATGAAATAAGATCATAATTTAAATGGAAACAAGTATGTCTCTAGAAATTTGGAATGCAGAAGTGCGAACATATTTTGGACCATTCAGTTGTTGATGTTATAAATCTATGGCCATTCTTAAACTATCCAAACTTAGGAGCACAATGTTTGGTAGCAACCAAAGGTGTTATTATACTCAATTAAATTCATATACAACCATGAAATGCAACTAAAATTGTATCTTAGTTGAAAATGTCTTGAATTGGAGCATGTGAAAGATAAGTATAACCATGAAATGCAACTATAATTTTATCTTAATTGAAGACATCTTGAATTGGAGCATGTGAAAGATAAATATAGCATCATTTATGGACAAATAATATCGTGATTCAAGTACCATCACATAAGGAATGTGGTTTACTAGACTTGTGATAGCTCCGTTGAAGAATCAAGGTAGATTATCTGAGTTGTTTTAAAAGGCAAATTGCCAAAACAAATGGCTTACAATTCACTTTAAAATATCACAATTATAGTCTACTTTAATTATTATCTCCAAGAGCTACAAGAGGTCATGAGAAACGATATAGAAAGCCAACATTGGCTTACTGTCCAAGTGGGATGATTCTCAAGATATCAGGGGCATGAGATTCCTAATAGAAGGCTTCCACGGTTTAATTTCATTGCAATTTCAAGGTTTGGAGAGACCCAATTTTTAATCAAATGAAAATGCTCTACACTATTTCCATATGTTCTCCATTAGTTGTTCTAGATAGGGAAAGAGGTAAAGTATAAGCCTTATTCTTTTTGAGTGAGTAATGTAATTATTAGGACTACTTATTTACCTATGTAAATATACATAGATTGTTGGCTTGTAGTGAGACAACTAGAGGTACTTTTAGGCTATGATTCTTCCATACAAATTAGTCCTTGAAGCTAAAAGGAACAGTTGGGTCAAGAATCTCAAACCCTACTTCGATACTCCTTCCACAGCCTATCAAGGTCACTTTCCTAGTTATCAATACATGTCATCAATCCAACATTGATATAAATATCCCAATTTTTTTTGTTTTTTATTTGTGAAGCTATTTTTTTCTATTCAACATTTAAAAAATGTATACTTCTTAGTCTGGGTCTGCCATTAGGGAAATCATACTAGTGGACATGAGTTTGATGTCCAAAATGAAATCTAAAATATACATGAGTTATATTCTAGAGACATAAACTATCCAACCAAGTAGCTAAGACAAAATAATAAGCAAAAAACCATAAAGAATACTCGAAATACAATATCATCTCATTGAAACTAGGATGAGTCAGAGGGCTTAACCTTAAATGGCTCTTTCCCTTGTCACTAAGAGTGTCCTAGGTCTAGTGAAAGGCACATATTTTCTTCAATATTTTGCATGCGATGATCCAAGGTCTTCATATAGAGTTGGAACTCATCAAGAATTAACAAAGTATCCTCCTTAGCCTCATTATGATCCTGTTAGTGTCAGTCTTTCCAGCCTTCCTCCAGTGATCAAGTGCTCTTACAAAGTGATTTTCAAGTGTCAAGGTCAAATTTTGTCATTTCAGTGAGTCTTCAAGAAAAATTTGGTCACTAGGCATTAGGTCTAGGGTTTGCCCAAATGTCAGTCCATGTCATCATTCAGCTGAGCCTATCAT
>APFE030102353.1:23481-45336 GCA_000404065.3 Pinus taeda | reverse complement strand
CAGAAAAGAGTCTCTTCTCTACTGCGCAGAAAAGGGTCTCTCCCTCACACATGTGAAGCCGGAAGCTGCCGAAACTGAAGCTGCAACTGCAGAAGTAAAGTTTGACCTGCATGGAATAGAAGATCTCCTAATCTGAACTGCACTATAGGTTCATCTTAACCTCCTCTGAAAGCCACAACTTTTGGTGGTGGAATCAAGTCAATCCGACGGAAGGTTTGCAAGATATCGACTGCCCTAGTTTGAAGCCGGAAGCTACCGAAACTGAAGCTGCAACTGTAGAAGTAAAGTCTGACCTGTGTGGACTAGAAGATCTCTTAATCTGAACTGTGTTGTAGGTTCATCTGAGCCTCCTCTGAAAGCCGCAACTTTTGGTGGTGGAATCAAGTCAATCCGACGGACAGTTTGCAAGATATCGACTGCCCTAGTTTGAACCCGGAAGCTACCAAAATTGAAGCTACAACTGTAGAAGTAAAGTTTGACCTGAGTGGACTAGAATATCTCCTCATCTGAACTCCGTTGTAGGTTCATCTGAACCTCCTCTGAAAGCCGCAACTTTTGGTGGTGGAATCAAGTCAATCCGACGGACAGTTTGCAAGATATCGACTGCCTTAGTTTGAAGGCAAAAGCTGCCAAAACTGAAGCTGCAACTGCAGAAATAAAGTTTGACCTACATGGACTAGAAGGTCTCCTCATCTGAACTGTGCTATAGGTTCATCTGAACCTCCTCTAGAAGCCACAACTTTTGGTGGTGGAATCAAGCCAATTTGACGGTCGGTTTGTGAGATATTGTCTGCCCTAGTTTGATGATGAAGCCGTTAATGCTGATGTTGTTGATCTAGGGTTTGCTACTACTGATATAAATCAGATTTATTGTACTGTTTCTCTCTACTGAATTATTGAAGATAAAAGAGATTTGATCAAAGAGTTTCTGTAATATTCCTAATTAGCTAAGGCTAATTGGAATATTCGATTTTGTCCAGTTTTTGCCTTCTATAGTTATTTGTAAATAAAAAGTGAGGATAGGGGAACATAACTCACTTTAGAATAAAAAGCCACTTCCTAGATAGCACAATGTTGCGACTTAAAGGGGAGCCAAGGGGGCCAAAGGGGGACACAGAAATGGGGCCCACGCAGACACATGGAAGGACTGTGCAGGAGGGAAAAGCACACATGGCAAGAGGGGAATCACGCAGGAGGAGGTGAGCCTAGGGATTGTGAGAGGCAGAGGCTATAAAATAGACAGGAGCCCCCTCATTTTGATTCATTCAGTTATGTGCATTTTGAGCTAGTCGTTTCGACTCCTGAGCACGTTCGCTGTTTAGCTAGTCTGCAACACTGTTTAGTGCATCGAGTGTCTCCGTTCGGAGATCTCACCCCTAGCCCCAGGGAACTTCGAGTGCCTACTCGGGCAAGGTATTTCTTTTTGTGTTTCAGCAGTAGTTTCATCAACATTCCAGCAGTAGTTTTGGCAGTGTTTTGGATGACTACACAGCACTGGGAGAGGGATGCAGTTCGTTTTGGTAGCTATTGGCAATTGGGGTTTGCAGGAGGATTTATGCTGCGTGAGTGAGCAGGGGACTAGCCCTTGCCTATTGGTGGATTTTGGCAGAGTTTCCCAGGTGGAGTTCCAGGCAGGATTTAGAGGGGTTTTTAGAGGGAGCGCAGAGCCTTGGAGGAACTGTGCAAATCCCCAGGAGGGTTATTTTCGAGGGTCGGCCATACTCGGAAAGCTTTTTAGGTTTTTCTGGGTTTCTTGAGTAGAGCTCAAATCCAGAGTTTCAGTGTATTCCGAGGAGGGGAGAAGCCCCAAACCATCAGTTGTTTCCTAGCAGCAGTAGCAGCATAGCAGCAGCACTCACGCAGAAAGGCCATTCGTTGTTATTCTGGGAGTATTTCTTCACTTGCCTTGTGCAAGTCGAGGTGTCATCTGCCTGATCACCTCTTGTACTCATTTTATTGCTCAGAATAATAAAATGGCTTAGAATTTTCTCGCTACATTTCTTGTATCTGCTTATATTTCTGGTTTACATTATTATATGTTGTTCCACTGTTATTTTATCATTTTGGGTTATTATATCATTGCACATATTTGGTTGGAGTTTTTGTTAGGGTTTGTGGTTTATTCTGGGTTAGGAATATTATAGTGGTATCAGAGCATAGATCTGGCTCAGCTTGTGGAGCTGGCAATCTATGACACCAGGAGAAAAACCATACATTTCCTACAGAGGTAGCAGGTATAGAGATACTGGACGTAGGTTGGAGAATACCTACGGAGAAGGAGATTGTGCTCCTGTGGCAGACGCAGAGCAAGAAGAGCCAGTAGTGGAGGTATAGCAGATGGCAAATGAGGACAGGAAGAGATTTGCAAATATGCTCCTCAAATCCATGCAGGATCTATCGAGATAGATTGAGGTGATGGGGCAGAGATTCACAGTAGTAGAGGCCAGACAGCGTGAGAGCCCACAAGGTTTTCAAATTGGTGAGGGATCAAGTGGATCCCATCACTTGCCAGAGTAGCGTGATACTGCACAACAGGTGGCCTCACATGCCCCTACACGCTCTACCATGCCCACTTTCTTAAGAGCAGACATGAGGGCCGTAGCCCAGCAGGAGGTAGAGCCCAGACATATGGGCAATTATTTTGCAGAATACCAGGCCTATGGGTAGAAGTTCAAGGAAGCCCTCTCATTCAGAGATTTTGTTCAGCTCCAGCGGGATAACAGACCCCGTGACCATCACAGAGGGTACTGAAATTACCATGATGGCGATACTCACCGAGCAGCGAGTAGATTCCACTTGCCTACGTTTGATGGTTCATCAAACAGTTCGAAAAAGTCTTGGGTAGAGAAGCTGGACATTTTTTCCAGCTTAACCAGATGTCGAAGGCAGAGGCCATCAAGGTGGCAACATTGCATTTGGATGGCGAGGCCCAGGATTGGTGGTTTCATGGGATGGTTACACTGGGGCACTCCACAGTGACGACCTATGCTGAGTTTACCAGGAGACTGATGGAGCGTTTTGATCGGAGGGGTCCAGAGCAGCATTTTGTTGAGCTAACGAGGGTCAAGCAGATAGGGAGCCCAAAGACCTACATTGCTGATTTCTTGAGGGTCTCCGTGATGGTGCCAGACCTATCCATGACACGGAGGGTCTATATGTACGTTGAGGGGTTAGCAGAGCCACTTCGGGCTCTAGTTAGATCCACTAGACCAGCTACGCTCCAAGACGCTATCAGCAGGACCCGGGATTTACAAGATGTTTTACCCAGGTACCGGACACCTTACCCCCAAAGACAACCTTTTCAGTCTAAGGGGAAGGACGTGAGGATTCCACCTCCAAAGGGGAATCCAAGACGAGTACAACTTGACGACGATGCCAGGAGGGAGCTGAAGAAGAAGTGGTTGTGCTTCACTTGTCAGGAGCCATGGGCACCAGGACATAGATGTGTTGTTGGCAAAGCACATTTTATTGAGGTCTTCTCCGAGAGGAGTGGAGAAGAGGATGACGAGGAGGATGTGGAGGCAGGAGATAGCCATGCCATATAGGGACCTTTGCCACCTCCACCCCCAGCAGCAGGTGGTGCATCTTTTGCACCCACTGTAGGGGCCCTTGTAGCATTGCGGGGAGTTCCCAAGTATTTGACGCTATGCGTACGAGGGATAGTACGTGGCCGACGCGTATTAGTTTTGGTTGATAGTGGGGCAACCCACAACTTTATCGATGCATAGATGGTTGAGCGGAGAGGTATTTAGACAGAGAGCTTCGATCAGTTTTCAGTGTTGGTCCCAGGAGATCAGACCATGACATGTGCTCGTTATGTTCCGGAGCTTTCAGTGACTATGGGTACCTACACATTCACTGACCACTTTTTCGTGGTCGATATTCCAGACACCAACATGATACTGGGTGTTCAGTGGCTTATCACTCTAGGGAGGGTCACGATGGATTGGAAGACCCTAGAGATGGAGTGGGATGATGAGAAGATCGGGAGGCATGAGAAGATATGGGGACAGGACACATATCTGCCTCAGATTGTGTCAGCTCATCAGATGGAGGTAGCCTTCCGGAAGGGAGACATAGAGTGGGCAGTGGAACTGCATGCATCAGAGGCAGGGACTACAGGGCAGGGGGTACATCCAGAGATCCAGACCATCCTTGATCGGTATGCCATAGTGTTTGGAGAGGTTCCACCAGGACAACCACTAGACCGGGGGTTTGAGCACACTATCAAGCTTGAGCAAGGCATCCAGGCAGTGATCACCACCCCCTATAGGCACCCCAAGGCCTATAGGATGACATTGAGCGGGCTATCCAGGAGTTGCTAGCACTTGGGCACATTC
Source organism: Pinus taeda (assembly GCA_000404065.3). Classification (NCBI taxonomy): domain Eukaryota; kingdom Viridiplantae; phylum Streptophyta; class Pinopsida; order Pinales; family Pinaceae; genus Pinus; species Pinus taeda. Next base: position 40,996 of record APFE030102353.1, on the reverse strand, counting down.
GTCCGAGCACGAGTCCTTTTGCTTCTTCTGTGGTGTTGGTGAAGAAGAAGGACGGTACATTGAGGATGTGCATTGACTACAGGACCCTGAACAAGAAGACCCTGAAGAACAGGTACCCCATATCCAAGATCGATGAGCTGATGGACGAGTTGAGGGGAGCACGATTCTTCTCAAATATTGATTTGAGATCTGGGTACCATCAGATTCGCGTGAGGGAACAGGATATTCCCAAGACTGCCTTCAGGTGTCACTATGGGCACTTTGAGTTCTTGGTGACGCCTTTTGGGCTAACCAACACCCCAGTTACATTTCAGTCCTGCATGAACCACATCTTCCGTAGTCATTTGAGGAAGTTCGTGTTGGTATTCTTCGATGATATTCTCATTTAGAACAGGACTTGGGAGGAGCATCTCCAGCACCTTGAGACAGTATTGAGTATCTTACAGGAGCAGTAGTTCTATGCCAAACTCTCCAAGTGTGAGTTTGGGTTGACGGAGATGTTGTATCTAGGACACATCAGAGGGGTGGATGGAGTGAAGGTCCACGAGGAGAATATTAGGGCCATCAAGGAATGGCCGGAGTCGATGAACGTGACGAAGCTTCGAGGATTCATTGGCATTTCCACTTATTACTAGAAGTTCGTCAAAGGTTTCTCACAGCTTGCTGCACCCCTGATAGATTTGACAAAGAAGGGGGCATTCAATTGGTCAGATACCGCGCAGTGAGCCTTTGACCGACTCAAGGAGGTTATGAGCAGCTGCCCAGTGCTTGCGTTGCCAGATTTTACGCAGCCATTTGTCTTGGAGCGTGATGCGTCGGGAGAGGGGATCGACACAGTATTGATGTAGGGAGGTCACCCTGTAGCCTTTGAGGCCGGAAGCTCCTTCCGCACGAGAGGTTGTATTCTATATACAACAAGGATATGTTGGCCATTATGCATGCATTGGCTAAGTACCAGCAGTATTTGGTGGGTAACAGGTTCAGGGTGAGGACTGATCACAACAGCCTCAAGTTCTTTTTGGACCAGAGACAGTTGCGGAGCAAGACAATCTGGGAATTCTTGGTGAGGTGGAAGAATTTGCTGGATGATGATGCCACTTGGGAGAGTGAGAAGATCTTACAACATCCATCACTTCAGTTGCTTGAGGACAAGCAACATTTTGCCGGGGGAGACTGTAATATTCCTAATTAGCTATGGCTAATTGGAATATTCGATTTTGTCCAGTTTTTGCCTTCTATAGTTATTTGTAAATAAAAAGTGAGGATAGGGGAACATAAATCACTTTAGAATAAAAAGTCACTTCCTAGGTAGCACAACGTTGTGACTTAAAGGGGAGCCAAGGGGGCCAAAGGGGGACACACAAATGGGGCCCACACAGACACATGGAAGGACTGCGCAGGAGGGAAAAGCACACGTGGCAAGAGGGGAATCACGCAGGAGGAGGTGAGCCTAGGGATTGTGAGAGGCAGAGGCTATAAAATAGACAGGAGACCCCTCATTTTGATTCATTCAGTTATGTGCTTTTTGAGCTAGTCATTTCGACTCCTGACCACGCTGGCTGTTTAGCTAGTCTGCAACACTATTTAGTGCATCGAGTGTCTCCGTTCGGAGATCTCACCCTTAGTCCCGGGGGACTTCGAGTGCCTTCTCGGGCAAGGTATTTCTTTTGGTGTTTTAGCAGTAGTTTCATCAGCATTCCAGCAGTAGTTTTGGCAGCATTTTGGATGACTACGTATCACTGGGAGAGGGTCGCAATTCATTTTGCTAGCTATTGGGAATTGGGGTTTGCAGGAGGATTTATGCAGTGTGATTGAGCAGGGAACTAGCCCTTGCCTATTGGTGGATTTTGGCAGAGTTTCCCAGGTGGAGTTCTAGGCAGGATTTAGAGGGGTTTTCAGAGGCAGCGCAGAGTCTTGGAGGAACTGCGCAGATCCCCAGGAGGGTTATTTTTGGGGTTTGGCCATACTCGGAAAGCTTTCTTGGTTTTTCTGGGTTTCTTGAGTAGAGCCTGAATCCAGAGTTTCAGCGTAGTCTGAGGAGGGGAGCAACTCCAAATCATCAGTTGTTTCCTAGCAACAGCAGTAGTAGCGGCAACAGCACTCACGCAGAAAGGCCATTCGTTGTTATTCTGGGAGTATTTCTTCACTTGCCTTGTGCAAGTCGAGGTGCCATCTGTCTGATCACCTCTTGTACTCATTTTATTGCTCAGAATAATAAAATGGCTTAGCATTTTCTCACTGCATTTCTTGTATCTGCTTATATTTCCAGTTTACATTATTATATGTTGTTCCACTGTTATTTTATCATTTTGGGTTATTATATCCTTGCACATATTTGGTTGGAGTTTTTGCTAGGGTTTGTGGTTTATTCTAGGTTAGGAATATTATAGTTTCCCCACACATTGTGGGGTTTGTCCCTGGCTAGCCACCACATCTTGTGTCTCTTGTCTTGGCTTGTTTTCTGTCGATCGTTTAATGTTCTATCTGCACTTTACTTTAAGTACATGTGATTGATAATTTGTGGAATATAATAAGAAAAAGAAGTAAACTGTTATAAGCATAGAACATACCATTACTTAACACTAACACTTCTCAACTATTTTGCATTAGCACAAGAGAGTCCCTTCACTACCTATACACTCCCTCAATGCTCTCCCCTATCAATGCTTACTTACTTCCCCAAATAGCATCAAATTTGAAGTCCTCTTTCGCAAGTTAGATTCATGTTTTTTTTCTCAAATTCAACATTCAAATTTGAGATTTAGTAGGCCCAATCAATTAGTAATTGGTTTAGCTCACATTTGACATGCTTTGACATAATTTTTGGACAACCTAATCAAGCTCCACTTGCCTATAAAATCTTATCCATGATTCCACTAACAATTCTTTATTAGTTTTTTTTTCTCTCTTTATCTCATGAACTCTTCTTTTTGTACGCAAATTTCTCTTCCACAACACCCCCTATTCTCTACACTCTTCTCATGCATAGATGGTTGCCTCCTTTAACCCCCACGTGCATCTTGTTTTCCTTTCCCAAGAAGGTTCATGATCTTCTTCCTTTTAGTAGTGAAATTTGTGAGCTAGTCTTGCAAAACAAGGGGGGTACTTGCTTGGACCCTAAGATAAACATGATCCCACACTTTAAATTTCAGGTGACTTATGTTCTTTTATATGTAGTTGTTTAGTCAATCTTGTATTGTTTTCAACCTATACTTGATCTAGATGACTTATTTTTCCATTCTCTCAAAATGTTTGGTACAAGTGAATTTTGATTTACCAAATAATCCCAACTAATTGGAGTTTTACACTTCTACCATAAAGCATTGTTATAACATATTTTCCCACACTCATTATAAGATGCATGTTTTGGCCTAAATATCATTCCCTTCCCTTTTGCAGACATTCTCCCTCTAAAGAACTCTTCAAAAAAACAAAAATTGAGTTCACATACACACCCTTTGTTTTGGCGTAATGCATATATATGTGACTTTTACACAATCAAAACATGTATATACACTAGTCTCCTTAATGGAACTAGCATGTAAACTCATTTTTCTCTAAAAGAAAAATTAAATGTGTGCAATATTGCACATTTTGGGGTAGGGTTTATGGGTTTTGACCAAGATTTCACCTCTTATATCCCATCCCTAATTACCCAAACTACTTTTCAAAAGTATATAATGATGCCTTAAGTGGAGAAGAGAGCCAAGTACCCTTATGCTTGAAATTTCCCTCTCGGCATTTTTTTCTACAATCCCCTTAAGCTTTTAATTTATCCCCTCATATTGGAAACCCTTGTTTCTTTATCTTCCTATTGTTCTTTAGGCTTTTAAGAGAGATTCCTTATCTTTCTTTCTATTTGTTTGGAAGAAGACTTTGTAGAGGAGGCCTTCAATGACCCAGGGTAGAGGCATCAATAAGATGGTTCCCAACAATGCCTTCAATAAGAATTAGGTGTCTTCTAAGCCTTGTATTGCTATCAATTCCATTAAAAAGAAATGCACTCCTTTCATTTCCAATTTAGTGCTTTCATAACATAGTTTATGATCATAAGTTGTTTTATTGATTTATATCATTTGATACAACTAAGTTCTTTTTGAATATATTGTTGTCACATGTTCTTTTGCTTTGTAGTCATTCCATTATTCAATATAATAAAATGGCTTAGCATTTCTCTTTGCATTTCTTGAGTATCTGCTTATATTTCATGTTTACATTATTATATGTTGCACCACTATTATTTTTATAACTTTAAGCTTCCCAGTTACTATATCATTGGTATGTATTTGGTTAGAGTTTGCTTGGGTTTGAGGGATATCCCGGAAAAGGGATATTACAGTGGTATCAGAGCATAAATCTGGCTCAGCTTGTGGAGCTAGCCATCTATGACATCGGGGGAAAATCCCTACATCTGTTACAAAGGTAGGAGATACAGAGACACTGGGCGCAGGTTGGAGAACACCTACGAAGAGGGAGACTGTGTTCGGGTGGTGGACACAGAACAGGAGGAGCCTATGGTGAACGCAGAACAGAAGGAGCCTGTGGTGGATGCAGAGTAGGAGGATCTGATGGCAGATGAGGACGGGAAAAGATTTGCGGACATGCTCCTCAAATCAGTGTAGGATCTGTTGAGGCAGATTGAGGTGATGGGGCAGAGATTCACGGCAGTGGAGGCTAGACAGCGTGAGAACCCACGAGTTTTCCAGGTTGGTGAGGGATCGAGTACATCCCACCATTTTCCAGAGCAAGGTGCCACTCAGTGTGATACTACTCAGCAGATGGCCTCACATGCCCCTACACGCTCTACCATGCCCACTTTCCTAAGAGCAGACACGGGGGCTGGAGCCCAGCAGGAGGCAGAGCCCGGTCACATGGGTGATTATTTTGTAGAGTACCAGGCCTATGGGCAGGAGTTCAGGGATGCTCTCTCATTTAGAGACTTTATTCAGCTCCAGCGGGATAGTAGAGCCCGCGACCATCACAGAGGACATCGACATTATCATGATGGAGACACCCACCGCACAGCTAGTAGATTCCACTTGTCTTGGGTGGAGAAGCTGGACATCTATTTCCAGCTTAACTAGATGTCGGAGGCAGAGGCCATCAAGGTGGCGAGATTACATTTGGATGGTGAGGCCCAAGATTGGTGGTTCCATGGGATGGTTACACTCGGACATTCCACAATGATGACATATGCCAAGTGCACCAAGAGATTGATGGAGAGCTTTGACCAGAGGGATCCGAAGCAGCACTTTGTTAAGCTAACGAGGCTCAAATAGACAAGGAGCCCAGAGACCTACATTGTAGACTTCCTGAGGATTTTAGTAATGGTGCTAGATCTATATACGGCGCGGAGGCTCTACATGTTTATTGAGGGGTTAGCAGAGCCACTTCGGGGTTTAGTCAGGTCCACTAGACCAGCCACACTCTAGAATGCTATTAGCAGGACCTGGGACTTACAAGATGCCTTACCCAGGACCCAGACACCTTACCCCTAGAGACAAGCTTTCCAGCCTAAGGGGAAGGATGTGAGGATTCCGCCTCCGAAGGGGAATCCAAGACGAGCACAGATTGATGATGATGCCAGGAGGGAGTTGAAGAAGAAGCGGTTGTGCTTTACCTATCAGGAGCCGTGGGCACCAGGACATAGATGTGCTGCTCGCAAAGCACATTTTAATGAGGTCTTCTCCGAGAGTAGCGGGGAAGAGGATGAGGAGGACGATGTGGAGGCAGGAGATAGTCATACCGTACAGGGTCCCTTGCCGCCTCCACCACCAGCAATAGGTGGTGCAGCTTTTGCACCTACCGGAGGAGCCCTTGTAGCATTGCGAGGAGTTCCCAAGTATTTGACGCTGCACGTACAGGGGACAGTACGTGGCCAGCGAGTATCAGTTTTGGTTGACAGTGGGGCCACCCACAACTTCATCGATGCACAGATGGTTGATGGTTGAGCGGAGAGGTATACAGACAGAGAACTTCGATGGATTTTCAATTTTGGTCCCAGGAGATCAGCCATGGTGTGTGCTCGTTATGTTCCAGAGTTATCAGTGACGATGGGTACCTACACACTGATTGACCACTTCTTCGTGGTCAATATTCTGGACACCAACATAGTACTAGGTGTCCAGTGGCTTATCACTCTCGGGAAGGTCACGACAGATTGGAAGGCCCTAGAGATGGAGTACGATGATGAGAAGACAAGGAGGCATGAGAAGATATGGGGACAGCACACATACCCGCCTCAAACTGTTTCGGCTCATCGGATGGAGGCAGTCTTCGGGAAGGGAGACGTAGAATGGGTAGTGGAGCTACTATGTGCATTAGAGGCAGGAACTACAGGGCAGACGTTGCACCCAGAGATACAGTCCATCCTTGACTGGTATGCCACAGTGTTTGGGTAGATTCCGCCAGGACAACCACCAGACCGGGGATTTGAGCACACCATTGAGCTTGAGCAAGGCAAACAGGTAGTGATTACTACCCCGTATAGGCATCCCAAGGCCTATCGGGATGAGATTGAGCGGGTCATTCAAGAGTTGCTAGCTCTTGGGCACATTCGGCTGAGCACGAGTCCTTTTGCTTCTTCCGTGGTGTTAGTGAAGAAGAAGGACGACACATTGAGGATGTGCATTGACTACAGGGTCCTGAACAAGAAGACCCTGAAGAATAGGTACCCCATACCCAGGATGGATGAGTTGAGAGGAGAACGGTTCTTCTCAAAGATTGATTTGAGATCTGGGTACCATCAGATTCGTGTGAGGGAGAAAGACATTCCCAAGACCGCCTTCAGGTGTCACTATGGGCACTTTGAGTTTTTGGTGATGCCCTTCGGGCTAACCAACGCCCTAGCTACATTCTAGTCTTGCATGAATCACATCTTCCACAATCACTTAAGGAAAATTGTGTTGGTGTTCTTTGATGATATCCTCATTTATAGAAAGACTTGGGAGGAGCATCTCCAGCACATTGAGACAGTATTGCGCATGTTGGAGGAGCAGCAGTTCTATGCCAAGATCTCCAAGTGTGAGTTTGGGTTGATGGAGATGTTGTACTTGGGACACATCATAGGCTGGACAGAGTGAGGTTCCACGAGGAGAAGATCAGGGCCATCAAAGATTGGCTGGAGCTGAGGAACGTGACAGAACTCCGAGGGTTCATTGGCATTTGTACTTACTACTGGAAGTTCGTCAAGAGTTTCTTACAGCTTACTGCACCCCTGAAAGATTTGATGAGGAAGGGGGCATTCAGTGGGTCGGATACAGTGCAGCGAGCCTTTGATAGGCTCAAGGAGGTTATGAGCAGCTGCCCAGTGCTTGCATTGCCCGATTTTTCGCAGCCATTTTTTTCGGAGTGTGATGCATCGGGAGAGGGGATTAGCGCAGTATTGATGTAGGGGGGTCACCCTATAGCCTTTGAGAGTCGGAAGCTCCTTCCACATGGGAGGTTGTATTCTATATACGACAAGGAGATGTTGGCCATCATGCATGCATTGGCCAAGTTCTGGTAGTATTTAGTGGGTAACAGGTTCAGGGTGAGGACTGATCACAACAGCCTCAGGTTCTTTTTGGAGCAGAAGCAGCTACAGGAGAGGTAGCAGAAGTGGATCAGTAAGATCCAAGCGTATGACTTTGACATTGAGTATGTAAAGGGTAAAAACAACGTGGTAGCAGATGCCCTTTCACGTAGACCAACCACATTGTCCAGCCACATTGTCTCTTATGAGCTTGGATGCAGACTGGAGGGCTCGACTCTTAGTAGAGTACTCCAAGGACAGATTTGCATGTGAGGTTCTGGATGGGCAGGTGGCAGATGACAGGTACAGGGTGGTCGATGAGATCATCTACTACAGGTACCGGATCTTCTTGACTGAGGGATCTCAACTCAAGAAGAAGATACTACAGGCATCACATGATTCACCATTGGCTGGCCATCAGGGGTTTACCAAAACCTACACGGCCATTAGAGAGAGGTTCTCATGGAAGGGCCTCAAGGAGGACATACTCCAGCATGTCCGGGAGTTCGATGTTTGCCAAAGGAACAAGGGGGAGATGAGCCATCTCTTAGGATTGTTGCAGCCTCTTCCCATTCCAGAGGGGAAATGGAAGTGTATTTCGATGGACTTCATTACAGGGTTGCCCATGGTACAGGGCAAGGATTGTATATTTGTTGTCGTTGATCGACTGACAAAGTACGCACATTTTTTTGCCATATCTGTACACTATACAGCAGCGCAGGTGGCTGAGCTATTGTTCAGAGAGGTCTTCAGGCTACATGGTCTTCCTAAGACCATCACCAGTGACAGGGGTAGCCGTTTCAGGGTGGTTTTCAGCAGGAGATTTTTCGGCTAGTGAAGACGGAGTTGACACCGAGTACCAGTTATCACCCATAGACAGACGGGCAGACAAAGATAGTTAACAAGTGGTTGGAGGGCTACTTGCGTAACTATGTCAGTGGGCAATAGAGAGCATGGTTGAAGTGGCTGCATCTGGGGGAGTACTGCTACAACACTACACATCACGTGTCCATCGGTATGTCACCATTCTATGCTTTGTATGGATATCATCCTTTATCTTTTGCTGACATGATGTTTGGTGCTAGCAAGGCTCTGAGAGCCAAGATTTGGATCCAAGAGAGTCAGGATATTCTGCGAGCTCTCAAGGATAATATGGCTACAGCACAAAACCAACAGAAGTTGTATGCTGATAGGGGTTGGGTGGAGAGATAGTTTGAGGTAGGGGACTTGGTATACCTACGATTACAGCCATACCGACAGTCGTCACTGAAGCAGAAGGGGGCTGAGAAGCTCAAGCCCTGCTTTTATGGGCCATACAGGGTGATACGCAAGATTAGACAGGTTGCGTATGAGTTGGAACTGCCCTAAGGCAGCAAGATTCATAACGTCTTTCATGTATCATGCCTAAAGAAGGAACTGGGACAGCAAGTGATAGTGATAGATGAGCTATCACCCACGGATGATGAGGGGCATTTGGTGTTGCAGCCAGAGGCTATTATTGATACCAAGGAGAGGCAGCTATGGAGCAGGACAGTCCGGGAATTCTTAGTGAGGTGGAAGAATTTATCAGATGAGGATGCCACTTGGGAGAGTGAGAAAATTTTGCAACATCCATCACTTCAGTTGCTTGAGGACAAGCAACATTTTGTCGGGGGAGACTGTAATATTCCTAATTAGCCATGGCTAACTGGAATACTCGATTTTGCTCCATTTTGCCTTCTATACTTGTTTATAAATAAAAAGGTGAGGAAAGGGGGACATAACTCGCTTTTAGAATAAAGTCACTCCTTAGTAGCACAACGTTGTGACTTAAAAGGGGAGCCAAGGGGGCCAAAGGATCACGTGGAGGAGGGACCCATGTAGACACTTGGAGGGACTGCGCAGATGGAGAGGAGCACGTGGCAAGATAGGGGCTACGTTGGAGGAGGTGGGCCTTAGGGTTGAGAGAGGCCAACACTATAAAGGAGAGAGAGCCTCCTCATTTTGTCATTCAATTATGTGCATTTGAGCTAGTCACTTCAACTTGGAGCACGCTGGCTGTTTAGCCTGTCTGCAGCATTGTTTAGTGCATTGAGTGTCTTCGTTCAGAGATCTCACCCTTAGCCTCAGGAGACTTTGAGTGCCTACTTGGGCAAGGTAGTTTTTAGCATTCTTTTGCAGTAGGGTTGGTCTTCGGCATTGAGGAGGATCTGAGCATTTGAGGACTGTGTAGTCTTGAGAGAGAGGGACACAGTTCTTTTGGTGGGAGTTCCGGATTAGGGGTTTGTGGAGGATTTGAGACGGGAGGTTGAGCAAGGGATCAGCCCTTGCATATTGGAGGATTTTGGTAGAGTTTCAGGCAGAGTTTCGGAGGATTCTACTCAGTGGCAGCGCAGAGCCTTGAGGGACAATTTTACGTAGATCCTCAAGGGGGTGATTTTTGGGGGTTAGCTATTTCAAAAAAGATTTCTGGGTTTTTCTGGGTTTCTTGAGTAGATGCTGATACTAGAGTTTCAGCATTTTCTGAGCAGGAGAACAGCCCCAAATCCTCACTTGATTACCAGTAGTAGTAGCAGCACGACAGTTCTCCAGCAGCTTGGACGCAGTTCAGAGAGAGGCCATTCCTTTATTATTCTGAGTGTATTTCTTCACTTGCTTTGTGCAAGTCGAGGTGCCATCTTTCTGATCACCTCCGATACTCATTCCATTACTCAATATAATAAAATGGCTTAGCATTTCTCTCTACATTTCTTGAGTATTTGCTTATATTTCATGTTTACATTATTATATGTTGCACCACTATTACTTTTATCACTTTGAGCTTCTAGGTTACTATATCATTTGTATGTATTTGGTTAGAGTTTGCTTGGGTTTGAGAGATATCCCAGAAAAGGTATATTACATACACAATGTGGTTTGGTCTTGTTTATCTTTTTGAGCTTCAGCTGACTCATGTTCACTCTCCTCCAGCTCCTCCTCTCTGGGGTTTTCATCAAATCCACTATGACCCCCTTCTTCATCCCCTTCTTCATTTTCAACCCTCCTTTTTCTACTCTCCAACACCATAATAACCAAAAAAGGAACCAAGAAGAAGAAAATGCCAAGAAATATAACCATGATGTTTGAAATTTGAAGTTTTGAATCTGCAGAAAAATGGAATGGGAATGGGAATGGAAAATAGAGAAAAAAATTATTTATTTATTTAGGAATGAACATTGAAAAAAATTGCTAGAATAGAGTGTAGAGCCTACCTATTTGGCCTCCAATCTCCCCTTGAAAGCTCTTCAATCTCCCCTTGCTCCTTGCTTTCTCTTGATCTCTCACTCTCTTGCTCCTTTCTCCTTGCTCTCTCTTGCTCTCTCCTTGCTCCTCACTCTCTCACTCTCACTCTCACTCTCACACAAAGAAATGAATATGAGGGAGGGTCTATTTATATTCCCTTCCTCCCTTTATTTTCATACCCGCCGTTTTGTTTTGTTTTGTTTTTGTTTTTGTTTTTTATTTTTTGCTTTTTTATTTTTTGTTTTTTGTTTTTTGTTTTTCGTTTTTTGTTTTTTTCCCCGGCGTTGCTCACCACCACTAGGAGCAACTTTTATAACCAGGGAGTGGTTGGGAGCAATCTCTCCCCAACCGCTCCCAGGTTGTAAAAATCGTCCCCGGAGTGATGGGAGCGACGCTCCCTTTGTCGAATAGAAAAAAAAGCAGGGAGTGCTCTCCCGATCTGCTTCCGAGTCGCTCTTGCCCGAAGCGCAGATTGGGAGCGGGATTGAGAGGGGGGGCACTCCCCGCAACACTGGTTTCAAGCAAAACCCTCACACTAGTTTCGATGGATCACTTGCAATCCGAACTAGTCTTCCTCCTTCGGCGGACATTATTTGACACCATAGTTGGATTGTTTTTCTTTGTTTATTATTGAAGAGTTAATTGAGATTGTTGTAGAGAAGCTTCAATATTTGGATAAGTTGTTTGCAGGGCTACACAAATCTTCAAGAAGTCGAGGTTATCTCCTTCAAAGGGTCAAGTACTAAAGGGATTAGGTGGACGATTCCTAAAGAATTTATAAAAGTCGAATTGCATAAATTAAGGGGACATTTTCCTTGCCAAATTCAGAATCGAACCCTCACCAGGGCAAGAGGGTCGAGTAGATCTAACTAAGGACGAATTATTCGTCACATCAATTAGAGGTCGAGAAGGAGGAGATCATGCTTGCAAATTCCAGACTTATTTGTGTCCAAAGATCACAAAGTGTTAAGGAAAAATTGCATTTCCAAAGCTTTTCTTGTGCTAGCACCAAAGGACGATCTCATTGAGTTTATAGAAGGGCAGAGTTAATTGTTGCACCAGTATTGTGGAGGTTGAATCATTTGTAAGAAGAGGGACAATTTGTAAATTTGTTCTAAAGACCATGGATCCCATTGCATTATCCAAGAAATTTGCTTAGCCATCTTTTGTTCTAGATCTGATTCCCCACATTGTTATCAGTCAATAAGGTCGAGCTTCTTCACTAGAGAAGGCCAAAATTCCTCTTCCAATACTGTTAAATTGGCATGGAAATCTCAGGGATTCCTCACCATTCTTAGTAGAGGCCGAATACTCTTTTCTAGTGGCAAGTTATGACCAAATAAAGATTCCATTGGCAGTAGTGAAATTTTTGAGGATTAATCCTATACTTGGTTGGAAATATCGTTGTTTCCTAATGTGACAAGTATTGCAATATCAGAGGTCAAAGCATATTATTAAGGAGGCTAAGTTGGGCATTGTGTCAAGTAGGAATTCACTCACTGATAACTGCAACATGTTCAGGTTTATGCCAGTAGTTTTCTCTTGTAATCACTAAAAAATCAAGCGTAATAAAGCTCAGATTTTGACCCCAAATTTTGGAAAGTTGTTACTTCCTATTATGTCCTTGAATTGTTTGAAAACATTATACAGTATTTAGCTTAAGTGGTTTTCCAGAGTTTGCTTACAATCTATTTGTAGAAAGATGCCAAAGTATTTTAATATATTTTTGGAAACATTTCTTGAAATTGTTTGAAATAATCCTCTCAATTGCTTGAAGTTTGTTTGGTACATTACAGTTATATGACATCACATGCCCTATCATTGAATATTTTTCAAACCCTAACTTATAGCAACCCTATTTTTGCTTAAGTGGTGTAGGGAGTACTTGTGCTTTGGAAAAGATTATCTTAGCCCTCCTAACTCCACCAGTATCCTATCACAATTATTAGAAATTTCCATCACCTTAAACCCTGGTTGAATATCCTCTAGGTCATCCATATATGGTGAATACTCCCTTGTGGTTCAATATACCACTAAATAGTTGGATTTAGGCTGCAAAGGTGATAATGGTGGCCAATCTCTTGTTTCCACGAGGTCTAGAGGCGTTAACAATAGAAAATATCAATGAAGGATGAGAAGTGTGTCATGTTCCTTTTTATGTTTTCCCTTATAGCACGGTTAGGATGGACTTCCAGGGTTGGAGGCAACCAGGTCACAGGAGCAGATTTACTCCATCAGTGGGCCCAGGGACTTCTAGAGGGGCTTTTTGGGGTTTGGAGGAGTTTTTATGGGATTTGATGGAATTTGCTGGGAATATTACATCATCCGCTCAACCCTTTTATTCCATTGCATTCCAACAACTTACGAAAAATAGGGTTATTATTGAGCCTAACTCCATTAATTATGCTTAAGGTAGCATTCCGGGAGGAATACTTGATAGAACACCTTAGTGTAATAGCTTGTTGGAACCAAAATGAGAAGATCTATGGGATAAGATAGTGGGAAGTGACTTTCAGTGACCCGAGGAACAATTGTCGCTGATTTACCATTTTCCTGAATTAAAAGAGTATTTTAATTAATTAAAAGGAGCGAAAATGTACTAAGTGATTAAAATAATAATAAAATAAAGGCTTCTAGAGGGGTCCATGAGATCTATAAAGAAGAGGTGGAGACCATTTGAGGACATCTTGGATTTATGCATGTTGTCTTTGGTGAGGTCTTAAGAACCTAGTTCCCAGCTTCTATAGCCCCAAGACGGAAATCCTCAGGTTTGCTATTGTGCATTGAACGAAACCCCAACACTCTTGAGGAGGTTCCACCCAAGAATATGATGGTGCTTCAGTGGATATTGTGAGAGCATATCAGCAATAGCAGTTTTGTGCATTAGAGTTGGGATCACAGAGAGCTCCAATTTGGGCGATATTTTCAGTTATAGTTTGGATGTCGTGTTAACATTGGAGAAAATTATTTGGAGGCCAATTTATTCATCTCAATTATGTCTATGTAATATTATGTCCAATAATAAAATAAAGCTAAGATTGTTTCCATTTATTGTGTTATTTGAGACGCTGTGTTTTTACTTGTCATACTTTATTGGCAATTTTCTATCAAATGGATGCAATTTCTTTTTATGAATGAATTTGTTGAAAATTAGCCAAATATTTTGTCTGGGATATTACAAAGTGAGTGAAGGTGAGAATAGGAGAAGGAAGGAAAGGCAACAAAGTTAAGGATAAACTAGTGGAGGAAATATAGGTGAGAGGTAGTAAAGCTAGGACTGAAAAACTAAACCAAAAAGGCCAAAGGTGACAACATTAGAGATTAAACTAAATCGAAGAAGTAAGAAGTAGAAATAGTAGTTGATATAGCAAGTGACAGAGGTGAGAATTGACAACTCTAGATCTTAAATAGTTAAGGAAAGAAGAAAATGGTAATAATGCTACTGTTGAACTAGGGAAGGTAAGAGCCAAGTGGAAGGAGGCATTGGAAGAATGGTTGAGGAAGTGGACACATAGATGCAGTCTATGGGATGTGACAACCAAGACCAAACACCCTAATATGCAAAAGAGAGGCAAGGTGATTGGTCCCATTAAAGGAGAAGTCATCTCGGGTCGGGCCCTACCTAAGAGGACCACCTAGAGAGACCCATTAATAGTGACCATGTAATATTCCTAATTAGCTATGGCTAATTGGAATATTCGATTTTGTCTAGTTTTTGCCTTCTATAGCTATTTGTAAATAAAAAGTGAGGATAGGGGAACATAACTCACTTTAGAATAAAAATTCACTTCCTAGGTAGCACAACGTTGTGACATAAAGGGGAGCCAAGGGGGCCAAAGGGGGACGTAGAAATGGGGCCCACGCAGACACATGGAAGGACTGTGCAGGAGGGAAAAGCACACGTGGCAAGAGGGGAATCACGCAGGAGGAGGTGAGCCTAGGGATTGTGAGAGGTAGAGGCTATAAACTAGATAGGAGCCCCCTCAATTTGATTCATTCAGTTATGTGCATTTTGAGCTAGTCGTTTCGACTCCTGAGCACGCTGGCTGTTTAGCTAGTCTGCAACACTGTTTAGTGCATCGAGTGTCTCCGTTCGAAGATCTCACCCTTATCCTCGGGGGACTTTGAGTGCCTACTCGGGCAAGGTATTTATTTTGGTGTTTCAGCAGTAGTTTCATCAGCATTCCAGCAGTAGTTTTGGCAGCGTTTTGGATGACTGCACAGCACTGGGAGAGGGACGCAGTTCATTTTGGTAGTTGTTGGGAATTGGGGTTTGCAGGAGGATTTATGCTGTGTGAGTGAGCAGGGAACCAGCCCTTGCCTATTGGTGGATTTTGGCAGAGTTTCCCAAGTGGAGTTCCAGGCAGGATTTAGAGGGGTTTTCAGAGGCAACATAGAGCCTGGAGGAACTGCGCAGATCCCCAGGAGGGTTATTTTCGGGGGTCGGCCATACTCGGAAAGATTTCTGGGTTTTTCTGGGTTTCTTGAGTAGAGCGCGAATCCAGAGTTTCAACTTATTCCGAGGAGGGGAGCAGCCCCAAATCATCAGTTTTTTTCTAGCAGCAACACTCACACAGAAAGGCCATTCATTGTTATTCTGGGAGTATTTCTTCACTTGCCTTGTGCAAGTCGAGGTGCCATCTGTCTGATCACCTCTTGTACTCATTTATTGCTCAGAATAATAAAATGGCTTAGCATTTTCTCGCTGCATTTCTTGTATCTGCTTATATTTCCAGTTTACATTATTATATGTTGTTCCACTGTTATTTTATCATTTTGGGTTATTATATCATTGCACATATTTGGTTGGAGTTTTTGCTGGGGTTTGTGGTTTATTCCGGGTTAGGAATATTACAGTGGTATCAGAGCATAGATCTAGCTCAGCCTGTGGAGCTAGCAATCTATGACACTGGGGGAAAAACCATACATTTGCTACAGAGGTAGGAGGTATAAAGATACTGGACGTAGGTTGGAGAATACCTACGGAGAGGGAGATTGTGCTCCTGTGGCAGAAGCAGAGCAAGAAGAGCCAGTAGTGGATGCAGAGCAGATGGCAGACGAGGATGGGAAGAGATTTGCGGATATGCTCCTCAAATCCGTGCAGGATCTATCGAGACAGATTGAGGTGATGGGGCAGAGATTCACAGCAATAGAGGCTAGACAGCGTGAGAGCCCACAAGGTTTTCAGATTGGTGAGGGATCAATTGTATCCCATCACTTGCCAGAGCAACGTGATACTGTGCAGCAGGTGGCCTCACATGCCCCTACGCGCTCTACCATGCCCAATTTCTTAGGAGTAGACATGGAGGCCGTAGCCCAGCAGGAGTTCAAGGAAGCCCTCTCATTCAGAGATTTTGTTCAGCTCCAGCGGGATAGCAGACCCCGCGACCATCACAGAGGGTACCAACATTACCATGATGGCAATACTCACTGAGCAGCAAGTAGATTCCACTTGCATACGTTTGATGGTTCATCAAATAGTTCGGCAAAGTCTTGGGTAGAGAAGCTGGACATTTATTTCCAGCTTAACCAGATGTCGGAGGAAAAGGCCATCAAGGTGGCAACATTGCATTTGGATGGCGAGGCCCAGGATTGGTGGTTTCATGGGATGGTTACACTGGGGCACTCCACAGTGACGACCTATGCCGAGTTTACCAGGAGACTGATAGAGCGTTTTGATCAAAGGGATCTAGAGCAGCATTTTGTTAAGCTAACGAGGCTCAAGTAGACAGGGAGCCCAGAGACCTACATCGCTGATTTCTTGAGGGTCTCTGTGATGGTGCCAGACCTATCCATGGCAAGGAGGGTCTACATGTATGTTGAGGGGTTAGCAGAGCCACTTTGGGGTCTAGTCAGATCCACTACACCAACTACGCTCCAAAACGCTATCAGTAGGACCCGAGATTTACAGGATGTTTTACCCAGGAACTGGACATCTTACCCCCAAAGACAGCGTTTTCAGTCTAAGGGGAAGGATGTGAGAATTCCACCTCCAAAGGGGAATCTAGGACGAGTACAGCTTGACGATGATGCCAGGAGGGAGTTGAAGAAGAAGCGGTTGTGCTTCACCTGTCAGGAGCCATGGGCACCGGGACATAGATGTGCTGCTGGAAAAGCACATTTTATTGTGGTCTTCTCCCAGAGAAGTGGAGAAGAGGATGACGAGGAGGATGTGGAGGTAGGAGATAGCCATGCCATACAGGGACCTTTGCCACCTCCACCCCTAGCAGCAGGTGGTGCATATTTTGCACCCACCGGAGGGGCCCTTGCAGCATCGCAGGGAGTTCCCAAGTATATGACGCTACGCGTATGAGGGACAGTACGTATCAGTTTTGGTTGACAGTGGGGCAACCCACAAGTTCATCGATGCATAGATGGTTGAGCGGAGAGGTATTCAGACGGAGAGCTTCGATGGGTTTTCAGTGTTGGTCCCAGGAGATCAGACCATGACATGTGCTCGTTATGTTCTGGAGCTTTCAATGACTATGGGTACCTACACATTGACTGACCACTTTTTCGTGATCGATATTCCGGACACCAACATGATACTGGGCACCATTTGTCTTACACCGAGTATAGCTTTATAATGAAGGGGGGAAAACCTTTGATGCCAAAGTTCGCATTGAAGAGATGTGTCATAAGACATGACACCTAGTAGACTTCCATCGACCTGATATAATGAATCAACACTAAACCCAAGAGTAAAGGCATCTTTAACATTATTTTTCCATATACGTACCT
>APFE030102349.1:3150-31989 GCA_000404065.3 Pinus taeda | reverse complement strand
TTTTAGGCTTTTACTATGTAGGGACTCAATGGAGACAACTAGGAGAGAATTTAGAGGGTTTTTCCACCTGCTTAACTCCCTAAACTTGGCTTGGGATCACCATATCCTCTCTCACTAGTTTGATTTCATTGGCAGCCAAGTGACTTTTAGTCCAAATGAAGATCAAGAAGGACAAGATCCACCATTTTCGAGATTAGGGAGGGAACCATTCCTATTTTCAAGGGAACTGATTCAACTTCCCTTTTATATAAATAAAATAGAGAAAGAGCTCATTAGGATTCACTTTTTTTTCCAGCTAGGTGTAGCTATTAAGCTCCAAGCTTGACATTGCTATTTTCAACTTTTATGTGATGTAATAGACCTACACTTTTTGATAATGGGAAGTTGGATTTTAAGTTGCATCTTAGTTAGTTTCAAAGGCATGGGACCTTTGGTATTTGGGCCCAACCCATAGGCTTTTCTCCCTCTTCTAGTACTTATGTTTCTTCTTGATTCCAAATAGTTCATAGTTTCTTGCATTTCAGTAGAAGTTAACCTATAAAATCTTGTGGTTGCAGCCTCTACATCACCTCTCTTGTGGGAGAATGAGTGGAAGGTCTCACGACCACAACCCAAAAAGATTGTTCTTATAATTTCTTGGAAATGGATTAATGTTGGTTGTCATGTTCTACATTTTCTTTTTGTAGTTTAGAAGTTAGTTCAATGATTAGATCAATGGTTTGCATGAAATAGATATTATTTAAATTCAACTCATCTTTTCCATCATAATTTATTACATTTTGTAAATGATAAATGGATGCATGCATGTGATTGATTGTAGGGCTGATCAATTTGTAGGGAAGGAACCTTCACCAATTCCATCCTGAGCTCTTTCATCTTCTCCTTCCACTTCCAAACTCTGTCCCAAAACCTTGTTTTATAAGCTATTCTATCTAGGTCACTGAGAAAACTCATACTAGTGCAAAAAAAGCCTCCAAGAGGTCCTGAGCTTGGATAGGGGCTCAAACCAAACTCCTTTCATTTTCTTCAACTTCTATCACCCTCTCCATACCCTCAACCCAACTTTTTCACCCTAAAAAACCACTTGGATGCCCTCCTATAGCCTTATAGACCTCTTGTAGCAATTGTCTGTAGCACACCTATAGCAGCCTTTTTCTTCATCAGTTTCGACCTACATGGCATCTTTGACTTAACATAGATGAATAATGACCCCCAACTATGATAATATGATCAGGAAAAGCTCCTAGTCACTCCAAACCTTCCTTGTCTTCACTTCAAAAACATAGTAAAGTTTGTCTCTTTATCATGCAAGTAAGTTATTGATTTATGAACAAGCATGAACTAGGTAGATGTTACCTGTAATTCTGATTGGTAGTTTGATGAATTATGTAATATAAACTAGTTTCCTTTCTACAAGTAGATGAGGCAATTTGATGATTTTTTCAAGATAATGTAGCTTCATTTCTGCAAGTAGGTTAGCCTTTGTCTTTTCATGAATTAAGTAGTTTGGGTTTTACAAATTGATTCAATGGCATTTCTATTTCATAACTAGAAGCAATTTCCAATTTGTCCTTTTATCAAGCTTTCATTCTAATTCAATAGAAGGAAGGATCTTTGAGCACTTTTTGATCCAATGTCATAACTGAGGGTGGTATGAGTGGAATCTTATATGTTGTGCATATAGCATTGTCACCTCAAAGTTTGTACGAACCCGGCTTTGATTATTTTAGTTGAGGATCCCTTGGGAGCTGCAACATTATTGGTGCAATATCAGGGCTCACCACTCTTTGGTGTCATTGTCGAGGAGGTTTCTAGGTATATGTTGTTTCTTCTTAAGAATTTTTTTTTGTTTTACATACAATTTTTGAAAAAGTAACATAAAAGAAAAAGAGGAAAAAATGTATTCCATGCCTTGTAGGAGTAGGGATACTCAAGGACAATTATTACCAAAAACCCCCACACCCTCAAGCAGTCAACCTTCACTCCTCTTCGGTGACTATCATCTTCCCTCTCTAATTATAGGGGAGTTAGAAGACCCTTTAGGTGAGCAACCTGAAATTTTTCGAGAACCTATTGGGGATGAAGAACACCTACCCAAATTACGGTTGAAAACAAAGACAATGAGGTTTTCCTTATTAGAGAGACCAATGGAGAGGCTAGAATGAAGAATATAAGCCATACTGCCTTCCACACTTCCATGGCTTAACCTCTAAGGATCTTGATACCTTCATGTTTGAATTTTTTATTGTATGTAGGACTTGTGACTATGCCTTTGATGAGTAGAAGTTGAATTTATTCCTCTCTACCCTTAAGGATGCAAACTTGTGCTGATTTATGGCTCTACTTGGGGGTAGCATCACTATCAGGGCGCAAATGCAATAAGCCTTCAATAACAAGTACAAAATATACTAATGTAGGTCCAAAGAAACCAAGGAAGAAATATTTAGGATGACTCTTGGACTTGATGAATCCCTAGAAGACTATGAGGAGGGATTTCAACTTACTTATAGGAGGGGCAGTTTCACCCTTGATCCAGAATCACTCAAACTAGATCCTCCCCAAGGGATCAGGGAAGACATGTTGGGGATTTCCACATGCTATCTAGGGGAGATATTTATTATTTATCTTATAATGACATTAAAACTGTGTTCAAGAATCACTCTAGGGCTGCTAGAAAGAAGGGTAGGGATAGTCAAGGCTTGGCCAGTTCCTCTCCCTCCACAAATTCCATTAAGAATGATATAGGAAACATGTTGGAGGATTTCAAGAGTGAAATGTTGCATACATTTTCATTGCAAATGGATACCATGCAAATCAAAATAAAGCAGGAGGAAGTAGAAAAGGCACTAGATATTTTTTGCCCAAGATGCGCCAAAATAAATCCTATGAACGAGTGCCCCTTAAATGTCATAGAAGTCTGCCTAGTCTATGAAGAAAATCATGCAACATAAAAGTTCATGTATTTTCCATGACTAAAAGTTGTATATCAAGGAGAAGAAGGAGGGTCAAATAAACTTTCTTTCATCAATCGAAGAAGACCTCAAGGACCTAGGCCATATCAACAAGGCATGCAAGGTGTACAATACTTTTATTATGATCAAAATCATAATACACCCTTGCAACCATGGTACTCTTCCACTCACCCATTATGGTCCACACCCCCTTCTTGTCCTTATACTCTTCCATATCCTACTCAACCTATCAACCATCATTTTCAGCCATATCCACCCAAATCTTCTCAATGGGGCAACCCATCACAAGGGTGGATGCCTCAAGTTAACCAACATCCTACTTTACTACCTCCACCCCAACCTTAAACATACCTCACTAATCCTATTCCACCTAAGCAACCTCAAATGCCTACTCAACCAAATATGAACCCAAACAAAAAGCAAGCCCAACTGGTCTACAGTGGAGAGACATCTTACACTACTTATGCTATGGAAATCTAGGAGATTAACCTTCGGTCTAGGAGAGTGCTTCCAGATAACCATCCATCATCTCCACCTGAAGAGATTGAAGGAGAGAAGGAAGAGAGTGTTCCTCAAGTCAATCCACCTCATTTTCCTAAGAGTTTGATCCACCCTAGCCATCACACCCTAGAAGAGGTTTAAATTTTGGGATATTTGAAGAATTTTTGTGTTAAAATACCCCTTCTCCAAGATATTAAAGAGGTTCCCACCTATAATAATCTTATCAAGGAGAAATGTTTCAAACATCCTAGGAGAAGAAAAAGAGACACCCCCATGATACATGTTGTTGGGAAATTATCTGATTTGATGCTTGGGAGGGTGATCTTCTTGAAATATCTAGACCCTGGAATCCCTATAGTAAACATGCACATGGATGGCCTTATAGTCCATAACACCCTGATTGATCTTGGGGTTGCAATAAATGTGATGACAAAGGAAACCATGTTAAAGCTAAACCTTCAAGGATCTTTGACAAAGATCATGATAGTGCTGCAACTTGCAGACAGATCCACAGTATATCCTAAGGGAGTTGTTGAAGATGTTATGGTCTCCATTTACTCTTCGGAGTATCCTGTTGATTTCCTGGTTCTCCAGCCAAAACCAATTTCAATGACTATCCTCTCATCTTGGGAAGGCCATGGTTATCCACTGTTGATGCTTACATTAATTGTAGGGATGGGAACATGACCATTAATAATGGGAATTTGTCTAAATAGTTGGTATTGTATCCTCCTCCTCAACCTTCTATTGAGCATGTATTACCCTTGTGGCTAGAAGAGGAGGAAGAACATGAATTGTATCACACCACCCCCCACCCAATATGCACTCTGGACATCATTACAGGAGGGGGGAAACTTGATGAAGATGATCACATTGACAATATCATTCAAAATCAACCTCACACTCTAATACCCATTGATGAGTTGATGAAAGGACCTGAGAATAATCCATGGGCTGACTTATTCCATATTGACTCAAGTACAGACCACGTAAATATTATAGAGTTTGGCCCATCCAAAACCTTAAAGATCAACCCTTCTCTCTCTTCCAAGAAGGAAGAACAATTGTGCCAAGTGTTGAGGAAACACCTAAATGCTTTTGCTTGGGACTACAAGGAAAGGAAAGGTGTGAATTCATCAGTCTATGCTCACCATATTTACATCAAATAGGGATGAAATCCTATGCATGAACCCTAGAGGAGGATGAACCCAAGTCTTAAGGATATTGTGAAGGAAGAACTGCAAAAACTACTAGATGTAGGGTTCATATACCCTATTTTAGATAGTGAGTGGGTGTCACCTCTTGTGTTAGTTCCCAAGAAGAATGGGAAGTGGAGGATTTGTGTGGATTACCAAGAGCTCAACAAGGCCATAGAAAGGACCATTTTCCCTTTTCCTTTATTGACCAAGTCCTAGATGGCCTTGTAGGGAAGAAATTATTCTCCTTCCTGGATGGATTTAGTGGATACAATAAAATCTAGATTAGCCTCGAAGACCAAGAAAAGACCACGTTCACATGTCCTTGGGGTACCTTTTCTTATAGGGTTCTTCCTTTTGGTTTATGCAATGCCCTTGCTACTTTCCAAAGGGAATTTTTGAGTATTTTTGTTGAATTGTTTCATGATTATGTGGAAATCTACATCGAGGATTTCACTCCTTATGTATGTGACTTTCATGAAGCTCTCTCCAATCTATGCAAGGTTTTAAGGAAATGAAATGAAATGAATCTCTCTCTAAGACCTGAGAAATGTGAGTTCTTGATGAATGAGGGGACTGTCCTTATCCATTCCATCTCCAAAGAAGGGATATAGGTAGACCCAAACAAAATTTCCATCATAAAAAGGGTCCCTACTCCTCAGAAGCAAGGGGATCTCAGGAGCTTCTTGGGACTAGATGAGTATTATAGGAGATTCATCCAAGACTTTAGTAAAGTGGCTTCACCTTTGTTTAGTTTACTAGCCAAAGATGTAGATTTCTATTGGACCAACAATTGACAAGAGGCCCTTGAAGTGTTGAAGGAAAAGTTGACTATTGCACCCATCCTAAGAGGTCTCAACTGGAAATTTCCTTTCCATATCCATACTGATGCATTAGACAAAGTTGTGGGGTGAGAGTTGGGACAAGTAGAGGATAAGTTTCCTTATGCCATTTACTTCATTAGTAATAATTTGTCTAAAGATGAGATGAATTACACTATCACTTAAAAAGAACTCTTAGTTGTAGTATATCATTTAAAAAAATTTAGGCACTATATCACCGAGTACCAAAAAAAAAATCATATTGAAAATGCAACTATTAAATATTTGATGAAAAGGCCTTATGTTAATGCTAGGATAATTAGGTGGCTTTTGTTGCTACAAAAGTTTGATTTGACTATCACTGACAAACCAAGAAAAGAAAATGTGGTTGCAGATTCTTTGTCTAGGTTAACCTTGCTTGTAGGTAATGAAGAGATGGTGGATGATCAAATGCCATATGAGAACCTCTTTGCCAAATCGGTGCTTTCTCCTTGGTTTTCTGACATAGCAAACTACTTGGTTACTGGGAGGTTCCCTCCTAATCTATCACCCATGAAGAAAAGAAAGGTTGTAAGGAAAAGCTCCCCTTTCACTTGGATTAGGGGCAATCTCTTTAGATTGGGACTAGATTAAATCTTTAGGCGATGTGTAAGAGAGGAGGATGTCTTTGACACCCTCTCATCATGTCATGATGGTTCTTGTATTTTGTTGCAAAAAGGAGAACCTTTAAATTTTTACAGGTTGGCTATTATTGTCCCACTTTACATCCAGATGCAAGGAGATATACCACTAGATGTGATCAGTGCCAAAGAATGGGAAAACCCACACCTAGGGATGAAATTCCCCTACAATCTTAAGTGGCCTTAGAGCCATTTGGCAAGTGGGCCATGGATTTCATTGGGCCAATTGATCCACCATCAGGGTAGAAAAAGTAAATCATTGTGTCCACTGGTTCCTTGACAAAGTGGGTAGAGACAAAGGCATTCAAAGAAGCAACTGATTGGAAAGTGGCAGGATTTTTAAGAGAGAAAATATTCTATAATTTGGGTATCCAAGCGAGTTAGTCATTGATCAAGTAGCATAGTTCACACCCAATTTTATTGAGGATCTCATGAAGTAGCACCATACCAAGAACAAGACATCCATTGCCTATAATCCTCAAGAAAATGGGCAAGTAGAGGTCACAAACAGAGCACTAGAGAGCATCCTCACCAAGGTTGTTAGCAGCAACAGGAAATATTGGGTAGAGAGACTAGAAAAGGCCACTTGGGCCTATAATACCACTTGGAAAACCACCAATGGATTCACTCCATATGATTTGGTTTATGGAAAGAAATCTTTGCTTTATATTGAGTTTGAATATAATGCTTTGAGAATGGAAACTCAGTTGGAGTTAGATGTCACCATAGCATAGCAAGAAAGGTTGCTCCAACTGAATGGCTTAAATGAGTTCAGAATGTAAGCTCTCTTACACATTGAAGTCATACAGTTGCAAAGGAAGGTCTGGCATGACAAGCATGTCAAGGAAAAGACTTTTTAAGAATGGGATTGGGCCTTGTTATATGATTCTAGGTTCAAATATTTTAAAGGGAATCTAATGACAAGATGGTTGGGCCAATACCTAGTGGAAAACTGTCATGAAAATGGATCTATCCAGATCCGAACCATTGTTGAGGAAGGCATCCTCTTGCTTGTAAATGTTTATAGGTTGAATTTATATAGAATACGTTTGTCCAAGGAGGAATTTATCAATTTAGTTAACAAGGAATTGAATGTGATTGGGAGTTTGGTTGCTTCCATTGCACAACTCTTATAAATTAAAAAAAAAATAAAAATAGAAAAATAAGAGGCATGGATGAAAACCTCTATGAGGCATATGAGGCCAACTCCTGGGTTGAAAATCTCTTTGAGGTAGCCTAGGAGAAAAAAAAAAAAATTGAAAACATAAAAAAGATCCTAGGTGAAAACCTACCCTGAGGCACCTAGGGTAGGCATGCAGGTTGAAAACCTCCTCTTAGGTAGCATGTGTGTCTCAAGACAAAAACAAAACAAAAAATAAAAGGAAGAAGCCTATATCCTATTTATTAACCTCCCTTTTGTTTTGAAGAGTGGTACACAGTGGAAGATTTCGTGGTTGCATGGCAATACCTACATGCTTCCATTCATTCCTCTATCCATACACCCCATACCCATTCTCTACATTCACATTTCTATCTCTCTCTAACATCCTGTAATCAATAAATCCAAAATTCACCTCCTCTCTATGATGCTAGAGGAGGGACTTGTGTTGCTAAAGGAAGGTCTTGTAATGCTACAAGAGGAACTTATGGAGCTACAAGAGGGAGATCTTAGGAGGGAAATGATCCAAAATACCATCCCAACTCTAAGAAATGGTAAATAGGGTTATCCTATGACATTTACCATCCATCAATCACCCATCCACTCATTTCACCAAAAGTTTTCTCAAAATTCTACACTCTGTCCTGCCTTGAAAAAAACATAAAAAAAACAGAAGTTATCATTTTTTGTCTCTACAATGCCTACACTACTTCTCCATGATTCTAACCCTATCCTGATCATCTCCCTCATATCCCTCATGAAAACTAAAGACTTAAAGGGGAGAACAAGATACTTCTATATAAATAAACTCCTCCTGTAGCAGCCTATATAGCCACATACTAAACATTGATATCATGCTTTTTCTTCCACCACCAAAAGAGATGATGAAGCTCATTTTTCATCCATGAAGAGACACCTCATTCTCAGGGACAATTTCCACTAGAAACAACAACTTGGATATTATAAGAGGCCCCTGAAAACACACAAAAACAACAACAATAGTCAAGGAAACATAAAAATTGAAGACATGCACAGGAAATAGGTCAAATAATTCAACTCCCTTATTCATAATGATGTATGGTCGAACTCCTACATGCAATCCTATGTAATAGACTGATCCATAGGTAGGCTCAGGTATGGAAACCCTAGCCTCCTCCCTATGCATAAAATTGACAAAAATGTGTTTTAAGTGAGAAAAGTGTTTTAATAGGCTCAACGTGGCCAGTGAACTTGGCCACCCTCGACTAGTTAACTCAAGTGTGAGTTAAGTAAACCATGCAACGTGGGAATTTCATATCAAAATAAATTGGTGTCCTATAAGAATAGGGCGATAATCACGAGGAGGAAGAGATGATTATAGTTAGTGGGGACAATGTTCCAAAACAAGAAACTCATGTTAATGCCAAGTCACCACAACTCTCTAATATTTTAACCAAAAAAGGATACTGTGTTGGCTCAACTCCATTTACACCATCACTTATTCCAAAAACCGTTGGAGGAAGGACAATCTAGTGCATCAAGAAGCTAGAGTGCCACCGAGGAGTTTTGAACCCTACTTGCAAAGTGCTACAGGAGAAAGATACATGCATGCCTACAAGTGCTACAAGAGGGCTGAGAGGAGCTACAAGAGGAATTGAGAGGAGAAAAAGGAGTCACAGTGGTTTGATATTGTCTCAAAAACTTCACACACACCTAGAATTGCTCTAATAAGAAGTAAGTGATACCCTACTTATTTGTTTCTATGCCTAATTTCATGGATAATTTGCCTAAAATTAAGATCATATAGAAGTCAATTGGTTGGCAGGGGATCCTTTTGGAAGTTGATGTGGTTAAGATAAAAGAAATAGCTCGGTGAATATAACTTTGAGCACCCTTCTTCCTCACTATCACCAAGCACTACACCACTCTTTCACCACTGAGACTACTTGAATTTTTGAAATTCCACACCTACATAGCATCAAGGAGTAATAGAGAAGAAATGGGGGATGATTTAACAGAAGGAAAACCTTAGACACTAGGATAATTCACCAATACCCTCTTGTAGTTGACATCTTCAGAAACCAATAGTGGTTGTGTTTCTTTGAGCTGCTAAAGGGATATTATGATGACATTACCCATGAATTTTCCACAACATTACACTCTCAAGGGGAAGATAGTGTACAAATTTTGTCAAAGGGTTGGCTATTTCTCTCAGTACATAAGATATTAGGAGAGTAACCACATTTCCTCTAGGAATGAGATGGAGCAAAGAAGACAAACAAGTGTCACAACTAGGAAAAATGTCTTCCTCTCAAAAGACAAGCCTATAAGAAAACAATGGAGTGAGGAGAGAAAGTTTTCCTTACCCTTGGGATGAGGTAGCCTACCATATCCTTAAATACATATCTTGTGAATGGAGATTAAGTGTAGTTTATTCCTACCACTTCAGATTACTCCAAGAGCTAAGATTCAAGGCAAACTTACCCCTTTCTCAAAGACTTAGTGTCCCTCATTTCTTATGTAGTCATTCATGGAGACGTGTCAAAAGGTAAGGGAAGGAAAACATTAGCATTTAGCTCACCATGGGCTCATCAAATTTATAGTGGTACATTCTCTAAAGAATTTTATAATCCCAATCCTATGGAACAAATTTTTAGATGTGGATAGGGAGACTTTCATAAAAACACAATCCCTCATACCAAGAGAAACCCCAATCTCTAGTGTTAGAGGAAGAGAGGGAAAAACAAAGGAAGAATAAGGTTCAAAGACAAAAGAGGAAGAGGAAACAAGGATACAATAAGAAGAAAGAAATATAGAGGAGGAAGGGGTAGCAAGAACAAAAGAAGAGGAAACAAAGGAAGAAGAGAAAGAGGTAGTAGAGAGAGAGGAAGGAGAAGTAGAGATGAAAGGATAAGAGGAGGAGAAGAAAGGAGAAGAAATAATAAGCCCTGAGAAGTCTTCTCCACCCCCAGGAACAAAATACACTGAAAAGGAAGTCAATGCAACCTTTAGCTACATTGGGCACTCGTGTCAATCCCAAGAGGAATAAATCAAGACCAATTCTATTGGCACAAAAATGACATCAGGGAAAGATCCTGTGTTTGGTCACAAGGGGCTTGTTATCACTCTAGGAAACTCTCCTAAGTTGTAGCTTAGAGATGCCTGGTAACATATAATCTTCAATATAGTTCTCTGAACTATTGGAATGGATGATGGTTTGGATCAAGTCAGATAACCATTTCAGCTCTATTCCCACTCAAGACATGCATGAACACCCTCAACAATACAAGGCTTTAGACCACTAATGCTCAATAGTTTATAGATTCAATGGATAGATGGAGAACACTGACTATACCAACATATGCATACATAAACATATATGAATGGCCAGATACAGGAAGTAAATGGAACTTGCAAATCTAATTTATCAATGTAGAGATAAGATGACAGTTATCTGGCATTAGACACAATAGAAAAATGAATAGCCTATTCAAGTGCAAGCATAAAACAACAGAGAAAATGAGAATTGAACATGTAACAACAAAAGAATCTAATATTGTTGGAATGAAGATGAGAAGCTAGAGGGGTAGAGTCTCCACGGTCTCCAAAAGTTGAACCCTTCATACATTTAGCTTTCAGCCTTTTATAGGCCTTTTACAATGCTCCTCTCGAGCCTTCTGAGGCTCGAGAGGTCTTAATCTATACTTTTGTTTTGTTAACTATTTGATGCCCTGACTAGGCGAGCATGATTCAGAGGTTTCTTCTTCTGACAAAAGAATAACCACAGTCTAGTATGTTGCTACGCTGGCAGGGAGATCTCTCATACTGGAGATGCCCCATGATCAATTCTGTTGTTTTTGGCTGAGCACTGTCGATGCCCCATGATCATTCTCAGCCTCTGTCTCCTGAAAAATATTTCCCAGCCTCTATTTTGTGATAGAATAGGTATTTCGGCCTCTTTTATCTCTTTAAATATTTAGAATGACTGTTTTTCTATTAAAGACAGAAAAACGCTGCAACTGTGCAAATCTCGCCCATCGTTGTTCTTCCGGACTTCAAAAGTCCTTAAAACTGGTTTATTCTTCTATCAGGTCTGCCCTTTGGGTCACTATCACAAGTCTCACATGGCATGTTTCTTATGTATTTTCTTTGTTTCTAAAAATACAAAAAATTCATGAAAATCACATGAAAATGGCTCCCTCCGGACTTCAAATATTATATATTTCCCTTCCTCGACCCTTTCCAGTCCGAGTCTTATTGCATATTGCAAATCCAAGCTTCCCTTTATATTTCGTTAAATAACGAAATATGTGAAAATGCATTAAAAAAGGCTTTCCCACAGACCTCAAATATTATATATTTCATTTCTAAAACCCTTCGGGTCTGGGTTTTATCGCATTGCCGCTGCCCCTTTATATTTTGCTATATAATGAAAATACACAAAATACATTAAAAATGGCCTTTCTAGCGGACCTGAAATATTATGAAATATCATGTAGAACATCGTCGGGTCTGGTTCGTTGGGTCGTACATATACCTATGCATAGGCCCACTCCTTGGTGCTACTCTACTGTGATACAACGATGTGATTTGATCGCAATCGCATGTCGCTTATGCCCCGAGCCCATCGCTAGTGCTCCTTTGTAATTCCTGATAGTGGCCTTGCGACGCGATGTGGGCCATCGATCTGCATCGCTTGATTGATGGTCCACATTGCATCATTAATCGCAAACGCTAGTTCCACTTGGTCTGCCCTTACTCCGTCGGCCCGCCTCTGCCGATTGTGACCCGTCGATCCGATCATCGGAGATTGCTGATTAGGGGTGTCTTACACCCATCCTTAAGTCATCCTCTCTTCTTGCTTATTTGTGATTTATCGAATAGATCTGGGCCATTGATCAGCCAGATCTAGCAGCTGTTGTGCATTGCTATGTTCATGCCTGCAATACTCTGTTTTTTCATTGTTTGCGAGTGTTTTAGCCTCCCGATAGCGTTTTTCTGCCCTTCCAAGGGCTCTTGGCATGTGATGGTTTCGATCTTTGGATGATCTTAAGAAGCTTTTGAAGACTTCAAGAGCATATTTGGATCCATTGGCACGATTTTGCTGGCTTATGAAGACTTTAAAGAGCATATTTGGATCCAGTTTTGGGCCATTTGCCAACAAGGTTAACACTGGCTCCTTCTGGGGATAAAATCCTCCTTGTGAGGTTTCAAGAATCACAGAACAATGGCTTTCCTATAAAAAAACAAGAACAAATATTCCTCCTACTGTTCCATTGGGCATGGAGTCTATTTTGCAATGAAATAAAAAATGGAAAAAACATATTTACAATATCAAGGCTTTAAAGCCTTAAATGAAATATAGTTTCAAGAACTGCCCATTTATTGGGCTACCAAAAGTATCTCCTCCTTCTAGACTGTGCAGAATAAATGTATTGTTCTGCTGAATTTGAGCGATCACAAACGAACCTTCCCATAAGGAGTCAAACTTACCATGATTACCTTTATTTTCCTTAAATGCATCCCATTAAAGAACCCAGTTAGCAACTTGGAAATTGTCCACTTTTGCCTTCCTGTCAAAGGTTTCTTTGATTTTCTTCTGATGAGCTTTTGACTTCTCAACCAGCTGCTCTCTGATCTGTTGTAGTTCAACCAGGTTATTCATTCTTCTTACCATGTCATTCTCTTCATATTGTTCTTCTTGCAAGAATTTAGCCATAGGGAGAATCAACTAGATAGGGAAAACAACATTAGCGCCATAAACCAGCTTGAATGGAGAATTCCTTAGGGACTTTTTGATGGTAACTCTGTCATTCCATAGCGCAAACTTCAACTTGGAATCCCAACTCTTTTTTTTGTCCTCTAATAGTTTTTTGATTACCCTTACCAGAATCTTGTTAGATGATTATGCCAGGCCATTGCCTGGAGGATAATATGAGGTAGAATGCACCACTTGAATGCCCATGGATTCAGTCATGTCCACCAATTCTTTTGCCTTGAAAGTTGCTACATTATCAGTGACTAGTTTGGTTGGGCAACCAAATCTAATGAAAATATTATCATTCAAGAACTTTATGATAACTTGATGATTGGCATTCTTAGTGGGTATAGCCTCAATCCACTTCATGAAATAATCAGTGGCTACCAAGATCCATTTTTGTTTGCCACTGGAATGTGGGTTGATCTCACCTATAAAGTCCAAGCGCTACTATTAGAAGGGACCATTGACATGTACTGGCTTCAAGGGCAGAGATTTTAGTTGATGTCTTCCTACAAACCTCTAACACTTCTCTCAAGATTTCACAAAAGAAAACACATCAGAGGACAGATTAGGCCAATAATACCCAGCCCTCAGGATTTTGTGGGTTGTAGTTTTCCAATAATGATGCCCTCCACAGATGCTAGAATGGAACTAGTGTATAACTTCCGCAGATTGTTCTTTATCTAGACATCTCAAGAGGATTCCTAATGGGTCTTTCCAATAAAGCAGATTTTTATTAACGTAGAATTTGGCTGATCTAAGTTTAATGGCCCAGGCTTGACTTGAGCTAAGCCTTGGAGGGACTTCTAGCTTCTAAAAAAATGAACTATGTTGGAATACCATTCACAGGTGGCTATATTTTCAGTGAAAGATTGATTCTGCTTTTGCTCTTCTACTACTGCATTATCTGAATTTGGACCCATGAAATTTATGTCTAACAAGCTACATTTTTCGTTAGCCATAAGTTTAGCCAAGCCTTGTCCTTTGACAAGCTTAGTGGGCTTCACCTCTATGTTAAACTCTATGAATTTTGCAATCCATTTATCTCTCTTACCATCAATATCTGGCTGGGTTAAGACATATTTTATTGAGGCTGAAGATACATATGCAACCACTTTGGAATGCAAAATATAAATTCTAAATGCCTTTAAATATTTTATGAGAGCATACTCTTTTTTTTCAATAAGGTCATACCTTAGTTTGGCATCCCTTAGCGTTTTGCTGAAAAATTCCAGGGGATGCTCTATGCCTTCATCATTTTTCTGCAATAGAACTGCTGCAAGTGTATCATAAGAAGAAAAATATAAGATACAAAACTCCTTAGTGTAATCTGGGTTGATTAGAGTGGGAGTTTCCATGATAGATTGCTTGATGGCTTCAAAAGAGCTTCTTGAAGCATCTGTCCATTTTATTCCTGATCCTTTCTTTAGCATGGAAGTAATGTGCTTTACTAGCTCTGCAAAGTTTGGAATGAACGTCCTTACAAAGTTAATCTTACCCAGGAAGGATTGAATGTCCCTTTTTGACCTTGGGATGGATAATATCTAAATTGCTTGAACTCTTGTTGGATCAATCTTCACATCTTCAGCAGAGACAATATGTCCTAGAAGTTTGCCTTCTTCTAGAGCAAATTGTGACTTCTTTAGGTTCACTAAAATTCCAAACTGTCTGCATTTTAGGAAGACCTTCTTCAAATGTTGAAAATGGTCCTTGTGACTGCTGGAGAAGACTGTTATGTCATCAAGGTAAATAAGGACGAATATGTCCTTCTCTTCCACAAAGGCTATGTCCATGGCCCTATGAAAAGTACCTCCAGCATTCATCAGTCCAAAAGGCATCTTGGAGTACATGAAAGTGCCCCAAGGAGTAGTGAAGCCAGTATTTTCCTGATCTTCTAGATGTACAACAACCTGGTTGTAACTTGAAAATCCATCTAAGAAAGACATGACTCTAGCCCCTGAAACTCTTTGCAGCAAGTGCTCCATCTTAGGCAGGGGGTAGTTATCTTTTTTAGAGCACTTGTTCAGACTTCTGAAGTCAACAAAAATCCTGATTTCTCCATTTTTATTTCTTACTACCACAAGGTTAGCTATCCACTTTGAATATTTTAGGGGAACTATGATTTTGGCATCCAACGACTTCTTGATTTCTTTCTCAATCAAAGGCCAGAAGAGAGGGATGATATGTCTTAATTTCTACTTAAAAGAGATGGTGTTCTTTTCCAGAGGAATATTATGCTGAATGATGTTTCTATCCTAGGCTTTTAGATTATTGTATTCCCATTAAAAAGTATCAGCGAATTGCTTCATGAAGGTGCTATACTCGGAATTCTGGGCAAAAGACAAATGAGTGGACAGATTTATGTATTTCGGATGGGCTGGGCTCCCTATATTATGTTTACAAATAGTAAATTCATTTTCTTTTTTGGTAGGCTTATGAGGCACATTGTTATGATCAAAAATCTTCTCTAGAGGCACTAATCCCTTGGGTATATGGTTACTAGTCAGCTAGACAATGCTTCCTCAGCCAATCTTGTCTTTTAGCTTGGACTGGTCGCATTCTTCCATGGTTTCATTTTCTTGGTCGATGTGTGTTTTAGCAAATTCCTCAACAACTTGTAAAAACCTATTAATTTCATCATCGTCTTCAAAAAATTTCCAATATTTGACATTGACAAGTAGAGATGGTCTATATTTCACCTGAACTTCATACATCAAATTAGGAGGCAAAGGAGGAATAAATGTGCTAGTAGACACAACAAGGGAGTCGACAAGCTGGTTCTTAATTCTCAAAATGTAAGAAATGCTGAAATTATTAAAAGAATCCTTGAGCCTCCATACCTCATCTCTGTATTCTTTCATCCTTGGATGCTTTGCTCAGAAAGTTTTATTGACCTGCTAAATGATGAGGTCTGCATCTCCAAACACTTTCAGGCCTTTGATACCCATTTCTTTAGCAGCGCTTAAGCCCAATATCAAGGCTTTGTATTATGCTATATTATTTGTGACCTGACAAGTTAATTGGAAAGATAAATTTATGTATTTCTATGTTGGGGACACAAGGACTACACCTACCCTTGCAACTTCCTTAGAGAAAACCCCATCAAAGAACATGTCCCAAATATGTGGGCCTTCTTCCTTAGCGATCTGGCAAACTGGTTTTTTAAGCTGTGTGGAGGCCAACTGGGATTCTTCAATATGAAGAATACAGGCTCCAAAATTAGTGTCAACATCATAGATGGGATGATTAGTGGGATTCCTTTCATCACTGATTATATAAGCTAGTTGAGCCTCTCTGTACGATCTCCTATTTTCACCTCCATAAACTGGGACAGTACCATAGGAAATATCATTTTGTAATGATCCACCTAATCTTTTGATCCAACCTCTGGAAAGTAACATGCCAAACATGGGGGGTACATCTACTACCACAATATCCATCGTCATGCTTTTCATGGGCAGCTAAGACAAAGTGATGGCTAGATCCTTGATTAATCCCAAACATTTCAGTTTTCTAGAATCAAAAGAAAACAGGTCATGATAAGGCTTGGTAATGTCAAGACCCAACTCATCCATGATAGCCTTGGGCATTAGATTATGGCTGGATCTAGTGTCCAGAAGGTAGTTCTGAATGATTTTATCATGAATAGTCAGAGAGACATAGAATGATGGGGAGTTGTCTTCACAATTTTCAATCATTGGGCTGAGAATAACAACTGGCTTGTCATCTTGGAGATTTACATAGTCAGTGGAGGCTTGGATGGCTTTAGGCTCAAGGGCCTCGAGGATGGATCTTTTGAAGGACTCATTCTTCACTACTTCAATCAGAGGCATAGGTATTCTTAGCTTCTAAATTTATAATTGAAAACTGAAAGGAGAAGGAGACTTGTCAAGGCCTCTTACCTCATGAGCTGGAGCTTTGAGGCTGATAGGATCAACTACTGGTTGCTTCTGGATTTTAGTTTGTTGTACTGTAGGGACAGCATCTCTTTGAATAGGAGTTTCCTTGGCATTATTCATCTCAAATTATATCTGTGCTAATATTTAGTTTTCATAACAACTTCACCATCCCATTCTTGGTTAATCTGGTCATTGAATAATGAATTTTCATAGGCAGCTGAGGTAAAAAAGGAGGCATTGTCGTTGTATTTCAGACAATGGATTTCATCATCTTCTTCAAACTGCTCTTCTTCCATGACTACATTTTGGAAAGGGGTCTTCACCATTTGGTCTTCATTGGCATCTTTGTTTCTTTGAAAAATCTGCAACTGCTCATTAGCTCTTCTATATGGATTTGGATTTGGATTTGGATTTCTAGGAGTAAAGGTATTAGGAACTCTTCCTTTCCCAGGGTGCTGCTCAACCTTTAATTTGGAGATTTCAAAGGCTAATGACTCTATCATTTTGGTCATTTTATCTATCTTGGGATCTGAAGATGATGAAGACTTTCCCCTTTGTCTTCTTCTATCAACATTTCCCTTGAGCTTCTTTGCATTCATGATGTTTGATTCCACTTCCAAGGCTGCATCTTACATATCAGCCAAAGTAGCACATTGCCTATCCCTCAATAGTAGGTAGAAGTTAGAATCAAAAGCACCGGAATAGGTGAGTTTAGAAGAGGTAGTGGTGGGTTTTACTTTAGCTGGTATCTTGTTGTACATGTAGTTAAATCTCTTATTGAAATCAGACAACAACTCATCATTTTCCATTTTTAAGTTTCCAAACTCAGTGTGGTATTAGAGTAGATCCTTCTTATCCCCCCAATGCTTTAGGAACACATCATTTAAAGCCTCGATATCTGTAATGGATCTTGGGGTCAATCTCTAAACCATTTTCTAGCCTCTCCATCTAGGCTTTGGACAAAGACTCTCATCCAGACATCATCTTCACTAATGTCTAGGTTATCAGCATAGCTATAGAATGACTCAAGATGTTCCTTAGCTGTAACACCTTCAATCCTAGTGAACTTAGGCCTATATTTTTGATATTCTCCAGTAGGCATGGCATTCAAAGGAGTGGGTAGTATTCGAGGTCCATACCTAGCAGCTATGATTCTTTCCATTCTGATGGGTGCTTGTGGTCCTGCCATAGCTGTGGTGGCTATAAGAGTACTGACAGTCTGAATGATAGAGGGTTGAGGAGTGACTGACAAGACTAAAGGAGTATGATGGATAGGAGGTGAGGTTTCCTTTAGGCTTACAACAAAAGGAGAACCTAAATAATAAGGAGCTTTATGAATCTCTGAGGGTTTTTCTTCACTGCTAGTATTAGATGCTATACTCTCAACATGTATTTTTTCTATTGCAGGATTTTCTCGTAGAGATGTGGAAGATTGTTTAGGTTTACTTGAACTTGATGCTCCTTTCTACAATACCTTTCTTCCTCTGATGATTTTTTCAGGATTAGGTACTGGATCAGCTTGTAACTTCTAAGGATTTCTCTGAGTATGCCTCATAAACTGAGCCATAACTATGAATTGGAGTCGCCAAGAGGTTCAGACTCTAGTAGAGTTTCCAGATAGATGATTATAACCAAAAAAGTGCCCAGACTTTGTCTATCATCGAAGATGGATCTGTGTCGTTTCCCAGGGAAGTTGAGCTCTAGTTTCCTCTCCTTGGCAACGGTGCCAATTATGTTATCACTCCAGGAAGCTCTCCTAGGTTGCAACTCGGAGATGCCTGGTAACATATAATCTTCAATATTGTTCTCTGAACTATTGGAATGGATGATGGTTTGTATTAAGTTAGATAACCATTTCAGCTTTATTCTCACTCAACAATACAATGCTTTAGACCACTAATGCTCAATAGTTTATAGATTCAATGGATAGATGGAGAATATTGACTGTACGAGTAGATGCATACATAAACATATATGAATGGCCAGCTACAGGAAGTAAATGGAACTTGAAAATCTAATTTAACAATGCAGAGATAACATGACAGTTATCTGGCATTAGACACAGTAGAAACATGAATAACATATTCAAGTGCAAGCATAGATCAACAGAGAAAATGAGAATTGAACATGTAACAACAAAAGAAGCTTATATTGTTGGAATGAAGATGAGAAGCTAGAGGAGTAGAGTCTCCATAGTCTCCAAAAGTTAAACCCTTCACACATTTAGCTTTTAGCATTTTATAGGCCTTTTACAATGCTCCTCTCGAGCCTTCTGAGGCTTGAGAGGTATTAATCTATCCTTCTATTTTGTTAACTATTTGATGCCCTGACTAGGCAAGCATGACTTGGAGGTTTCTTCTTCTAACATAAGAGTAACCAAATTTTGGTATGTTGCTGCACTAGCAAGGAGATCTATCATGCCAGAGATGCCCCATGATCAATTCTGTTGTTTTTGGCTAAGCGTTGTCAATGCCCCATGATCATTCTTGGACATTGTCTCCCAGAAATTATTTCCCGACCTATGTTTTGTGATAGAATGGGTCTTCGGGCCTTTATTATCCCATTAAATGTTTAGAATGACTGTTTTTCTATTAAACATAGAAAAACGCTGCAACTGTGCAAATCCCACCCATCTTTGTTCATCTGGACTTCAAAAGTCCTTAAAACTGGTTTATTCTTCTATCAGGTTTGCCCTCTTGGTTGCTATCAGAAGTTGCACATGGCCTATTTCCTATGTATTTGCTTTGTATTCTAAAAATACAAAAAATTCATGAAAATCACATGAAAATGGCTCCCTCTAGACTTCAAATATTATATATTTCCCTTCCAGGACACTTTCGGGTCTAGGCCTTATCGCATATCGCAAATCCAAGCTTCCCTTTTTATTTCGTTAAATAATAAAATAAGAGAAAATGTATTAAAAAAGGCTTTCCCGTGGACCTCAAATATTATATATTTCATTTATGAAACCCTTCAGGTCTAGGTTTTATCACATCGTTGCTACCCCTTTGTATTTTGTTATATAATGAAAATACACAAAATACATTAAAAATGGCCTTTCCAGCGGACCTAAAATCTTATGAAATATCGTGTAGATCATCGTTGGGTCCGATTCATCGGGTCGCACATATACGTGTGCATAGGCCCCACCCTTTGGTGCTGCTCCGCTACGATACAGCGATGCGATCTGATCACAATCACATATCGCTTATGCCTGGGGCCCATGGCTAGCACTCCTTTGTAATTCCCGATAGCGGTCTTGCGACGCAATGTGGGCCATCGATCTACATCGCTTGATCAATGGTCCACATTGCATCGCTAATCATAATCGCCAATGCCACTTGGGCTGCCCTTACTTCGTCAGCCCGCCTCCACTGATTGTGACATGCCAATCCAATCATTGGAGATCACTAATCGGGGGTGTCTTGTGCCCATCCTTAAGTCATCTTCCCTACTTGCCAATTTGTGATTTGCCAAATAGATCTGGGCCGTTGATCGACCAAATCTAACAGTTGTTGTGCGTTGCTATGTTCATGCCTGCAATACTCTATTTTTTCACTGTTTTTGAGTGTTTTAGCCTCTCGATAGTGTTTTTCTGCCTTTCCAAGGGCTCTCGGCATGTGATGGTTTTGATCTTTGGATGATCTTAAGTAGATTTTGAAGACTTCAAGAGCATATTTGGATCCATTGGCATGATTTTTCTGGCTTATGGAGACTTTAAAGAGCATATTTGGATCCATTTTTGGGCCATTTGCCAACAAGCTTAATAGGGCCAACAAGGGACCACTGTAGTCTAGGAAAATGCTGGAATTTTCATCTTACCCCAAGGGGCAAGGAGTCTCACTTGAGGTGTTCCATGACCGGAACTAAGAAGGGTTTAGAAGAATATCAAGGATATCATAACCATCACTCTATGTACAAATTAAAGCATACATTCATCATAAAATTATATCATTATGGAGGTCACATTAATATGAGGAAAGACCTTCGACATTCAAAAAAATTTTGAGTAGGCATATCAATAATGACATTACACATAAATACTACAATGTGACATGTCCAAGCATTCATGACAGAGTGCTCTAGATCTTAGACCAAGCCCCGCTCTGGTATTCCCGCAATTGTTCCACCCTATAGGTAGCCTCCATTGTGCTCTAGACTCCTTCTGGTATCAAACCCTTCTTCATGTTGTTCTCTCCTTTCTATCTATTCCTCTGCTGCTCTAAACTATTAGTTCCATTCAGATGTCTATCCCCTCAGCTACTTCTCATCCTCCTCCTTGTTCACTTGGTTGTTTATGCTTGTTCCTGACACCTTGCCACAACTGTCCCACAACTGCATGGTCTTTCTCCCTTTCTGAGTTGTCTTTTCCGCAACTTGAATGTTGCTCCCACCACATGTTTTTCCCTCTTCATATCTTCAAAAATTTCAAAATTCAAAATGAAGGCCCGAACCACAGTTCTTTGACTCGTCCTCAAGTCAATCTATATCTAGTGTTATTGGTCCTATTGTTGTGTCTGTGGGTATTTCTACTTGCGGCTGCTCCTATTATTCCCTCTAAGGGGTGACTATTTCATCTACTTCTTCTACATTCTATTGGCCTCCTTCTCCAAATGAAGGCCCCAACACAGGAAAAACTATTGTTGAATCTTTCCTGGAGTTATTTTATTCGCTCAATGTTATTTTCCATGAGCTTTCTATGGAGTCAACCTCTTTGATGAATTCCTCTGTTGTGTTGGATTTTAGCTGACTTGGTTTGTTTCTTTGTATTTTGTTTCGCTGATCTTCATTGTTGTTGCAGACTTCTTTCAGGGAAAGGACACCTTGGCAGGTTGAAGGTCTGAGGTCCCTAAGTTTCTTCTTCATTTTCACAAATTCCTCCTCTATCTGTTTTTCGTAGGCCTCAAGTGTGTTGATTTCTTCATTGATCTTTTGCAGTCAGACGAGATCTCTGCATCTTTGATTCTTTATGGCCAGGCTACCCAACCAATCATGTACTTTATCCATTAGTTCAAACCCATCAACCAGCACTTCAATGAGGGATTGTTTTGTAGCTACAATGTTTCTTACCTTCTCATCTATTGTTCGGGTGTATATCTAAGTGGAATCTGACAACACCAATCTAACTATCTCCATTTTTTTCTTCATGTCTGCATTTGTGGATGCCAGACTTGAAAATGCTACCTGGATATGGTCGTAGCAATTGAATAATGTGCAGGTTGTAATATCCTCAGGGGATTTTGTGACAATACCTAATATGGTTGGCCATAGTGATCGAAATTTATTTGTAACTTGATCTACTTATGCCTGTAGATCACCATTTTCTTGTTTCATCTGATCTCTTTCTTCAATGACCTCTTACAACTGTTTTCTTTGTTGTTCATGTTCATGGATGAGGTCATCATGTAGTTTCTCCGCTCTCTGTGCAGCTTCTTGGATGAATCCAAATAATTGCGTCGATGACCAATGTTGCAAGGTTTCCTCTTGCATTGTAATTGGATCTAGAAAATTGCTTTGAATGGGTAGGTCGTTGGCAATGGATTTTTCGTAGTGAGATGGGGGAGTTTTATTACTACGAAGATGGGGTGAACTAAGGCATAGGTGGAATGATGGTAGGGTTTGGGATCAATGGGAAATTTATAGGAACTACGGTCTGGTACTACTAAGTTCCCACCGACTATGGAGTAGACGCCATTGGCTTAACTCCCGATAGTGGGCTTGACCCTAGAAGTAGGGATACCAACGAGGATGTGTGAGTGCCATTTCCTTGAAGAGGCCCAGATTACCTGCTAGGTCAAGTCCACCTCCATCTCTTCTATGGCTACGCCTGTACCCGGGGGAATTGTTTAGGACAAGGTTGCAGAGGTGGAAGCTGTATTCAGGGAAGGATCTTGGGACTCTAGTGAGATTGCAAATTAGGTTTGGGGATTTTCTTCAATAATTGGGGATGCAGGTATGATTTGACTAGCCTCACCAGTGAGATCGACAATTGGGACTATGGTGGTTGTCTTGGGCTTCTTGGAGGCCAAATTCTTAATTCCCCTTTTCTACTTCGGCTTTGGGATTGTTGGCCTTGATTTTCCAAGAGGGCCAACAATGGGAATTGCTACTGCTAGGGGAGTGGTTATTATTGGATTAAATAGAGTGGAACCTTGAAAATTCACTGATTGTGTTGCCTCACCTAAAGTTTAGGTGAAGTTTCCAATTGTTTGCTTGATGGCC
Source organism: Pinus taeda (assembly GCA_000404065.3). NCBI lineage: Eukaryota > Viridiplantae > Streptophyta > Pinopsida > Pinales > Pinaceae > Pinus > Pinus taeda. Next base: position 8,799 of record APFE030102349.1, on the reverse strand, counting down.
AACATCTTCTGCTGCATCTAATGAACCACCAGCTCTAGGTCATCCTCTGCTTGTCGCTTCTTGCTACTCGTTGTTGCTTCTATTGTTTGCTATTGTATCCTCATCCCTTCAAACAAATACCTATATTTCCCTTCAGTGATCTCACACACAACCCCTGGTCATGAACCAAACTTGTTGTGGAATGTTTCTTCTGCTAGAACAAATATTTGCGGCCTCATTTGAAATGTTCAAGATGGATGCAGCTTGGCCTATGTATGTTTGTCAATTTGTAACCCCAAACCAGATGTCTTGTGAAAAATCATCCAACAACTATTTGGGTATCTTCTGTGTCATCCTAATTTTCATTAGCATTAACTCATACCACTCGAAAAATGCTACCTCATTAATCTATTTGTTGTTTGGGTCCCTTGAATCTCTCCAAGGATCATATCTGAGTGCCATGGGTTGTTCCTCTCTAATTTGTACCATTTCTCTTCCTCTCGATGGTCACCATTTCCACATTTCCAGATTCATCAGTATGTAGCCAAATATGAAATTCATGTTCCTTTTGTATATATCCTCATAGGCTTCAAATAGCTCATTCAGTACAAAGGCTGACTAGTTTAGCACCTCCCCTTGACAGCAGTGTTTCACATTCACTCTCTTTGTTTCATACAGAACATTGTAGCCACTACGTTTCTTCCTGCCGAGAGTCCTATTGGGCAATGGATGTCTTCAACATGAATGGGATATTCTTTGTCAAGCCAAAGCGATCCCCCATGCATCCTGTTGCTAATAGCTTTGTGCATTGCATTGCTGCTAATAGCGTGCTAAAGATAGGTAGACTCCTTAGATTTATCAACGTCGATCATTAGAGGCATGATGGAGGCCTTTGAAATCTTCTTTAATCTTGGTTGTGATTGTGCCATCTCCCTTTGGCACATATTTCATGTATACTTCCCTCTTTAATGATGGAAATTGGAAACAATCCAAGAGATCGCTTTCCACTAGTGTTGCTTTGTCATACTTTCCACACAGATTCTCTATCAATGTAATTCACTCATCTAGCTGATCATTTGGGACTGAAATAATATCTTTTGTCATCTTTGTGTGCCTCTAGTAGACAAGAATTATTGAAGGTTCAAAGTCTTAGCCTCTCTATTGTTGTTGGTTCTAAGAGCGAAATTGAATTTTTTTTGTCACCTACATTTGAACTTTTGAAACTTCTTGCATTGCCATGCAAATTAAGTAGAAAAACTTGACACGAATTTTTTGACTAGACTTGATAACTTATTACTATGACAACTTTCCCTATGCTGCTTAATCATGCTATGTGTCGTCTACTGACCTGGGTCTAACTGATATGACATAGCAAGGGAAAGGAAAGAGTGGGCCGCATACTTAATAAAGTTCCCATAATGGTGTGTAATTATTAGCTGATTTATTCCTTAATGAGAAAAGATTTTATAGAACTTTTCTGACATGTGTATTATTACCTACTTATTATGGAAAAGACCTGTAGTATGGCAGAAAATGTTCATGGAACGTGTGACTATCCCTCGACCACCAGTTGGTTGCGGTAACATGACATGGTTGCCACAACCAAAATGGTATGTGTTATTTAATTTTGAACAACAAAATAGGAAAAAGAATATGAATTGTAAAGTAAAATGCTACTGACTCATGTGACTTACTAAACATTTCTTTTGGATAGACTATGTATTATTGACTAAAACCTACTTGCGGGCTCATTTCTGAGACCCCTTAAATTTGATTGTGTGATTATGGATTTGTAGAAAGGCTTCAGGCATGCTTCGTTTACCCATCCAAGGAATATTATCCCATCTAGTTGTGATAACTTCACCACCCCAAAATCTTTAACCTCCGCAACTATGAACGGCCCCAACCAATGCATTTGGAGTTTTCCTGCAAAATTTTGAAATTTATTGTCATACATTAGAATATGATCCCCTATATTGAAGGTTTTCTTTTTGATGTGTCTATCGTGCCAATATTTCTGTCTCTTTTGTTCAACTGATTGGTGGAACTTTGCTAGAAACCTTGATTCATCCAACTCAATCAGTTGTTCCATTCTCTCTTTCAATGCTGCATCATCTGTCATTTTGGTGGCCTGTGAGATAAAAATGCTCAGGACAATGAACTTTGTTGGTATTAATGCCTCTCTACCATATTCTAGTTGGAATGATGTTTGCTTGTGTGTCCTCTTTACTGTTGTTCTATAAGCCCATAGAGTTGTTGGCACCCATTCGTCCCAATCATCCTGATTTTCTAACACATTTTTTGTCAGACCCCACTTCAGTATTTTGTTAAAGGCTTCAACCATTCCATTAGCATATGGGTGGTACATGTTTCTTTTGTGATGCTAGACCATGAAGTTCTTCATGAGAGAAGCGATTATTTCATTAATGAAATACGTCCCCTAATCATTGGTTAAGATTTTGGACATCCAAATCTAGATATAATACATTCAAATATGAATCTTTCTGCAGTGTCAATTGTATAATATTTGACTAGCGCTACCTCTACCCATTGATTAAGGTACTATGTAGTAGTTATGATGTATCTGGCATGTGAATGATGTGCTCGTGGTGTGATAGGGCCGATGAAATCCACTACCCATTTCTCAAATATTTGTACCATGTGAACTAGATTTAGGGGTAGTTCATCTCGATGTGGTGGCTTCTCGACTCTTTGAAATACATCATAACTCTTTACGCAATCTTTAGCGTCCTTGTGGATTGTAGGCCACAATAATCCATCTTCCAATATCTTTCTTGCGGTATCTTTTCCCCAGACATGGCCTCCCACAACCCTAGCATTGCACTCCCATATTAGTTCCCACCTTTCATGTTGAAGGAGACAATGTCGCAGAACTTGATCTAGGCCTAACTTGTATATATTTCCTCCAATTAACTGATAATCTGCTGCCCTCACTATTAGGTGTCATTTTTGTGTCGATGTATCTCCCTTCGGGAAGTATCCTAATGTTAATAACATAGAAATATCCTCTAAGAAGTTTGGAATAGCCTCTATTAGAAACAAGTCTGCATCTGGAAGTTGGTTGCCTAATGGTCCTTCATTTTCTCCTGACTCTAACCTTGATAGATGGTCTGGTCCCACATTTAACCTTCCCAGTTTGATGACCACTTCAAAGGTGAATTCTTAGAACAATAGTAACCATCGACAGATTCTACCCTCCAACAAAGGCTTGTTCAATAGGTATTTTAAAGCTGAGTGATATGTGAAGAACTTGAATGGTGCCCCCAAAGATAGTGTCTAAATTTTTGTAGAGAGTAAACCATTGCCAATGCTTCCCTCTCTGTTGTGCTGTAGTTCTTCTTGGTTGTTGATAGTTTTCTAATGGCAAATCAAATTTGGTGATCCATGTTTCTTTCTCCAGGTTGCACAAACACTACTCCTAATGCTATCCCTGATGCATCAATATGTACATGAAACTTATTATTCTAGTCTGGGTATACAATAATAGGGGCATTTATGAGTTTTTATTTTAATTTTTGAAGTGTCGTTGGCAAGCCTCCATCCATACGAAAGCTTCTATCTTATTCAATAGTTTCTCCATAGGAGTCGTAATTGAAGCATAATTATGAATAAATCGATGATAATATATGGTATGGCCTAGTGCTTCTCGTAGTTGCTTTACATTTTTTGGTAGCTCCATATTCATAATTTCCGCAACCTTTGCTAGATATACACACACCCCATCTTTGCAAACAATGTGGCCCAATAGTGTTCTGAATGGAATTGCAAAGATGGATTTCTTAAGGTTTAATGAGATTTGTAACTTCTTGCACCTTTCAAACATGACTCGTAGTAGACTGGTGTGTTTCTTCAACAAACTGTACACCGTCCAGTCATCCATGTACACTTCTAAGAGTATGTGAATATAATATCTAAAGGCGGATATGAAAATTCATGAGAAAACCATTGGCACATTCTTAATACCGAATTTCATTACATTATAGGCATATGATTCCCATTCTGTCATGAATGTTATTTTCTTCTTACCTTCCACTGCAATGCAGACCTAATGATAACCTGAAAATCCATCAATAAAAGAATATGCTTCATTCCCTGTAACGTTGTCCAGAACCTCATCACTGAACGATGTCAAGAATAGATCATGTACACAAGCATTGTTCAAGATTCTATAATCTACATAGACTCGGATTTCTTTGGCATCCTTCTTGTTCTATATTACAATCGGGCTAATCCAGTCTGCTTAGTCCACTGGGAAGATAAGTCCAACTTCTAACATTTTGTCACTCTTTTTTGACTTTCTCTTTCACTCTTGGGTTCAGCCTGTATGGTTTGTGTTTCACTGGGTGGGAATTCGGTTTCAGCACAAATTTATTTCTCTATGTCCCCCTTTATCCATTTTAGTTTAGCTACTGAGGCTAGAAATAAGTCTTCGTATTCACGTAGTAGATTGAAGATCTCCCTAGTTGTGTGCTCGTCCCAATAATCTCTCATGGATGCCATCTTGGATTTATTCTCTAAGCCAATTTTATTCTTCCACAGTTTCATTGGGAGAAAGTGTGTAGCATCTCCTGAAGGGATTTCTTGAATATCCCATTCACCTTCTGTTTCTTGAAATGTTAGATGTCTCAATTCTTCTAGATCATCCTCCTTTGCCTCTGCATCTACTTTTTTGCAATACATGTATTATGGATACCCTCCTTCATAGAAATACTGTAGGAATTTCTCATCAATGCAACCTTCCAATAACTTTCCTAGAGTAAATATGATCATTTTAATGGCATAAAAGGTTTCAATCATGCATTGATCAATATCTTTGAATGAGAAACTGTTGTTGAATTGACTAGCCATGATATCCAAATCCATTGTCTGTCTATGAATTTCCTCCTATATGTACCATGCCTACGGGATTGTACCTAAGGTGTGTATGAATAAATGCACCCAAAGTTCCTTCAGTAGTTTCTCTCTTTCCCATTTCTTTATGCATTCCTCTAAATGTTTTATAGGATCTGAGTTTCCTCTATACTTCACCTTGTCATGCGGTTGGTCTCCTTCTTCACTAAACCCCTCTTTCATGGCCCACTTGATAGTCTCCCATTACTGAAATGTGTTGCCATGTGCTTTCCACCACCTTGCTGGGGTAGCATGTAACACAATATCTAATAGTGGGACTTTGTTATCTTCTCTTATGTTTCTGTATACCTGTTGATGCCCTGAAAATCGTTGTATCAACATTGGGGGATAACCACCCGGTCCGGACCTTAATACAGCTCCTTTTTTGTTTGGGATGGTGGCTCCGACTGGATATAATGGGACTAGTTTCCCAATAATGAATAAAAGGGGTGAATGAGTGATAGGTTGTCTGATCTAATGATAAGCGAATAAATTAATCTATCAACAAAATAAGAGAACTAATACTAATCCTGGGAACAATTATTCTTTGGAAATGCAGCGTTTGATGATCTTTGTCGATTGACAGGCATATAGATGACTCTATCAAATAAACATAGATATTTATTCATTCAAAGATTACTTCATCTAAATAGTTAAAAAAAGTGATTAACACAAGATTGTTGCACTTATCATTTATATCATCGATACATACATGATTGAAAGAAAAGCATACTATAAACAGCCAATAGTGGAATGCAT